>WEIU01024467.1:226188-241188 GCA_013389925.1 Aegithalos caudatus
CCACCAAAAAATCCTCCACCAGAAACTTGCTTCATTTGTTTCAGGGCACAGAGCAAGGTCACAGAAAGACCATTTAAGATAGTATACATACAACAGTAATCTTTCTGACAAGAAACTGGGCCTAATACCATGCACAATGGGCTTAGGGTTAGGCAAGTAGAGAAAATCAGAATTTGCAAGAGTTACCAAACCTGGCTCCTGTAACATATGCATGTGCACACTTTGGCAGAGGGCAAAGGGGAATCCCATGTACCTTAAGCAGATTCTCAGCACACACCACAAAACAGGGAAGGTGATTTTTTCAGAAATTGCTGTTAGTGCAAAACAGATACAGGCTTAAAAAGAAAATCTCATTTGTCTGCAGGAAAAAATCAGTTTTGTTAATTAAAAAAATTGCAGTTTGTTCAGGAATGCAAAGAAAACTTATATTCATTTTTTTTTTACTAAGCATTTACTTGCTTTTCAATCACAAGAAGAAAATTCTTTGGCTACAGGACTCTTGCAGACACCAGAGGTGCAAAGGCTGAGATCTCATTAATTGTTCTAGTTCACAAGTGCCTTTACCAGTCCATCTTTAATTGACCTGTATGTAAGATTTGTCTTCTAAGTCCTTTGCAGTAGTTTCTCTTAAAAGCTCCCCTAAAAAAAAAAAAAAGAAAAAAAAGCTTTCTAGGTCTTTATTTGATAAAATTTAGTAGTTAATTCTTTCATTTCCAAGGAATAAAATTCAATCAGAAACATACATAAACAAAAACAACGGATTACTAAATAAAATCAGATAGTTCCAAAATATTCTGCAAGTTTTGAGCTTTGTTCATGTAGAAGTGTTCCTTGTTAGATATATTTTTTCTCACATTTTTCAGGTTAAAAAACCCAGATGCTTTAAAGGTGTGAACACATCTTATGGATTGATTTAGTAAGATTTTTTTCTGAGGAGGCTTTATAAAATCATGCTTGCTTGTTTCTCAAAACAGATATTATTTGGGATAAATACTATGAAAAATCTGCCACAGTAAGAAAGGTGCATACTTAAATTAATTTTTTCCTTTTCATCCTAAAAAACTATAAAGCTGTAAATCAAGAAAAAAAGGTTTAGCTGGAGAAATAAAATAAGCATTGATGCATGCAACAAAATTTGAGTGTGCTGAGGAAATTAAAGCTGTATAAAATAGTTCCTGCATTGACTTGGTGTAAGAACTCTTTGCAAGTGCTGCAGTGTTTGGCTCCTTGCACCATTTTAACTTATATTAATACACAATTGGAGTATCAATATATTCCCGATATTTCACAGCTAGAATTCAATTCACAGCTAGAATTGAAATGCAAAAATACATTTCTAGGGTGCGTAAGGAAAAAAGTCACATGACTGAGGAGCTGCAGCAAAAGATTTAGTGTTGCTCTGGCTTTTTACTTTTCAATTAAAAAACAAAACAAAACAACAACACTGTGCTGAACAGATCTTGGCTGAGCTGGACTGTTGCAGTTCTATTATTGTCTGAGGTACTAAAATAGTGCTAAACCCAACAGGTGAGTTCCTGCATTTGTAGCCTCAGGCCCTTCCCAGGGATGGGGAGCTTTCCTCCTGTTGGCAGCTGCTGCCAGTGTTGTCCTTTATTTCACACCAGGCTGGGCCAGGTAGGAATTTGTACAAAAAGCAAAAGAACCTGTGAGGCTCAGAGCCCTGGTGCAGATCTCTGCCAGGCACAGGCACAACCCTTTTCTCAGCCAAAAGAGGAATTTCTGCAGGATGTGGTGCTGCTGTGGCACCTGAGCAGGAAAAGCCAGCCAGGATTAGTCCCTGCTGCACCTTGTTCCTCTGTCTGGAGGAGGGAGAGAGCTCCCAGTGCCAGTTTATAAGGAATTCCAGCCATGCAAGTCTGGTCTGGGAGCTGTGAGATAAAATCCTGACCCTGTGAAGTAGATGGCAAAATGCTGAGTGATTTGAACAGGGCTTGGGTTTCTCTCAGAGTTCATAAGAAATAAAACAACGGGGACTGAGACCTCCATTCTCTATGAATGGGAACACATACTTCACTTTTTTTAGAGCTAGAAACATTCAAATCAATGCATCAGGTGCAAGAGTGAATTTTTTTATATGCAGTCTAGATATGTTATTGTTGGGAAATGAAGAAAATCACAATGAAATTTTAATAAAGCGCTGCTTTCAATTTTTTTTTAATTGAAAAAAGTAATGTTTAGACTGTACTGAGCTATACTGTTACAGTTTAGTTATTGTCTGAGGCACCAAAATAGTGATAAGCACAACAGGTGAGTTCCTGCATTTGTATCCTCAAGAACATCTTATATAATAATTATACAGGGGAAAGTATGACAGGAGGAATGCAGTAATGAAAAAGTGCTCTGTTAAAATGAAAGCCACTTCTCAGTCACTTTTTCATTACTGCATTCCTCCTCTCCTACTTTCCCCTATATCATTATTTGCAATATCTTTTCCCTAAAACCCCAGAACGTCTTCTGAATGAAAATTATCTGAAAGAGCAAGGAAAGTACCTATAAATAAACATTTGGCAGGGAATCTTTGCTACTGTGTGAATGTTGATGGCAAACATTTTAATGAGGCCAGGCCTTGGGTTTAAAAAAAAAAAAAAAAAGTTGATTGTAAATCAGTAAAATGTGCTGGGCTTTCTAAGCTCTGAGTTAGCAACAGCTTGTTGAGAGTAAATCCTCTCATGGAAGGTTTTGCTAATCTGAATAAATTCAATTTCAAAATCCTTCCTTGATCTAAGCTTGCTTAAGCTCTCACCAAGGCCTAAGGACCCTGAGGGTCAATTCCAATAACAAAAGATAAGAAAAATCTGCCCTTTCTCATATCTCTTTGCAATACACTATAAGCTGTTACCTCACTGCAAAAAATCTTTGGCTTTAATGAAGTCGCCTTTTGATACTTGTTGAGGATGAAGTTCAATGTTTCCCACCCTGGTGCCTGTCTGTGCTGCTGCCACCCAGCACCAGAGGCACAGAACCTGCCTGCCTGCTTCCCCCTGCAGAAGTCCTTGAAACCACTACAGAGCTCCAAGAAAATATATTAAATGGAGCTTTACAAAATAGATGGGGGAAGGGGTGTGTGGAGGGGTCGTGGTGGTAATTGGTACCAGGCTGGGCAGTCTGCACCTTTTTTTTTTTTTTTAATTAAAAAATCTTAGAGGAGCAAGTTTAGCTCAAAACCCAAGCAAATTCTGGGGTTGGGCAGTGATTCAGAGACAACCCTGATGCTGCTGTGCAGGTGTACTACAGATACCTGTTACTTCTGGGTGTTGCATGAATTAATCTAAAGTGAGAGAGATGCAAACAGAACTTGTGGTTGGTTGATTTTTTTTTTTTTTTTCCCAATAGTCTTCTGTTGCATTTTCCTTTGAATTTAGGCTTTTTTATGTTGAGCTGTGAGACTGTCAGACATCTCATTGCAGTAATTGGATAAGTAATATAAAATCACCAATGCTGGAGCTTTTGAATAACATCAGATGCTGAGCAGGTATAAACTGGTTGTAATCTTGGGCAAAATTAATCTTGTTGAGTTTCTTGGGAAAAAAATGCTCCCCAAATCAACTCCATTATGATATTTGAACTTAAAGAAAGAAGTACCAGAGGGATTTAGTCTCTTGCTCAGCTATTCTACCATAACATGTAACTTCAGACAGGAGAGAAGGGAATGGCTACAGACAACTGCAGGCATGGCAGGCAAAGCAGAATCTTCTTTAAAATATCTGTGGGGCAGAGGGATGGAGATTACAAACCTGCTCTGTCTCTGGGTGAGGGATTTGGAAAACTCACTCTATCTCTGGCTGGTTCAAGAAAATAGATTAAAAGACCTAACAGATTTTGGTGATATAAGCCCAAATTTTATGATGTTTTGTTCATCTGGGTGTTGGAGGAAGGGCTGTGCAAAATCAAGTTGGGATTGCGTGTTCCTGGGTATGAGTTCATTTTTTTAATGCTGCTTATTGTTCTGAAACTTTTCTCCATATGTTTAGGAGGCTGGGTCATCCAATTTTGGTGGGGTGAGGCTGTGCTTGTGGTCACTGTTCAGTCTGATAAGCCCATCTGTGACTTGTCCTGTGGTTTGTGCTGAAGGTTGGCACTGCTGCAGCAGCAGGATGCTCCCTCCTGGTGCCTCCAGCTCCTGCTGTGACTTTAGCACAGGCTCTTGGACACTCTGGCTACTTGCTGGCAAAAGGTAGCAATAAATCTGTGTAATAATGTCCAAGGATTAGTGGGAGAATTCATTGTTTAACGTGTGTTTAACATTGTTTAATGTGTGAAAGGACAGGTCGTCTCCAGGTGAATCCTTGGAAAACTGAGGTCTGACAAGTGAGGAGGTTTCTCTTCAGAAGAGAGCTGACTCATTTAACAGGCTCCCCAACCCATTTGATGGGCTCCCATTAGGCTCCAGTGGGGATGATTCTGAGGAAGAAATGTGTGGACATATTTTTCATAAAGATATTCCTTTATTAGAAGCTGGGTTTCCTGCCAAATTTCCCTCCTACGTGTAAGCTCCAGCCTGAGCACCTTTGCTTCTCTGCCAGTTCTGCCCTTCAGCCTGCTTGTTCCAGCTCCAGAAATGAGTCTGTTTGCTGTGGCTTGATGAGGACAAGTGGTATTTGAAATCACATTCCCAGAGGGACTGTGCTCTGTGCTGGGAGAAAGGAAGAGGGGTTGGTGTACGTACATGCAATGAGGGAATGGTCCTCACAGGAATATTAACAAATACTGCTGTGAGAAAGACAGTAAGGCTATTTGCCTCACATCTTTACTATTTTTTCTATCTCCATTACTAAATTTTATGTATTAAACTGACTTCTGTATCTGTAACTGATATTTAGGTTTTAAAACCATCCTTTGTGTTCAAAGTTATTCAGTGACACAGATCATGTTACTAGTTATCACCCAGTGTAACCAGCTATTCTCATCGATTTGTTCAAAGTGGTGCTTTTTGTCAGAGCCACAGCTCCTGGAATCACATGATTGTGTAAGGATATATCAGCTTTCATTAAAAAAATCAGTTTCTCTGGAAGTCCAGAGAAAAGATGAAAAATGGCTTAAATATACTAGAAAGGCTTAATTTTGAAAGTCAAATAAAAGATCCACTGTATGTTTTAAAGAAGATGTAAAATAAGGTGATTGCTATGTGATATTTGAAGTTTTGCAGTAATTAATTCATGCTTGTACTTCAACTAGAATCAGTTTTTCCAAGTTCTCGAATATCTCAAAGTCATTGCAAGTAACTTGTCACTTGCAAATATTGAGTGTTTAAACAGGAGGGACATTGATGATGGCATTGACTGATCATGGTGCATGTGAGTTAATGTGACTGATATTCCTACATCCCATTTCTGCCACTATTTCAGCTTCCTTGGCTTTTAATATTCTTGGTTTTAACATCCTCCAGTTGGCTCTGCTTGCACCCTTCCATCCACATTTCTTTTGCAGCTCAGCCACCTTTAGCTGACAAATAAAGGGTTTTAACCAAACTTAATTTGGGATTATAGATTAAACTTCTTTAATAGGATATTTATTTCCATTGTTTCTATGGTACATCCCTGTCTTTACTGAAGAGCTTTATTTGTGACTTAAAATGTCTTACTGTCAGATATACAATGCAGTTGTTATTGTGATCATACAGAAGCTGTAACCAATTTTGTTTTCCAATGCCAGTTTTGTTTTCTAATTTTGAGTTGAATATGAATAATAAGAAAAAATATTTTGCCTTGCTGTTTAAAGATTCGTGGAGTGTCCTGAATCACAGTTTACACAAATCAAAAATAGCATTGTAGCTGAAAATGTTGACTTTTGAAAATATGCAGGCAAAAGTGGGCAAGAGGATGTACCTTTTCTTATTTTCAATTCTCTTTTGGATCAAACCAATTTCTTAAAAAAAAATATTAAAAATGAAGCAGAAATGCAGGCAAACAGAGATACAAAAATATTCCTTACAAGGGATTTGTTTGTTACATGCAGATGAGATGCAAAAAGTTCCTGAGATGATCAGCTCAAAAATGAGTGTCAGTGGCAATTCAGAGTGCCAAGATTAAACACCTAAATCTGGGCATGGGAAAACGTCAGCAGATTTTTATCATTTTCTGTAGGTAACACTTCTGTAATGTCACTACGCTTTCAAAAATTGCAAGAATTAGCAATGAAAGTTTAAGAGTTCACGTTCTGGTTTCTCCTTTTCAGTGAATGAGCATATTTCTGGTCTCTATTTCTAAAATTTCTGTCATGTAGAATTAGTTTTTAAAGACAGGCATTGGTCAATAGAAAACTTCTTCCTGTTGTGGGTATGACAGGATCATGCAAAGAGCTCTATGATTTTATCTCCTCCCACTATCTGCTGTATTCAGGCAAGGGAATGGACTAATTGACCTTTCAAGCTCCCCAGTCTCAGCTCAGAAATCTGTACTTTTTTATTATTCTTTTTCTAGTCCCCAGCTCTTGGAGTCATATAGCTACAAAGAAGTTGCTGCCTTCTTTCTTTTTTCATTTAAATGTATGCTTTTGGCTCTTTTGGTTGTGAAATAAATCTTGAAAGATTTATTGAAGGTGTTTTTTAGGGGCAACGATCAAAAGGCAAATAATAAGAATTTCTGGGTTTTTTTTAAAGATTTATTTTTGAAGGCAGTCTCTAATTTTCATCATAGAGTGTACAGAGTAGACAACACAGTAATGCTTAAAAACAGATTTTCTTATAATTTTAACTGTTCTGTTTCAGATAAAAGTGGTAGTGTATAATATAAGGGTTAATTACAGTCATCTTTTTTTCCCACAATTATGACTGGACAAAAATTTGATACAAACTAGACAGGGTAAGAAGCTAAAGGGTGGTTTGCACCTTCCCTGTTCAGTACTCATCTTCTGATACAGAGAAATAACCAGAAAAAAAATCCAGGAGTGCTGCTGTCTCAGTGAAACATGTATCTACAAATGAGATGTTTAATCAGCTACCTCTGTCTTCTCTCTTTTTTCTTTCCCCATGAACTCCCCTTCAGGGCCTCTTCCCTGGGTCTGTAAATCCATGAATCCTTCTTTCACACTCAACATACCAGCAATTTCTTCCATATTCCTACAAAGCATTGATGTTTGGGGAAAAACAACTGTCATGAGCACTCCAAAAAACTCAAACTTGACATGAATCATAGATTTTAGTGAATATCAGACACTGTTTGTTCTTTGCAGCCCTCTTGGACTTCCAGTATCACTTTTATTGTAACTTCTCTCTCACTGTGCTATAGTTGTTTTCTTACTGTTCTGGGATTTTGGGAAAACATAAAAAAACCTGACTCTCCCCGGAGGTCTTTTATATATGCACAGATCCCTTACTCATGAAAATCCGCCTTTTTTTCCATCTCTAAGGAAATTGAATTCCTTTTTTGTGATATCTTCTCTCTTGGAATTAATGCCCTGTGTTATGGCATATTCATTTTGCTTTTCCCTTATCTGAACTAAAAGGAAAGCAATGGTGATTTCCAGGTGGTAAAGTAAAAGCTCAATACGTATCAGGCAGCACTCAGAACCCATCCCTGAAGTCCAGCATGATTTTCAAGTCAAGAAAGATAGGTAGATACCAGGAAGCTATTTTAACTGTATTTTAATGACATTTTCCTGTGTTAATTAGAAAAATTGAATTGTTAGACCCCCTAAGGCATTAATTTGACCATCAGCAATGCAAGAAGATATGAAGAGCAGCACCACAGCAAACAGGAGTGTCTCTACATCAAGTTTTTAGGGCCAGAAGTGTTGGGGAGCACTGTCAAAGCTCCTTCATTAACAGTATTAATGGCAAATAAAGGCAAAGCTTCTCCATTGATGGTATTTCTGGCAAATAAAGGCTGCATTCATCAGTCAAAAATCCCACCAGGAGAGGTGTCCAAGCTCCCTGTCTCAAGGGCCTCTATGGCAAGAGAAATAAGCACATCTAAAGGTGTGTGACTCATCAGCACAGGCTGACATTTCAAACAGAACAGGGGATAACACCCTAAGAAAAGACATTTTTTTCTGCAGACCAGCCCAGATTATCTGGCCTGTCTGTCCTACAGACCTCAGAAGACAGCAGGTGACTCTTATCCTAATGTCTTTGTTGAGGATAGGTAGAGAGACTGTATTTTAAGCAGAGACTATATGCAGGAAAAGACAGACAAGTCTTTTTGAGTAATTTTTTGAGCATTTTGATATTAACCCTGCAGCTTCTGATGTACTTTGTTAGGTCAGGTTTTACAAGCAGCATTCCTATAAATACAGTGGGGAAAGCATTTGGGCACATAAGGATTACTTCAGTTTGATGATGGTTCATGTAAGCTCAATGCACATTTCATAAAAAAATTTTAAAAAAAATCATAGCCCATATGACAAACCTTGTGCTTAAACCTGTACTATTGAGTCTTTAATGTGAAGCTGGCAAATTTTTACTGTCACTGTTGAGTCACCTTCACATCATAACAGGAATCCAGAATGCTTTTTTCTTGTGAGTGCAAAAAATGAAAGGAAGGAAGGAAAAAAAGGAGAAGTTCATCCCATTGCCTTTATTACTTTACCACCATTCAAGTACAATGAGAATGGCCAAAGTGCTTGCATGACAACCAGAGTGGGTAATACATGAATAGGAGGTCTAGTTTCTTTACTTCTCTATGACAGAGCTGAACAGTAGGCTGGGGAGATTTGGGGGCTTTTTTTCTGTTGGGTTTTTTTTCCTGATTCTATTCTTCTGTATAACTTCTGTCAGAGAAATCAGCCACGAGAACAAAAGTTTGTTACAAGTGTCACTCATTTTGTGCTAACATTTACCAAGAAGTCAGGATTCTACCAGAAGTACACATTCCATATAATAAATATTGGAGACATGGTGTGGGTGTGTACAGCATGCAGTCATGGACCCTTTGAGAAGCACAACAAACACCATAATAATTCCTTTATTGGTTTTTTCTCCCCTCTGATTGTTATTTTCTTTTTATTCCATAAATTTCAGTGGTTTTCTCTTTATTCTGAAAGTAGTTTACAAGAGATGGCATTATGCTATTCTTTCAGGGTTATTTTACTTTTCTTTGTAAAAATCCTGGTCTTGTGTTAAGGCTTTGGTGTGTGCATGTACCAGAAAAGAATAATGAATG
Organism: Aegithalos caudatus; assembly: GCA_013389925.1. Lineage (NCBI taxonomy): Eukaryota > Metazoa > Chordata > Aves > Passeriformes > Aegithalidae > Aegithalos > Aegithalos caudatus. Next base: position 235,308 of record WEIU01024467.1, read on the forward strand.
ATGAAATTTATATAAATATTTTCTTCTGTGGCAATAACAAATTGATTGGGTGAGAACCTTCCCTTTGTATTTCCTTGGACACATCAGAAATTGTCTCTTGGGTTTTTCTTAGTTTTGTTGGATGTATTTCATAGTTTTGCAGCAGTATCTGAGCAAAGACCATAATGAATACTTAATCTCCCAAATTTATAGTCAACTTTATTGCCAACATTAACTTTGTGTGCAAGGAGCAGATGATTTATTAGCTTTCCTCAAGATAAATACTAACTGTGCTGACACAGTTAGTGGAATAGTTTCCTACTGGTGTAAGATGAATTTTAAAGAGTAAATTGACTGAGAGTACCAGGTTGTTAAGGGTTTCCAGACATTTTTTCATAAGTTCATACATGTTTTAAAATTGCATATCAAATGGGACATCACAATCTTAGATGTTTGAAGAAGGTTTGAAGGGCTGTTTATGAGTTGCAGTCTGAAAATCTTAAAACACATTTTTTTGTAATGATCTTACACCTTCAAGGCAATAATTTGTTTCAGTGTTTAAAATATGGAGGTTTGCACATGCACATTGGAGCACTGGAGTCAGCTACCTGATGACTTCTCCTTAAAGAACCCCTCTGAATATTTTCTGAAGCAATGCTGTGAAATTTACTATTACATTCATGAAAGTAACAAGCAAGATTTGAGCCAGTTTCTGATTTTTAAATTTTTTTTTTAAATTATAATCTTAGCAAGGAAATGTATACACAGATGTTGTGGGAGTTTGGGGGGAAAAAAAAAAAAAAAGAGGGGGAAAAAAGCCCTTACGTAGCTGACAGCCTGACAACTTTGCATATGTGTGTTAACAGGAGAATGTGCTGTGTTTAGGATGAATGGAGAAGCGGGCCTAAATGACTTTCAGATTAGCTGGAACAGATGGAAGGGTCACAGTTGAACAACTTTACACAGGAACATAAAGGCAATGTTCAAGTGGAGTTCATTGCCTCTGACAGATACTGTCAATCAAACAGGGGACTCTCAGTTAACCAGCAGCCTGTCCTTTTAAAGATTAAATTAAAAAAAAAAAAAAAAAAAAAAGGTATTGGGAGGGGCTGACTGGAGTTTATCTGGTCTGTGTCAGGCATAAACTCCACCCTGAGTGACTAGCATTTTCAAATCAAGCACAATGAGCTGGGGATGTTTTGAAGAGGAGTGAGCTACAGGCTGCTCTGGGAGGCCAGGACTATGATATCATTTCTGCAGTGTGCAATCTGAGGTTTCTGAGGTTATGTGTTAGGGTTTGGTAACTAAGAATCTCTTGCTGATAACCTGGGTGTCAAAAATTAAATTATCCTAGGCAATGTAAAGCAGATTAACAGACAAGGTCTGTGGCGAGGATGGAGGTGATTTGGGTGTAAAAGATGGAAAGAGGAACTTACTTTCTTAGGCTGAAAATAGGCACCTGAAAACCCTTCACATGTGAAGTTTCTTAGATACTGGCACGCCCTCAGACACTCTTGACTTCCTCTTTGTTTCCAAATAAATGGAGACAGACAGAGAAATGGGGGTCCCTTGGATATACATGAGGACATATTCAGAAGCATAACCTGTTAATACAGCTCCCTCCAGCTCACAAGTTAGGAAAGCAATAGCAGATGAATAGCAAGAATCATTTCTAGCAGACGAAGAGAGAAGTTGAACAGTTCATATCTTTGCCTGAGAAGGCTCTCCCAGACATCAAATCTTTTCTGACCTCCTTTGTCACTTCTCCAGATGAGAGTTTAAACTCAAGTGAGGAAAACAGGGCTTGAAGACATAGATTTATTATTTGTATGATCCATGATTGTAGTCCTAAGTGTCTGGGAAAGAATTCTTCAGCTCTGAGAGACACTTGATCCTGCTTTACCCTCAGCTGCTGACTCACTCGCAAAAAATATATAAAAGCAGAGATTGAAATCCTTAGAGAAATAAACTCTGCCTTCCTGACCATCGTATTCCATTAAATTAATAGTTTAGCAGCAAAGTCTTGGTTGTTTACCACACAGCTAGGCCAAAATAACATTTCCTATTATCAATCCCAGAAATACTCCCTGTTGGATCTCACTAGCAAACAGAATCAAGGGCAGCACTTGTGCTTTCTGCACCAGCATCATTGCCAAACTGACAGATTTCACTGCCAAATCTGAAAAGTCAGAGTTCTTGAAAGTTAGCTTTATGAGGCTAAATTACCAGTCAGTAGTTTGTGTCAGCACCTGTTTCTCTTGAATTGTCTCTCAGCAGATGGTTGTGTGCTGAGGACTCTGCTGAAGGCAGTGCCAGTGCTTGCAATCTCCATTCTGAAGGAAACCTGTCATCTGCTCTCTGTCAAAAAAAAAAAAAAAAAAAACAAAAAAAAAAAACTGCAATTCTGCAAGAGCTGCAATTACTGTGAAAGTCATGGAGTTAAAAAGAGGAGAATGCTGGAAGTGTGCTGATATTCTCCTGCAGGCACCCACTCTTTGCTGCTGTGTGGGACAGATGTTGGGGGGTGAGGCTGGGGTGGTCCAACCCCTTACAGCAAGGTAGGGGCTGAGAAGGAAAAGCACCTGAGAGGGCAAATACTGATGCCTTGGGAAGACTGACCTGGAACAGAGACTGGACAGAGCTGGAGAATAAAGCAGGGATTGATTGAAAGGCCTTTAGGGTACACCTTGGGCAGGACAAGAGCCTGGCCAGGGCTACACCCAGGGTGGACCCAAAATGGTCACAAAATGGACAAACGGTCACGAGGTCTCACATTTTTATAAGTTTTGGTCCATTTGCACATTGGCCTTTGATTGTCCCATTCCAGCTTCAGGTTGTGAGGTCCCATCCTTCTTGTTCCTCCCTTCAGCCCCACCCTGGTTTGTGCTTTTGGGCCTGAAAGTTGTCCTTGGTGTGCAGCAGGAAAAGGATTTGTTTTGTGTCCCTGCTCTGTGCAGAGCTGAGTGACACTGAATGTGAGGCTCAGAACTACATCCCCGGTCAGCACAGAATCTGAAATACATGGAAGCTAAAACTTAAGGTATCAGTACCAACACAGTCTGAACCAGGCAGAAAATGCTGCAATGAAAGTAAATAAAACCCCTGAATGCTGGTGTTGCATCAAGAAGATGCCACACTTCGTTTGACTAAGACAAAGCATCTGCAAACCTGGTATGACATCACTTACAGCACATTTGGTATTTGTCACTGACTAATTACAGCTCAGAACCATCAGTTAAGGGCATCCAGCCTGTGCTATCCTGCATGCGCTGGCTGGAGAATTCTGTGAAATTTTTCAAGGTAAAATTGTGATTTCCCCTTTTTTAAAGGTGGAAAATGAGTATTTATTAAAGAAAAATCAAGATTTTATTGGGGTATTTTCACATCTCAAGCCTTTTATGATTTGAGACTAAAGTTTATTGATTCACGGCTCTGCCCTGCATTCAAATTGCTTGTAAGTTTTCCTTCTGGAAAAGATGAAAATCTTTCCTAACTCAACTGCTGACGTCTGGAAATGCTCTTGAGGAACAAGATAGCATTATAGCAGATAACACTCTATTTGTACTCATGTAATTTACCTTACAACCACTGTTTGGTCTTTAACCTATTAATGAAATTAAGAGTTACAATGTATAGGTAGTTATGTTCATTAAGGTAGCATTTATGCTACCTCAGTACTTTTTACAGGTAGTGTTTAATTCTTAATGCAAGGATGATGGCTGATTTAATTAAAAACAAACAAAAAAAAAACCAGTACCAAAACCACCTTGAAATACATTTCACAGCTGTTGGCAGTCACCATAGCATTATAATTGTAACATGCTACAGCAGATTTGTTCTTCAATTCTGGCTTTCTCTTAATTGGAGCTCCAGGAGCCCCAGGAGCACTACAGTTTATTTTGTTCTATGGAGCTGGACTTGACCTGGAATCTACCTTTTCATCTTCCACTACTGCCATACTGATACACACCTAAAACCTCTTTTTAGTGTCACAATTCAGAGAGATACTGAAATTGGGCAATTATGAATTATTCCTGGCTTATATGCTTAAATGGAGCAAAGAATAAGACTGTAATTAGATTTTGATCTTGGTCAAGTGGCAATGAAGGGCTTTTTTCCCTATAGATCACATGGGAGCAGTGTAAATTAGGAAATTATTGATAAAAAAATTAAAATAAAAATAGAGAAACAATCACTGAGACAGGAAGATGTTTAACTCTTCAAAGAACTAATGGGATACATTCCTCTTTTATTCTGCATGACACTGGCCTTACTAATCAGACAAGTAAGATTTGAAAACAAACATCCAAACAAAGAATTGCAGAGATATTGCAAAGCACCCATTCTCCATTTAGAATCCCTGACACAGCAGTAAAACAAATGGGGCACGGATTAAAAAATGATCCCACAACGCATCATTTAAGAGCCTTGAGTCAACTGCAAATAAAACTGGCCATGTCATGCATCCCTTTAGATGTTCATTAATGGATCAGTTCTGCTTTTTTTATATAATCATGACAACAGGCCAAGATCCTAAATAAATTAGCCTTTGTTTGGTCATAGTTTGAAACCTGCCTCTTATGTTTGCTTGGTTTGTGGTTGATTTATGGGGGTTTTTTTAACACAAGGTATTGGTCAAGAGCTACTAGATAAGCAATAACAGCTGCAGATCAAATCCATCTTTTCTTTATGGATAACGTTTTCCATTCTTTTCTTCTCTTGGCTTTGGGTTGGTGCCTGTCAGAGTAGAGAACAAAAACCCTTAATCAGGAGAGGACCACTGATTGACCACCACAGTTCCATACAGGTGCTCCGGAAAAATCCATATCATTGAAGCTGAAGGAGAAGAGGTGGAAAATTTTGGATTAATATCCAAATTTCCCTGGGATGAGCAACAACGTATGGCCTTAAATTTCAGTGTTATGAGCCTCCCAACTACTAAAGGGTTTGTTCTGTCCTTTGCAGTAAGACTTGTTGCCATTTTCAACTAAATAAGGATCAATTAATTAACTTCAAAAATGGTGTAAATCTACCTGTTCTTGTGCTATACCTCTTATGCTGGATTATTTTGTCTGCTCTGCCACAAGCTGTCCATGGACCTAATGAAAATTACTCTTTGTCTCCCTGTTGTTCCCTCCACACACACCATTCATGCAGGTGATTTTTGAAGAACAGGTTGTAGATAGCCTACCAAGCCAAGATTCACATTATCTGCTTCTTAGTGCTTCAAGTAGGAGCAGAATTTGTGCCAAAGTTGATAATTAGAAGGGGGAAAGTAATTAGGAACCAAGCTATCCCTGCACCTATAAAATAGACACCTCTAAATTTCCAGAAACTGACTTTTTGAATGATGTAATTTAGGTTTGATTCCTGTACAATTCCTACAGTCCTCTTGGAACAGAGGAAGTCCATACCCTGTGTTCCAAGGTCCCTTCAGCAGCTCAAATCTCTTTATGCCCAGAGATGTTGCAGAGGCTGGAGGGGTTAAACCCCTCCTGGGGAGCTTAATGCGTGTCAGAGTGCATGATGTGATGCTGCAGGGAGGGCTTGGTGACCCCACCTTCCCCTCTCCAGGGCCAGCAAACTGCTCCCATGGATTCACTGGATAGATTTAACCAGCAAAACTTCAGACTCTATCAGGTGCTCTCAGTCTCCTGTGAGATGAAAGGAGCAGCTCCCTAAAACATGTTCTCAGGAGCCTGAGGGTGCTTGGTGGTGGTTTATGAAGCACCTGTCCCCAGGAAAGGATTTTCTCATAGCTGAGACTCCAACCATCAGTTTTATTTAGTGTTAGGAACTTCAGCATCTGCTCAAGTATCTGCTTCAGGATCTTCCAGTGTTGCACCTAGGATGTTAAAACATTGATTCTGAAAACAGTGATTAAAATGTTTCTTCACTTGCC
>WEIU01024467.1:251515-362464 GCA_013389925.1 Aegithalos caudatus
TTTTTTTTTTTTTTTTTTTTTTTTTTTTTTTAAGAAAGCACTGCTGATTTTAGCTTTTGGCAGTTTCCATGTAATGTTTTCTATAGAAAAGCAGGCAACACAACTTATTCTGAACCACAATAGCTGTGCCTTGCAAGCAATAAGCCTCTCAGAAAATGTCATTTTATCAAAAAGTGTGTAGCAAACTGTATGGTGACTTTTGTGGTGTAGAAAAACATCCATCAAGGGTTGGAAACTCCATGAGACCCATTTCAATCTAATGAGATGATCTAATTCAGACATGCATTTCAGGCCACTGGGAACACCACATTATCTCCTGTCTAGTTCCACATTTTTTCTACCCATTTGCTTCTCTGTCTACCCTTAGTATAATGTAAGGATAAGTTGATAACTGATTTAGTAATTCTCCAAATGTTTTTGTGCACAAATAGATTCTAAACTAAGCTGCATGAGCAGATAAAATAGAATGATTGTGGGCTTCCCACCTGCCTACATTTTGAACATCATCCATCCAAAGGTATTGATGGTTCACATACAAATTTGAGAGAAATCAGCATTGAAGAAATTAGTAGGAACAAAATGAGAGGGCTTAACAGGTAGGTGAGACTTCATATACAATATTCAAAATGAACAATTAGGAAGGATTTTCTAATCTATAATTGTGATTTCTCAGTTGGAGGCAGCTTGGTAAATTAGAGGCAATGCAGCATTTGTGACAGAGTTCTTCTGAAGTGGACATTTAATTGCAACACTTTTGAAATGAGCAGAGATGTAAGATGTTTTCTTTCCTTCCAGCTTTAACACAGATTTTAATCAAGTCTTGAAAAAATGTCTAGGTACATCTTTTTAAGTAACAAAGACTCTGTATCTATAGATCTCTGCAGGCACCTTCTTTCTCTGCTTGCCTACAATACTAAAATATCAAGCTCTGTTTTCTACTGTGTTTGTGGTGTAAATTTTTAGGCAGGACACTGAGAATGTTTCATTCTTGGTGATCACTTCCAGGTCTGAATAACCACTGTCTACCAATTTGACTAATAATCATATTCATTAATTTGACAAATAATCTTGGTTGTCAAGAAAATATTTGAAAGTCTTGCTGCCTTTGAGAAAAAGTTTGGACTGAAAATAAGTCCTAATGATTTCTTTTAATCCAATATTTTAGAAGTGCATTTGTTCATATTTCCTGGAGCACTAGTTTTGTTATTCTCCTCAATCTGGTAAAAATCAAATCTTTGTCTTTCTTTTGCAAGGAGACCACCCCAAGCACCACGGTGAGAGGTGCTCACTTCTTGTATGTGGTGCTTGACTATGTATTAAGTAAATGTTCAGTGAGATAGGAAATGAAAAATAAGACTTGAAGAGCCTCATGATTAGGATGCTGGTCTGGGAGAAAAGACACTCCTGATGCTGTCTTCAAATACATGTTCTCTTTATGCATGGTGGAAATGCAGTAACACCAGAGACTGCAATCCAAAGTCAGAGAGCATCCATGCCATTGTCTGTCCTGGTGCCTCTAGAGCTTTTTGTAGAAGCACCTCAGGGACTTTCTTGAAAGTGAAGGATTGAGTGACCTACACACCAGGCTCCAGACATGCATCAGTCAGGATTTCTCTGAATACATGCTTTGTCTTATTTTTATTTTTTTTAAACATATTCTAAAGCATTTAAACATTTTCCCCAAATGTTTTTTGATATTTCTATGGTTTGTTTTTGATTAGGAAGCTAAAAGCCCCCATGAATCTGAACTGTATGCTTCTATCAATTGGACTGGGAAGTCTGCCACGTACATATTTGAGAGGATCAGGCTCCTAACAGAAAATGGTGCTTTTGCTAGGACTATGTATTGGTACTTTCCCAAGAATCTAGTAACAAAGGTGGATCCTTCCCTCACTAACCAGCAGTGTCTGATTGCTGCTGTTGCTGCAGATTGAGTTGAATTCAGGCCTCACAGAAATTTTACCATTGAATCCCACAGGAGTGGTGTCTCAGCTTTTGTGTCTGCTGCTGTCTGATGGGAAGGGTAGAAAGACAGAAGTCTCTGAAGGGAAGAAAAGGCAACTTCTATATCTTTTATTTCTTCCTTTTTGCCTTTGCAGTTATAAGATTTGAGTGATTGACTTTTATTGACTTTTCAAAAAAAGAAAAGCCTCTCTGTCTCTTGGTTTGCAATTTCGCCTGAAATAGAACTTAAACATGTTTTAGCCTGTGGAAAAAGCCTGCAGGGCAAAATGTGAATATGCATAAGCTTGTAATTGTCCTTTAAAGATGTGGGAAACACCCAAATCTTGTGTTTTGGCTTTCAAAAAATTGTGGATTACACGTTTGTGATTTCTCACAGGGAGGGGGGAAAAGAAAAAAAAAACCCAAACAAACGGGAAGGACTTGATAGGTTCAGCTTTTGTTTGTAACTATTTGTAGCACTCTAGTGGTGACCAGAACAGTTTCACAGCTGTGACAAAGACCTGCTCTTCTTGGATTCCATTTCGTACATTTCTGCTCTGTCTCCTATGGACCAAACATTTCAGAATGTGTTGTCTCAGAGACACCTCACATGTAAGGTCTGTCTCACATATGGGTGGAAATACACACTTCCAAATCCTGTGGAGAAACACGGTGTATGGGTCAGAAGCAGCACAGTGCCTGTAGTAGGATTGCTTGGAAACTGGAATGTATTTGAAGCATGGTCTGGACTTTCTTTTGGCGTTGTCTATGCAGTTAGATGGACTTCTAATAGTATTGCAACAGTGAAAAATGGATATCTGTTCTTATTGAGAAAAAAAAATGTTTAAGAGTTGATTTTGCTTGGATTTCAGTCTTACTTGGTCTAACAAACTAAAGCAGCAGCACGAACAGGAGCAAAGGAAATGGGCTGGAAGACTGGTGACTTTGAAAGGTGTGCTGAGAGCTTAGAGGCAGCCCAGAAACACAGAGCTGGCTCCCCCAGCAGCTTGGCACATCCCTCAGTGCACATCCACACACATTAAAATGAGCTTGCTCCCAGAACGAGCTCTCCCCACTCCCTCTACCCTGCTCCCCTCCCCATCCCGCGCTGCCTAACAAAAGCTTTTCGACAAAGGGAATTCTTCCTGGTTTGTAAAACAGTTGTGTAAAACTTGGACTGTAAAGCCACAGTTGACTGCTTTAATGTGGAACAGTTGGGAGGGTGGGGAATGGCTGGCAGGTTGGGACAGGACACAGCCATGGTGCCCCTATTCTGCCGGGGCTCTGCTTAGTCACACCACCTGCTCCCCCTATTCTTTCAGAGGCAAACCCGTCATGACAGTATGAACAGACGGATGTTTAAGCTCAATACCTTGGACACACTGCACCAGACGGAGCAAGGGGAGCTAAGAAAAGATAAATTAAGTGATCAATAAAGATAAGGGACCTGTTTAGCAGTAAATGGCGGGGACAGAGCAGACAGGACAAGGGGTGAACGTGCGTTAAATAATGCAAGTGTGTCTGTGGGCACACACTGGCTGCCCAGTATAAGCCTCTTCCAGAGGCAGTAATGCTGTTTGGTACTTGGCTGGAGGGTGGGGAAGAGAGACAAGGCTGTGTCCAGGGCTGAGTCAGGGACCTGTGTGTACCTCCCACCTTTGAGATAGCTGGGAAAGAACAGTAAGGAGCAATGAAGTTCTGATAGACAACCACTAACTGCCTTTGACAGATGATTGACAGTTAGGTGATCCAAAAATGTGGACTTATTTTAATCAGATATCACAGTCAGGAACAATCTTTTGTTCTGTCCTTTTGCCTATTATAGCAAAGGTCTTAATTTCAGTTTCAAACTGCTAATCCCTTCTCTTCAAGAAGATCTAAAAATCAACTTACTGTCACTTCCCATGACAATTGATCTGTTGACAGTTACAAAAGATGCCACTGAGATAAATAATCACGCACAGCCCAAATGAGAGTTGGTTTTTATTATGAGCATGTCTCTGGTTCTTCTCTAATAACCAAAAAAGGAGGTGCTTTTCCCTGTGAAAGGCTCATGGTTGATGCAAGTACATTCGTTAGTGCCACGTAAGTGATGGTGTTTTTTACTCTGCTGCAACTACTCTGTGTTTAGCCAGGGGGTAAGCACAGGCACAGGGAAGGTGATTCCATGTGTTGCAGGTTTATAACTTTGCCAAGGTTTGACTGTTCTTGTGCTTAGGCCACCAGTATCACCATCTTATTCAGGAAATTGCACCATAGGTGCTACTGATGGTAGAACAGTCATTCAGTTAGTAGGAACCTGCATCAACCATGTAGTCCAATGTCCTAAGAATCAGCAAGCAAGGTGTTCACTAGTCTGGACTTTTTTGCACTCTCAGCTCTCAAGTTATGGTCCAAACCCCAAGGAATAAACCCTAGTCCATTAAGGTGATCAGCCCTCTTTTCTGCTCATTGTTGTCCCACTGTGATTACAGACATTGTAATTCTGTTTAAATAGATAACTGCAAGATGGCATTAAATTGGTTTTCCTATTACAGAGGCCCCATGGCCAATATAGCTCCCATCCTTTCCATTATTTTATTTGTATACCTGTTATGTAAAGCCGAAGCAATGATGTTGTAGAACAAATAGCAAAATGCTGGGAGTTTTTCAGGTGTCATTCACCAAAATGTCCCAGGGTGTGAAAACTGAATTGTAGTGGTACAATGGAGCACAAAATCTATTTCCATGTTATAAAGGTGTTTTTAAATTTATTCCTTTTCACTGGCAGAATAAAATGCAGACCCCTACAAGACACTATTAGGTAGGTGAGAGGGAGATAAAGTCAATTCAAACAATTTAATAAGCCTTGGAGACTTGGTGATGTAAGTGCAGCTGAGCCTCAGCTGCTCTCTCAAGTGTCATCCTGAAGTGACACTTAGATTTTTGTTTTGGAGCTGAAGCTTTTCTCACTGATTATCCTCCACAGCTGATCCTGTGCAGCTGTGAGGACTTGGGCAGCAGGGATCCATTTCCTGAGGGGAGAGGGGCCAGCACAGCTGCATGGAGACAACTGTTGGGGCTGGAGTGGTTCCCATCATTGGGAAGAGGGAGGTGTCCTCTACAAACCACCCCAGCACTGCAGGCCACAGCAAGTAAATAACTAGGACAAGAGGAAAGGGCCACAGGTTGCAGCAGGGGAGGTTTCCTTTGGCTATAAAGAAACATCTCTTCACTGAAAGGATTGTGAAGCCCTGGTACACCAGCTGTACAGGGAAGTGGTGGAGTTGTCATTTCTGGAAGTATTCAAAACATCAGCTGGACTTGGGGACATGATTTCATGGCAAGATTGGCAGGGGAGGCTTAATGGTTGGACTCAATGATCTCAGAGGGCTTTTCCAACCTAACTGATCCTGTGATTTCACAAACACCCCACAAGTCTGTGGCAGTACAGGTTAGCCCAAACTGGGAATTCCCTCTGTCCCAGGTAGTGCTACTGCAGCCTTTCTCTGATGGCCACCTCACATGACACAGGTTCCAGTGGGACCTTGCTGCTTAAAGGCTCTCATTAGGAGTATCCCTTCATTTTTTCTGTACAATGCTTTTACTGATCATGAGAGTTCCAATATAAAGATGGAAAACTAAAATAATCTGGGTAATGAGCTTTCTGCCTATTTTAGGTGTGAGCCACAGGCTCTTTAGGGATACCTGGTTACATGCAGTATGGAAAGCTGGATAAATGTTTGGAATTACTCCAACAGCTGTGAGAGTCAGTGTTTCTGGACCAACATCCAGATAATTTCTTTTTATTTCCCCTGAAATGAGACAGTGGAGCTTTCTTTCAAGGTGTTTCTTGGCTGCCCAGAATCCCAGGGCTCGGCTGTCATTTGGAGAGTAGCCTAGGCTGGATTTTGTAATAGTATTTCCCTCTTGTATTTTTAATGTTTTTTTTGAGGTTTGGTGATAGAAGGAGAAGGTATGAAACAAAGTAGGCCTGAGGGGAAGAACAGCTGCTGGCAGTGTTGTTAACCCCCTGTGCCATGTCACAGTAGTGTTGGACATGGGATGGTGATGCTGACTAGAAACAAATTGTCAGAGATGGCAGAAATTAAAATTATTAGCAAATATCTGAGTGCAAAATGTTTCTACTTTAAAAGGTGAGCTCAGTCTTCATATACAAGGTTTGAAGTGAGGAGAAGAACAACCCACCACCCTCATTCTGTACTTCATTCTCTCATTATTCACATGCAACAGAATAGACAAAGACATGACAGCTCTCTGAGAGTCCTCAGTTTGGGAATTGCACCTTGTTAAGCTTGAATATGCAATGAAGATTTTTTTTTGCTTCCCAGCAGTGAGGTTGAGATGTCTGCATGTGTGCTAAATAGAATTGACTCAAGAAGGTTCTGTGCAGGCAGTACACTGACAGCACTGGGATGAACAATGTAGTTTTATTAGCATCTGATCCTTTTGGATACTGAGAGATTTCAGCAGCAGGAAACTGCTGTCTGCTTTGTGCAAAAAGAACTTAGTCTAACCACATACCCACAAACTCTATAAAACAGATCCCTGCTTTGGTAATTACCTTGACACATTCTCTGATTAACTGTTTTTATCTGTGGGATTATCATTCATGGTGAGCCTGGCAATAAAGATGTTTAATTTTATGAGATATTTTATAAATCCAACTCCAAGAACAGCATGACACATTAGTGTTGGTACATCAGCTAAATGTACCATAAGATGACTCAAACAAACAACTGGGAGCATTATTATGTGCTCTGGAATTTACCACAGTGCAGCCAGAGCATGATTCATTTGGCAGCCTTCTCCTACAGCTTAGTACAGTCATTTTAGAATACTGTTGTCTTTCTCCCTAGCTCCCTAGTAAGATGCATCCCAAGAATAAACTGTGTGATCAACAACAACAGCAATCATCATTATCTACTCCAAAGGCATTGTGAATTCTCAACTAGAACATGTTGAATTGAAGGGGTACTGAACTCCCTTCACTTCAGGCCACAAACCCCTTTGTTTTCCCCAAAGTAATTTAATTAATTTGAGTGGTTTATTTTCTCGAATTCCATGAAGTGTGTGTTCTGATTTCAGCTTTTATTTTCTAGAAAGGCACATCCATAGCAGGGCCTGAGGGATTTCCTCCAGTGAGAGGACTACAAGACCCTTCTGTCATCTACAAAAAATGTCCTGTTCCTTGGTTTGTTTCTGAAGTCGTCAAGCACTTCTGTATTTATCTCTCACAGCCTGCTGATTTAATTCTCCTTTCTACTACCTCACAGACAACAGCCCAGCTTGGAAGGGACATTAAAAGATCCTGTATTCCAACAGAAAGAAAGGGAACCTAGTGGGACCAAATATTTCATGTTCTGCAGTATAATCAGCTGTAACCTAAGAGATAAATAAATCCCAGCTGGGATGTAGTAGGAAACACTTGCTAAAAACACAGGTGGTTATTTCATACTCTCTCTTTTTTTGTCTAATCCAATAGAACATATTAACAACCTCATGTTCTGACTGGTTTGTTTACAACACCACTTCTCTTGCACGAAGCTATTTTGACAGGAATGTGCAGTTAGTGGTGAAAACATACCTGTGTGCTTGCTCTTTTATGAAGAAATAAGTGGTTATTGTTAGATAAAAGCCCCAAAGGAATTCTATGATTTCCTAAATTAGTTCCTACTTCAATAAAGGAACATCAGTCTGCAAGGGATAACTTGAACCACAGAATCTGGCTGTTGAAGGAAACCTTGTTTTGTCACTCTTCTAATTTTGCAGCAGACACACAATGGGTCTGACTCTCCAGCATTGAAGTCATTGCCCAACTGACTCACAAAGTATTTGCTTTTTCAGTGTCCATTCTTTCCTGGCAGCAAATCCATTTGTTGGGTCTATGTTATAAACCCCAACAACAAAATAATCTGAATTTAAAACATCCTTTTCTTGTGGGGAATGAGAGATAGCTTGGGAGCTTCTGCTGCCTCCTTCCCTTCTGAAGCTGGGAGTTGAGATGATTTCACCAGCTGAGGCTCAGGCAGAGCACATAAGGAGCTGATGAAATACAGCTCACCTCACAGCAGCCTCATTCCTCTTTGTCACTTGTCCTGGTGGAAGCTGAGAGTCTGGAAATGATAATTAGACAAGCCTGTGCAACCATTGCAGTTTCATTCATCATCCACAGAGGATCTGATTTCTCATAGCCATGAGCTTAGGCCAGGTGTTCTAAGTAGCATTACCCTGCAAACCAAGCTGGTGGTGTTTTGTCAGAGCTGCTACAGAGGGCTCAGCTTCTGCAGGAAGGAGGGAAAGAGTAGAGGAAATACAGGGCTTTGTCACCAGGAGAGGAAAGTGATTGCTTGCACAAGCTGGTGGCACCTTGTGTAGCTTTCCTGAAATGCCCACAAAGACAACCATAGTCTGAACTCTCTGTTCTTGGGAGGGGTGAGTGGCTGCCACAAATGAGAAGTAGGTAAGGACACAGGGAATTGCTTGTTTCTTAAAACAGGGAGGGGATAGGGCACTCTAGACACCTTCTAGGGTACTTAGATGAGGATACTTCTTAGGTAATTTTTTTTAGTGGAGGACAAACAGGACCACAATTTTTGTAGATTTTTATTTGGTCTCCTGGCTGCTATCAACACTGTTTTAAATGGGAAATTGACAGAGCAGGAGTCCTTGTTTAAGAAGGGATATTGTAAATGATGTGGTTTATGTGTAAATGATGTCCACTGGTGGCAGTGGAGGTCAATGAGGGCAGAAACTCAACCTCTTGGACTCCTTTAATCTTGAGCTGTCAGCACCAGCTCACACCACCCAGCTGAGGAGTGTTTGAACCCAAGGGATCAGCTTGGCTCTGGGAAAAGGCTCTGCAGTTTCTGTTATGCTGTCACCCAAAGGTGATGGAGTCAATGCATCCCCACTTTGTGTCACCTTCCAGAGAACTCCTCCCTGCAGTTGGGAGTGTGGTTTGTGCCCGCCCTTGTCTTCTGATCACCTGAAGGAAAGAAGCTGTAAAGCTTTCCTGAAGGAAAGAAGCTGCAAAGCTGCTTTGGATGTGTGTGTGTTCTCATGCCCTTGAGCTGCCTCATCTGCTCAGCTCACAAGCCTGCATAATACAGGGATGGATGGAGTTGAGGATGAAATGTTAGTCTGTCTAGAATTTAAACATTCTCCTTTACATCCACTTAAAAATACAGAAGGGTCTTCTTTGCTTTATGAAATTCAGGCAGTAAATGATCACAGAATCATTCCAATAGACACTGATTTACATGGAATCAGTGATACAGATGAAATCCCTACCTAGTAAATAGGTTCTGTGTCATTACAGTTCCATGCTGATAAAACAATTCCAATGAGGAAATCCTGAAGCAACACAAGGAGAGATCACACATTATCCTAATGCTGTACTGCTACTGTGCATTTGATGGTTCTAAAGTTTAGCCATAAATATCAGAATATTTTCAGTTTTCACACAACTCTAACTAAAGGAATGTTTAGTTTCTCTTATTCAAAAAAAAAAAAAAAAAACAACCCAACTGCCATTGTTTAGGATAAAAACATAAAATAAAAAGGTGGTATAAAACAAACTATCAAATTTCAGGGAAGTGTAATTAACAGAATGATGATATTAAGTTTTGGGGATGAAAATACTTTTTAAAAAGAGAAGGGATATGCTGCTTGTGGGTTATTATTTTTAACAGCCCCATCTTCCCTCTGCCCTACAGCTTCACTCACATAATAATTTTTCAAAGTTTTAGCTATCCTGAACAAAAGAAAGCATCTTCCAAATAACTGTGGAAATTATGTGGCAACATCTGTCTGAATTTTCCCCCCATCCAAACAATGTCTGTTAATAATGTCTATTGCATGTAACTTGTCCTATCCTATCCCTGGCACCAGGCTTCCCAGAACTATTTAGTGTGTTTTCTTCCTGTTGTGGATGAAGGTGCATTACTGGCACTACGGGACAGACAGGCTTGCAATTTTATTTTTTTTTTTTCCACATCATTGGTCACACAAAGTGATTACTCCAGCTGTACAAATAATGTAGGAAATGGATTTTTTTTTTTTTTTTGCATTAGAATTACGCAAGTCTGGCAAATAATCCCAACAATTGCTTCTTAAGTCAGTGAAATTTCAAGCCATTCAGTTTACTTGTAAGGAGCTCACGGCTTCTTTGATGATGGGGTTTGTTAAGCCCAAATGTGGAGAACTAATAAAATAATAAAAAGGCTCCAGAGGTGTTTATAGATTTCAATTATCTCTTACTTTCTCTCCCAGGACTGGGCTGGGCAGGATTGTGCTGCCCTCAAGTAGCACTTGAGCCTAGGCTGCGTTTTATGCTGGCTGTCTCCGAGGTTTCTCCTTTGTGGCCGAATCCCTTAGTGTGGGCAGTGTACAGAGGTGCTAAGGGCTTGCCTAGACAAAGCACCGGGCTTCACAAAAGCGAGGGAGCAAAAGGAAGCAAAATTGAATCTCTAGCACCCAGCTCCCGGGCAAACAGACAAAACCAATGGATCCACTCTTGCTCCTCCCATCCAATTACTGTGATCCAGTAGAGAGAATATGGCAACATCGGTTCACACAAACTCTAATGCTCTTAATCCCTTCCATACATATAAACCTCACATTCAGCGCCGTCGCTTCATTACCGAGCCACCCAGGCAGCGGCAGCAGCGTCGGAATGGACCCACCGGCTGCAAAAACCTGCCTCCTCCAGGTTTTAATCAGCTAATGAGGGCTATGCAAATGAGCAGCTTATGGGATTATGCCTTGTCTGCCAGCAGTGCTCCTCTGCAGCCCCGCAGTACTAATACAGGTGTTAGTAAACTGGTCATTAGGCGCTGCCTAATTTAGGCCCATTCACCATGGGATTGTGCTGGCAGCCCTGCCATTTGTACTGGGGTTTGTGGCCCAGTAGGACATCTATTAGGGCTGTGGTGGGTCCAGGCAAACCCCTTGCTGCTCGATATGAAGTTAATAAATCCCGTTGGTTTGGTCTTTAGCCGTACACAAGGACCCAGGACTGACGTGGGGATTTCCCCCTCCAACCCAGATGCCTGGGAAATTGCCACGGGAGGGCAAAGGGGAAGTTTAATTGACAGTTGCTTAACATTTATATGAACTTCTCACATGTTTTTGAATAAAATGTAAAGCACAGAAGTATGATTAACCTATATTTTCCCTTGG
This sequence comes from Aegithalos caudatus, assembly GCA_013389925.1. NCBI lineage: Eukaryota > Metazoa > Chordata > Aves > Passeriformes > Aegithalidae > Aegithalos > Aegithalos caudatus. The sequence continues at coordinate 262,643 of WEIU01024467.1, forward strand.
TCACAACCAGCCAACTCTCTCTTCCATGAAAGAACGTGAAGCCCAAAACTATGCAGTGAGAACAAAGCACACTGTGTCTGGGGATGAGCCATCTCTCCAGGGTTTTGGCCATTTCAGTGGTCCAGTGCATCTTTCTGCTGTTTAATTTTTCTTATTCGGTGATATTTCTTTAAAAAGTTCCTTCACTGTGCAAACAATTCTGTACTGCAGGGTGTTTACTCACCAGGTCAGTGGAGAAAAGTGGAGCGACACCAGTAAAGTATTCACAGACCAGAGCACATGGTGCAAACACTTTGTTGGCTGCTATCCCTGCTAGGTGTTTGTCTAAAAATCTCCAAAAATACTCATTATGTAAACAGCAAATATTCCAGACATAAACAGAATTGCCAAGCCTATGGCAATTTTCATTATTTCCCAAAAGGGCTTTGGTGGAAACTAAAGATAAGGACTAGCAAATAATTTCAAAGATCTCCAATTTATGAACAATGAGATATAGAAGCATAGCTGCTTCTGCCTAGGAGGGACACAGAACATAGTAGATGTCTACAAGGACATCATATGACAAGTGCCAAAATTGATTAGAACATGCCCAATGAGTTACAGATTTTATCTCTTCCAGTCAGCAGAGGAAAGGTTGTATTCTAAAGTAAATCTCTGTTTAAGACCCATTTGAGGATTGCACCAAAAAAAGATGTGATGTTGTGGGGGTTTCTTTTTATTACAATAGTAACAGCTCCATCTGCACTATTCTTCATTTAAATACTATTTAAAATTGAAGGACCTCATTAAAGTATTGAGATGTTCTAGAAAAAGCCAGAAATTCACAGGCACAGGTAGCTTTTAATGAGTTCAAAGGTTTGATTTCATCTTTCAATCGATGAAGCTGGAATTGTTATCCTCTACATTGGGAGTTTCAGACAAAGGTTTAAAGGGCAAAGTATTCAAAAGTGAGTCCACAAATGTCAATAAGCAAAGCCTCTTAGGTTTAATGCCCACGTATCCATTGTTCTGTGTTTGCTCTGACTGACCCTGACTAAATGTGTATCTTTAGGGCAAAGTTCCGTGCCGGACTTTTCTTGTGCCTTTCGCTTTTGGATGTCTCAAAACCAAACAGGGGCACAAAATTTGAAAATTCAGATCAATGATTAACCTCTTAACACCTCTAGATAAGTGAGGCTGGCTCATCTGCTCATTCACCACCTGTGTTAAGGTTGTCTTGTTCTCCTGATCTGCAAGCTGTAACCTCAGGTGTTCTGTGGGTGCTGTCCTGCCCACCTTTTCCCTGGGATAACTTCTTACTGTCACCAATTTGCCTGTGACATATGAGCTCTTACACAAGCTAAAAAGCTCTGGGTAATGGATGAGGAAAAGCCAGACACAATGGAATGGTTTAAACGGAGCCTGTATTTCTGTATTTTTATTTATCATTCTGTCACCTTGCTCTTTGCCTGCCTCTAAAATAACCTGCAGGATATGATCAGGAGAATGTGGATTGTATTGATTAGGCCCAGTGGAGACTTACTGATGGAATCTTGTTGCATTATTTAAAGATAACAAAAGGATCACTTCTGTTTATCCTTATGTTTTGTCATAAAGATAAGCATGTTGTTTCTTTGGATACTGAGAAGGTGAGGAAAGTTTAGCAAGTCTGGACCTATTAAAAACCTTGGAAGCCAGAATCCCTGAGTGTTCACAACAAACATAAATCCTCAGAAAGATTAAGAAATTCTTTAGAACATTGGAAAAAAAATTCTTTTAATATGTTATCAGCAGCACCTCCCAATGCTATAGCTCTGTTTTATTTGAGAGCTGAGAAGGTGAAGGGTATTTAATGTATAAAGTGCATCATACCTATGTCAAAAGACATGGTAAGAAAAAAGCTTGCACTTGGACAGACCATACCAGAAATAGTGTTAAAACATTAAAGAAAAATGTGACTAGTTACCAACACTGGTAGTATGTAGATGTAGAAGGAAGGATTACAGGTAACCTCACCCCTGATAAGTCACAGCTGTACTAATTACCAAAGAAGAGGGACAGCCTTAATGGGTTGCAGCTGTGACTGATAAAGGTAAGTGTGAGAAAAGGGGTGAGTTGGTCCTCCAGAAGGAGGACTTTGGAGAAGGAGATATTGGGAGACCCACGGCACAAAGAAGGATCTAGAAGGACTGGGGAAACAGGAGAGAGAATCTGCTGTGAGGTCAGTCTGGGTGTGCAGTCAGAGGTGTTGTTGCAACCTGCAGTCACAGCCTGGCTGGGGAAAACCTGCAGGCAGAGCCTGCAGCCTGATCCCTGCTGTCAGAGTTCAGCAGGAAATACCCAGCAGGCAGAGGCTGCAAGGGAAACCCACAGCAGGAGCTGCTGCAGCCAGAGTCAGGGAATGGTTGGGGTCAGGATGGCTGAGCTGTAAAGAGGAATAAACCAGGACCCTTTTCATGCTGTGATAAACAAGAAGTCTGTGTTTGGGCTCATTTCTACCGTCTAACAAGAGGGCTGCTGTAACAGTAGTAGTTGCCACAAGTGGGAGCAAAATAATTGTTCCTAAGAGCATAGGTACACAAAATAAGTTTTCTCTGTATTTCTTTTTATCTCTTGCTTCTCCTTCTTTCTTTAATTAACACACAGATGATTACTTCTGGCAACTAGAGGAGACTGCATGCGACATCCAAGAAAAAGTTGCACCTTCGTTGATCAAGAAAGTGTAACAGTGCAGTGTTAAAAAATGAATGCGTATGTGAAAAAGTGTCTAGGCTCCAGTGGAGAGAAACACACGACCTATGGAAATGAATGCATGCTGAGGGATGAAAGAGTGACAGTAAATATTAAATGAAAAGGTAATTACATTAAGAATCCATTCATGCTGGTTTCCACTGGGTGTGACAGAACCAGCTGCCAGGTGATGAGTTCTCAGTGCTCTCAGGCAGCTGCCAGCCTTGTACCCCAGAAGGGTAAATCTCAGAGGCTGGAAGAGAAAGGAGTATCTGCCTTCACTTTTGTCCAGGAACTATCAGCCCCTACCACCAGTTTAATTCCCCAGGTACTGTTCTTTTGTCTCTTAGAAATGAATCCTTCAAATGCTAAGCATCCTTGACTTCTACACAGGCTGTAATCAAAGGGCCAGTGATACTGCAAGTTCAAGCATTCCACTTAAACCTGTTTTATTGTAATGCTATTTGAAATCTACTTCTTTGGCAAAATGGAAATGGCATAGTGATGCTGCTAGGATTCGTAACAATTTTAGTTCAAAGAGCATCATCTTCTAGATTTCAGGAAAGTAAGATTTTCAGCCTGATATTTTACTTTTTTTTTTTTTTTTGTCAATAAAAGTTGGGATTCAGGTGAATCATACATCTGTTTTGAGGAACTTACTGTAAAACATTTATTTCCTGTATATGCAGACTAAATAATAATTAGAACCAAACACAAACTACCCTTGTAAACAGGACACAGAATGTTTTGTGAATCAGGCTCCCTGGGAGTTTCAGGTGCTGGGATATATCCACAGCTGCAGGAAATCTAGCCTAGTAGAGTACTTGAATCTGGGATCTATCTACATGCAAGTAATTTTAAAATTACTTCATGGAAACAAACATATTAATAGAAAAGGGAATTCATTTTTGCCCTCCTTTACTATGAAGATGGTCCTTCACCATCCTAAACAGAATGGATTGTTCCCAGCCCACCAGAACTATTTTTAAGAATGGTGTGGGACCATCAGCAAGGAATTCTATGCTGCTTAAAGAAATCCTGTGTTCTGCTCATTAAGACAGTAAAATATTTCTGATGGGAAGAGATGCCTAATCAAGGTAACTTTGGGGATCCAGAGTATGAATTTAGCCTGAACAACTGAGTTTTGTCCTGGGTTGTGTCTCATGGTGTGGTCCATAAACAGGTGACAGAGGGACTGTGGAGCAGCATCCCTGCTCCGGGACCCTTCTATATTTTCATCCATCCCACTGTGCCTTTGCCTCTCTCAGTGTTGTGGCTTCTTATTCCAGCAAGTTTCCCTATCTGGCTGCAACAGTTATATCCTATATATTCATTCTAGATGGTTGTTTTCTATTACATAAAATTCTTATGGCATCTGTCTGGAATATAGTGTTTTCTTCCCAGTGGCATGCATAAGGCAGGTCTATACCAAGCTTTTCACTTCTCCCAGTGGATGATTTCTGGTCCCTTGGGATAACTCTATTAACAGAAAGATCAGTTGTCAAAACCAGCTTATTCCCCATCCAGGGAAAGTAAATACAGCTTCTTTCTTAGGCACTTCTGAATCCTAAATAGTTTGTAATTTTTTTTCTGGAAAGAATTGGCAGTCCTCCCATTACTAAATGGGATCACAAAATGGGAAAAAATGCACCATGAGAAGTAAGTTTGTTAAAGTTCTTCGTTAAGGAGTTATTTGCAAATGCAAAAAGATGTGAGAAAATTGCATCCAAAAGTTACCTTCAGAAAATCCTGAGGTCAAACAGCCTTAATGCTACTCCTTGTGTATCTTTGCAAGGAGAATTTTAAGCGGATTCCTCCTGCATGGCAGTACACAGGGTTAAAGGTTAACAACTGACCAATTCCTTGGACAAGGTGTTATTCAAAATCAGGTACTTAAGACATTTGCTAGAGGACTTAGCCATTATGGCTGTTTGGAATCAGTGCATTTTCCAGCAGGGAAAGTATTTAGGAGAACAATAAGAGTGCAGAGACAGGGAATTCCAGAAAGCCTGTCACCATATAAACTAAAAACCACCATTAGAAGCTGAGTTCTCTTCAGAAAAATCTGACAGTATCCAAATAGGTTGTATGGAAATCATGGCCACCAGAAGGAGATGAGAGCATTCTCCACAAATACTTAAGCTTGGCTCTATTTAAGCTCTGTGTTCAATGTACACATGAGTTTTCTCTTCCCATGTTACTTTCCTTTGATGTAGTTATGCCTCTCAAGATCTGCCGGACTTTTTTTTTTTTTTTTNGAGGTTGTAAAGTAGTAATTTTACAGTCAGGTCTGAATCAAAGGGAAAAGCTCTTGGAGGTTTCTGATCTAGCAATGTTCAGAGCAATATCTCATCAGGGATTGGAGTTTACTTGGGAGAAACCTGAAATAACAAAAAAAATCTCAAAGTTACAGTATCCTGTTTGGGAGAAGAATTTATAATGTAGGTGGCCAGAGATACTGTTTAAGCAATGAGTACAGCTGTTGGATCCTTTTGACAGGGGATGCAGAGTTTCTTCTCTAATCTTTGGGTTTTCTACCTGGATCTTTTATGGTTTTGAGAGGTTGGCTATTACAGGTGACGCAGCTGTTTCCTTTGTTGGGCATGAAGAAGTCCACAGTGGTTTAGAATGGGGTTTAGAGAAGAAAAGAAAGCACTCATACATCCTTAATGGGCCAGCACAGCTCTCAAGACTAAAACTTTTTGCATGTGTAAAAATGAATATGGTTTTAGAACGTGGCTTACAAAAATGTTACTATTGGATTCCACAGCTGCCATGAGGGGGAAGATGTTAATTTTCCACCTTGCACTAAAACAGTGGTTTGATTCAGAGCATTAAACAGCTGCTGTTGCAGTGTGGCTTTTCCATGGCAGATCCATGCTGCAGCCTCATGGTGAGCAGCAAGACAGCTCTTAGCCAGCAGGCAATTGTGAGGTTCAAATCAAAGGCATCATGCATGTAAGGGAGAATAGGAAGTGTTATATTTGGATATATTTTGGAGAATGCAATACAGGCTAGCAATGCAACACAAATATTTTGAGGAGCTGAATTTAGAAATGGGTTCTTTAATGTGCTTGCTTTAACATACGTGTTCATAATTAGAAGAATTCTGAAACCCCAAGCAAAATAGCTCTAAAAAGAATAGAAGAAGACTTGAGCTTCAAGCATGATTTAAAGATCAAGAAAACAATGATAGCCTTGTACAGTTTTCAAAATATTTTAATTTTTTTTTTTTTATTTTTTATTTTTATCTCAGACTCTTCTCATAGTGGAAATAAATGTCTCAATGCATATTTCAATGAGATTTTTTTTAACCTGCTTATCTCTTCTGACTGTAGATATGAAAAAAAGTTATTAGAATACTAGTTATGGATATGACATTTAGGAACTGGATATTAGTCAGTAGCCTTTTGTTCCATCCAATCTTGAAAAGCATTTTGAAAAGAATAATACCAAAAATGCTAGAGTGATTTGTTAAGAGAATGTATTCATGGGAGCATGTGAAATGATGTTTATCTTCATTTGCTTAAAACTATTTTGCAGAACAGCATATTCATCAAAGAAAAAGGAAAAAGCAGAATTGTAATCTATGCAAAGTCATAGATGTATAGATCTATTTCAGATCAGTGCTGAGGCCAGGAACAATAGCTGGATTTTAGTCTGTAACCTAACTCCTTGTTTAAACAGTTAGTAATGGTGCCGAAGAAGATGAGTGTGCCCAGTCTAACCAAACACAGGAGAACAAGTAGGGGGAATGCATGTGGAGAAAAGATAAAAATAACCTTAATCTAACAAGTATAAATGCTTTTAACCTACGAAATATGGCCCAGGTCCAGCTCCCCAAACTCAAATGACAATTTGGACTCTATCATGTAAAAACTTTTTATTTATTGTTGTAATGACTTGTAATTTGGTTGAGATTTATCTTGCCTTTCTATAGAATGATTTCTAAAGAACAGCTATCTGTAGGATCAGGAATTAGAAATAGAATTTTTTAATATCTTTTTACTTCTTGAGTTAGGAAGATAATTTGGTGGGAATTTGGGCCGGTTGCAAAGCCTGGCAAGATCAGGTTAACCAGAATTTCTTACAAAATGTAGCCAAGACTGTAAAAGATCTGTTTTTCATCTGTTGTAGTGCATAAATGCTCCTGGGTTGATGGTTTTGCTGTTGACTCCAAAGAACTAATGTGTGGGAATAATTTTTACTCAAGTGCTACTATTCCAGCCTGAGGCTTTAGCTAAAGCACGTGAATTGCTGCAATTGTGATGATTTCTTAGAGGAGAAGAGCTCACTCCATGAGAAAGAAGGATTGGACCATTTATATCTGTCATGCAGCCTATTTCCTTTTGCAATGAGATAGCAAGCTGTGGGGCTGGAGAGTGTGGCAGGAGAAGGGGATGGTGGAATGCTGTATTTACCAAGGGAATGATGCCTCCCAGTACCAGCTGCTGGAAAGAAGGAGGTAACACATTCAGCCCTCAAATGTGTTAGATTATATGGGTGTGTATCATCCAAACACTTATTCCACTGATGGAATGGGTGCCTTCCCAGATGAACATCTTCTTGCTTTTGTGCATTTATTGTCATGGATAAGTAAGGCAGAAACGGTTTCCTACGTGGAGGACACAAACTAAAGTAAATCCAAGAATTATGTCCCTGTTTTCATCTGAGTGAGACTTGGATATCACTTCCCTCAGGAGAAATCTCTGGGGTTTTAACTGTGTGAGTATCCAAAATCAGGATTTAGCTCTCCTTCAGATTACCCATGCAGCCATACCTTTATGTTTCAAGAGTGAACAGGAGGACATGGCCTGTGCTGCCCCAGCTCTGTCAGCTTTGTCCTCACCTCATTGAGATGTCTGCTGCTCTAAGGCACAGAAAGTGGCTCTGTCACTTCAGTCCACACGAGAAGCAGCCCCACATCCACTTTGCAGGGATGGTTTAGGCATTATTGTAGCTGTGGAGGTAATATACCCAGCCTAAATACAAAAACCGGGCAGATGGGAAATTTTATTTGACCTACAGGTCCTTCCACGACATCTTCTAAACTCCCACTGCTGTTTTAAAGGGCTTAAATACCTTGAAATTTTGAGTAAGAGACCGAATCCTACTACTTTGGATGTTGGCTTCAAAAGACCTGTTGTGAGAAGCAATGGGAGACATTTTTTGTGGAGCTAGGGCCAAATCCTGAAATGGCTGGGCCAGATTCCACACAACCTGTGCATGTTCTGCCTCTGCAGTCTAGTGATGACCTGCTTGATCAGTCTGGGCATCCCTCTGAGCCCTCAGCACGTTGTCTTTGCCCAGAGAATGAGGTATTTCCAACTGTGCTTATTATCAATACCACACTAAGGCATTTATTTAAATGCTTTAACAACATGTATCCTTATGAGAAAGAGCCTTAATTTTTTAATTGGAAGATGTAAAATTAATAAAGCAAAGTCAGTTTTCACCAGTTGGGTCTGGTGGGTATTTTGCCTTCTTTTTCCATTGTTTTTACACATTATGAGAGGTATTAATTCAAGCTGGGGATTTTTTTTTTTTTTCCTCGTTCAGCTCTCTGACACAGCTACAAAAATTATGTATTCTTTAGTGCTTTCTAAGAAGATTACAAAGCCAGCTGACCCAAACAGTAGTGGGACCAATTAGAGATCATTCAAAATTAATAACCACTACGATGATAAAAAAATCAAAAGATTGATTCTTCTGATGGGAGAATCATTTTAATTAATTTAATCCTTGTTGAAAGATCAGCTGTGCACAGTCCTGCTCACCAGTGGGGCCCATTTGTCCCTGTCTGTCCCTGTCACCTAAAGCCAGTGAATATGATCAGTAGCCAGCACTTAGGGGACAATAAGAAACAGATTGTACTGTCAGGCTTCATTAAAGATCATCATTAGTATTCCAATTTGGAAACAGTCAATCTATCCTAACCTTTTACCAATTCTTTTCAGCTGCTTTTGTGAAGTTCGGTTCAGCTGCTAAACGTAAAAAACGCTGCCCAGGCTTTTTTAAAACAACAAGTTGGGTCTGGCTGATGCCTGTCAGGCTGCAGCTTAGGGACAAAGCTCGGGGGAAATACTGGGTTATGCAACCGAGCTCTAAATGATATCATGTGCAGCTGCTTATGATCAGAGTATTTATGGGCAATGGAACTTCCTTAAACTCGGAGCTTAACAATGATGAATGGAAATGAAATGGATATGGCACTCTCTTTCATCCCACTGCTGAGGGGTTTTGTGGTCCCAGGGGTGTTTTTGCAGAGCTGGCTGGCCGGGCTCTCGGCTCCGCTGCTCTCGGCTCGGGCTGCTGGGGGCATTTGGAGCATCTTGATGAGGGACAGGGAATTTCAGATTTGTTTGCAGTTCACTTTATCTTTTCTACCCAGGTCAGATTGCTTTGTTTGTTTGTTCTTCATTCTGGTGGCTGGGAGAAAAAAAAAAAAAAAAAGTTATGGAGAAATGGATTATAGGATTTGGAGGAGTGTTTCTGTACGGTCATCCTTTTATCTCAGCCACGTCCCATGGCTGGACAGGAGAGGCAGCTGGAATCTTAGTTTTCAAAACAGTTTGTCTGCCATGCAATGATCTCATTATTTTAATATTCTTGACATTTATGATTTGCTAACCTTTCCAGTTGCCCAACTGTCTTCCTGAAGATATTTCAGGAATGCTCTGCCCAGAATACCAAAAGAAATGTACAATCCTGTAATTTTGAATAATCTCCTCCTAAGAAGACTTTTTTTTACAAAAAAGGAAAGTTTGATTTTTTTTTTTCCCCCATATATTCCTTTCTACCAGAAGGAGTTTCACAGAGATTTCAAATGAAATCGGAATTAGGCCAGTAAAATAGATAGAAATATTAGACTTAATGTTTCTTTTCACAGAAAAAAAATCCCAACTCTCTCTCCAAATTTAATCACCAATTAAAAATGTTTTTATTAATGTAACAGAATGATCAAAAATATCGCAACCAAAAGTACAAAGTACTTTTTCTTTTCAGATGCTTTTGTGTAGTTTAGTTCAGCTGTTCTCTGTAAAAGCTTAAATACTTTCCCATAGTTTAGTACTACTCTAAGTTGTGAATGCTTTTTACAATTCAACAACCCTCTTGGAAACAATTATTTGCAATAACTGGTTGCTCATTGCACACTCATGAAGATTTTTGCTATTAAAACCCCTGAGTAAGTGGAGTTTTCTATAACAAAAATGGTGATAATATACATCGGTACTTCACAAGGATGATCCAGCCCAAATCTAGTTTTCAAATGGTTTCCAAAACTAAGCCAGTATAGTGAAAACATGATTTTTTTTCACTACAGAAGAATAGAAAATCCCTTAGTAGAGAATTGCAGCTGAAAACAATGTTAATGAAGATTCTCTGCAAACTTGATAACATTTTCTTTAGATTTAGGCTCATTATCTGGGGGGGGGAAATTAAAAAAAAAAAAAAAATCAGATTTCATTATTTTTTTCTGATAAAATAGAAAATCTAATAACCTACTTTGCTGAAAAAATATGATACTGCTGCAACTGAATTTCAAATGGTTTGGTGAATGCTTTTTGCTGTGTGTAAGATCTTGCATCATTTTTTAGTTTGGCAAGATGGTTTTATTCCAAGTTCAAAGACAATTATAGGTTTTATAGGTTAGAATTAATTTATTGCAATGTTATTCGCTATGTAAGTGGCTACACAGATCATATTAATTAGCAACATCTATTGCAGTGGTGAATAACATGAATATTAATAGGAATGTAGGTTAAAATTTCTAGCATCTCACTGAAGAGTGTCAGTCTTTCAGACCACTTATATTCTGGTGGTCCTTTTGTTCTAAAATTTATTTATCATTTTCTGGTGACTGCTTTGATTATTTTGTCAGTTTTGCCCATGACAAGCCTGTTACAAAAGGAAAGGCAGAGGGAGCTGTTCCATATTTTTATATCAATGCAACTGAGTTCCAAAGTATAGGCTTGCTAAATGGTTTTTAGTTGTTTCTTAAAGTATCTCCTTTTGAAGTCAGTCTTCTCAATTTCACTCATCTTTTCTCTTTTTTCCCTGAGGCTACTGATTTTGCTGTCATTTTTTTTTTTTTTTTTTTTTTTTCTTTTTTTTTTTTTTTTTTTTTTTTTTTTTTTTTTTTTTTTTTTTTTTTTTTTTTTTAATGTCACATACACCTTTTCTGGAAAAGAATCCTTTCAGAAGAAGGTATATACAGTGTGTTATTACCTCAATATTTTCAACTTGATTGTTTAAAATGGATTTAGCTTGCTTTTTTTTTTTTTTTTTTTTTTTTTTTTTTTTTTTTTTTTTTTTTTGGAAAGGCTTTTTGAGAAAGGGTCCCCATTGCTGCTTCTCCCTTGGACTGAGTGGAAGTTGGTCTCACATTATGGTCTCAGGTTTACACCAGCCCAAGTCAAAGATACTGCTCCTAAGAGCAGTCCCCTCCTTTCCCTGAGCAGCACCATCCCACCTCTCCTCTTTACCAGGGTGTTGAAACAGCACTGGCACCAACCTGGCTGATCCATCCTTTGCAGATTTAGTTTTCAGAAGAATTATGTTTTCATCCACACGGGAATGTGTTAGTGCAGTAGGAATGTCAAACCACAGACAGAAGCAGGGTACCTCCTCTCTTGTCAGAACCGATTATTATTGTTATTATTATTATTATTATTATTACTACTACTACTGCTTATTAGGTGTTTATAAAGGTGATATTCTACTAGTAAGTCTTGTACTATTTTTTTAATCTCCCCAGAATGTTAACAAGAAATGTTCATAAAATAACAGCATAAACTAATGGTTCCAGATACAGTCAATGACTTTTACAATTTCTGTGTAACTCCCAGGAACAAAATCACCTATGAAAAGGATCAGAGAGGAAAAAACCAGGAAATGCCACACACAGATGAGCCACAGAATTGATATTTCCCAATTAAGAACTATTCCAGCACCAAATCTTCTCTGTTGTGGTGGCTGCAGCAGATTGGGTGCAGCCTTGTGTGCTGTGCATGGAATGTTGTCCTGCTGGGAAAACATCACCCATCTCACATGGCTGCACGTTCCCAATGGTTCTCAGCCCTGTGGTCTGTGATGGGATCCACACCTGAGCTTCTGCACAAGGTAAGGGCCTGGTTAAAGTCAGCATCCTGCTATCAAAGAGCTGACTTTGCTTCAATGGGTTGTGGGGGAAAATAAAGTGTGTAAAAAAACTGAATTATTGCACAAAACAGGACACTCAGTAATTAATTAGTTTTGGTGGCATTAGTTATTTACTTAGCAAGATACCTTTGCACTATGGAATCTAGTTGGAAGGACCACTGTGGAATGAATACAGTGAAAGAAACAGAACTTGGCAAGGGAAATCCATTTCACAGAAGAAATTCAAGTGAAGAGGCTGTGACCCATCAGAAGGAATCCAAACAAATCTGCCAGAATTAGCAGGTAATTTTATTTTTTTAGCTTTCCTTTACCTACTTCACATGTTTTCAAACCATGCAGCTACTGTTTATACTGCAAGTACAATTTCTGAGCTATTCTTAGAGGTTCAGCTGACTTGACATTTTTGATGCCTTTGAGTCCAGCAGCTTGTTTATGTGCAGTACAGATAAATGCAACAGCAACTTCGTTTATTTTACTTTAACCTAAAACCCCATCTCAAACCTCCCCCTTTTCTCTGCCCTTCTTCTCCTTCCCTTCTTTCTCTTCCCCACCTTTTCTCCTCCTTCCCCCCTTCTTTTCCTTCCCCCCGCCCCGCATCCTTTCTATGGCAGTTCAGATTTGCTGTTCATGTAAATAGAGAATTTATTTCTAAAATACAGGTTGGTTGCCGAGTGTAGTAACGAAGGAAAGATTAAAAACTCCTTTAAGAGGAGCTGCAGGGCGCTTGGGCTGAGCTTTAGACCATCGGCTCCGGAGACGTTTGAATCCAAGCTGGAAGCGCACTGCCCTCCTGCGTTCACAGCGGAAAAGGGGAAAATTTAAGTTTTGTGAAACATCCCCGGCACGGAGGAAGCGCCTCGTTTATTGCCGTGAATGAGAAACAAAGGGAACACAATTAACCAGAGCATTAATCTGGCTAAGCAGAGGCATATTCAGGTTCATCCAGAACGTACAGAAAAAGTGGATAGTCCAAGGCACTTGGAGAGTTTTTTTCCAAATTGCCTAAATATTGTGGAAGCTGCAGGATGCTCTGCCCATGCATTACTTGCCTAAACATCGTGGAAGTTTTGCAGGATGCTCTGCTTTTACAGGCAGGCAGTTCAGGCTGCAGTGAAGTCTTGTGTAAAGACTTCAGCAGTTCTGAAGATCACATTGTAGCTGTTCAGATTCCAAAGCCATCACTGACAACACAGCCAGCACTAAAAAGCTCCTAACACAGATGGAGGTTGCCCAGTTATTTCCTATCACCTCCCCACACGCTGGGTTAGGCAACTCATAAATTTTTGGAAAGCAGAAAAGAAGGTCTTGAATATTTCCAGGGATGTTTCTGGGCAACCTGTTCCAGTATTTTACTACCCTCATTGTAAAAAAAAAAATGTTCTCCTTATATCCCTTTTCCTTTAAAACCACTCCCCTTGCCCATCCTGCTTGCAGCAGAGTGGGTTTGCAGGCTCCTGGAGAGGTGATACATGGGAATGGTCCTGGCCTCCAGCTCCACACCAGCCTGGCAGCTCCATCCAACAGCTGTGCTAGAAATAAAATGGTTCCTGAGCTTTAGAAAAGCAGACTCTAGAGCAATATTTAATGAAAGCCTAGGAATAAGAAGAGCAGCTAATTTTGAAGTGAGTCAGTGTGCTTAAAAGGAACCAGAGTGGCCTGCAAGAGCAATTAGGGAGAATGGGAAAATCTATGTCAATATATAGAAAGTTACACTGGCACAGGCTGCCCAGAGAAGCTGTGGCTGTCCCATCCCTGGAAGTGTCCAAGGCCAGGATGGACAGGGCTTTGAGTGAGAGAGAAAGGTTCTCTCTGTTCTAGAGAAAGCTGTCCCTGCCCCTGGCAGAACGAGATGAGTGTTCAGGTCCCATCCAAGCCAAAGCATCCTGTGATTCTGTGAGAGCTTTTGCTTGTTACAGAGTGCTTTGTACAAATCAGAGGTTCCCTGAAGGGTTACTCACTCTCTCATTTAAGGACCTCAAACCACATATTGGGCAAAGCCTTCCTCCCTCTGTTATGCTGCTGTATTTTGGTAATGTCTCTTCAAAATGAGTTGGTTCTCTGAGGGCAAGGAGTGACAAAAGCATGCAGGCTGGGAAAGCAGGAAACAGGAGACCAAACACAACCTTATCCACTGACAAGAGGTAACCAGGATAGCTCCTAGGGAGGACAGATTTGGGATAACATAACAAAATATTAGTTCAGTGGGCTTGCACCAGGTTTGCTGTAATGGTAATGTAAAAGTGGTAATTGACATTCTTTGAAGTTTTTTTTGGGGAGACAGATTTTTTCTGAGGAACAGATGTGAAAATAATATTGATAGAAGAATCATTTATTGTCAGGTATTTCTGAACAGGGAAGCTGGAAGTGAAAATAAACCACTGAGACTCAGTCTTAATTTTACTGAACTACTGTACATCCAGATGAATTTGTTTGGAGATTGGCTGTTGGCTCAAATTCTACCCTGGATCTGGATCTAGGCTTCTAATCTCCTGCTACTCTGACAGTTATTCAGTTCTGAGGCTTTGAAGTTCAGAAGACAGAATTTCAGCATGTAAATATGGTCATTAAAGAAACCAAGTTATTAATACCCAAACCTGTGCCTGATCAATTAATATCAAAACTGCATAACTGTTGTCTCCAGCGTGCTCTGAATGTTGCCAGAGAAATGAACCTGTGGCTTGGAGGACTTGAGCAAAGCAGGAAATCTCCTTGCTGCTCATGGAACTTGGACAACAGCTGCCTGATCATCTGCCTCAGCTTTCAGCTGTAGGATTTGGTTGCCAGTTCCAATAAACAAGCTGGGTGACCTCAGTTTGGTAAAAATGCATGAGCATCACTAATGCTCAGTCTGCAGAGGCAGGTGACTCGTAGCACCAAGTGAAATTTCAGAGGAATTACTTTGAATTGTGACTGTTTGTAATGACTCACAGTGATTATTCCTGTGAGGAAGAGCTCTGTAACAACAGCTTGCTCCCTGTGACAGCAAAAAATATGTTTACAGGGTTTCTTAGAAGCAGATCAATAAACAGAAGCAAGAGATGCTGAAATTCTTACATCTACAGCACAATAAGTTTGGCCTTTCTATAATTAAAGGGGCCTTGTAAGAAAGATGGGGACAGACTTTTTACTGGGGCCTGTAGTGATAGGATGAAGTGTTCAGATCAGATTTAGTCTTTAGATTCTAAATCTTTTTAGATTTAGATTCACTATCTGCACCACACTTGTGGTTTGAAGCAGTCTTGATGCCTTAAGTTTCAGCTTTCATGTATTTCAGATCCTGTGCTGCCCAGGGGTGCAGTTCTGAGCCTCACAGTCAGTGTCACTCAGCTCTGCACAGAGCAGGGACACAAAACAAATCCTTTTCCTGCTGCACACCAAGGACAACTTTCAGGCCCAAAAGCACAACCAAGGGTGGGGCTGAAGGGAGGAACAAGAAGGATGGGACCTCACAACCTGAAGCTGTAATGGGACAATCAAACCCCAATATGCAAATGCACCAAAACTTATAAAAGTGTGAGACCTCGTGACTGTTTGTCCATTTTGTGACCATTTTGTGTCCACCCTGGGTGTAGCCCTGGCCAGGCTCTTGTCCTGCCCAAGGTGTACCCTAAAGGCCTTTCAATAAATCCCTGCTTTATTCTCCAGCTCTGTCCAGTCTCTGTTCTAGGTCAGCCTTCCCAAGGCATCAGTTTCAACAGACATTTCAGAACCTCAGCTCAGCTGCAGAGGAAATCTGGTGTGCACCTGGCGTGGAGACTCTGGCTTACTCTCTTCTGAAAGAATCCAGTGTGCATCCACCAAAAGGGGTCTGCAGATCCAAATGATAAATCAGGAATGGGATCACTTAAAACCTCTAGTGCTGCTCCAACACAAAACAAAATGCTTTGTTTAGATGATGCCACTGCAATCTTGACATACATTTGAGGTTGTAAACTTGCACTAATATAGAGTAGACAGAAAAAGTGTATCTTTTGCTTTCCCAAATAACTTCATCAATTTCCTAGTTTTTCCTATAAAAAGCAGTGCATTAAAAGCAAAACATTAAGGAACTTTCATGACAAATACTCTGAGCGAGATCTGAAAAGCTTTCTGTCCATGGTAAATAAAAGTTTCACGCTGGCCTGGGCAGACTCCTGCCCACACCTGAGCTGCTGCAGTCTGGATGTATCCAGAGCCCACAGAGCAAGAGCTCTTCCCAATTTCCCATTCCTACCACCTCTTTATGATGAAAAAGAGTGAGCATTTCTGTCAAAGGAAATGTTTCAGGTTTCAGTCCTTATGCGTTTTCAGATATTCAAATAATCTTTACAGAATACCTAGGTAAAGATTAGGTATCAGTGGCATTTTCTTTTCCTCATAATTACACAAAAATAATTCTGTGAACAGGGAGTAAACACTTTTCCTGCTTCAAACAATGCAGGCCATTGCACAGTACGTGTGCAGATAAAATTAAAATTTCAAAATAAAAATAACTACATCTAGTTGCTGTGCATAACAGCCAGCCTGACACAAAGTATGTGTTGCTTTATCCTAGAATTTAAGAGCAGTGGAATTGTTCAGATCTTCAATCAACAATCATTTTCTAAAGTTACCATCACTGGCCTCAGAAATAGAGGATTTGGAGAGGAATTGTAAACCACAGTAAATACTTACTTGAGTAAGTATTGATTTTAGTATTGTTTCCTGCTAATTCTTATTGTTAAAAATACAAAACTGAAAGACATCCTTCAACATTTGTGGCTCTTTTTTACCACTGGCAAATGCAACAGGGTCATGCACATTAGCCAGAGAGAGAGAAACAAACAGTTGTTGCTTTATTTAGTTTGGCAGAAAGTTACATGTTCTGTTTAAAATGTCTGAGATTTAACAGATCAACCTCTTTTGAAAATTATGAGAAGGTGTTTTGGGGTTTTTTTTATCATTATGTTCCACTGTTTTGGTATTTTTGATAGGATATATATTTGTCCTGACAGAAAAGGTTGCTGAAAGAAGAGTTTGAGAAGAGCCTGTAAAAAAACTGATCTTTTATGGAAGAATCATTTGAAACAGGTACTGAACAGTCAAATTTAGAGCTATTTTAACAGTACTCTCCAAGTAGATATGCTCATGGTAATTGTGCTGACTTTTGGAAGTCACTGATTTGAAATGTTGCCTCTGAGACTTTACATCTACAGTCTCTTTCAGAACTAGGACCCTGTTCTCAAGGCTGCTGACTTAGGATATCCATGCTTGGTTTCAGTAGACTTCCCAGAGGATTTTATCACCTGAAATAACTTTTCCCCTTCTACTTAAAACACAGTTTAGGTATTTTAAGTCTCTGCACAAAGAGCATGAAATGTGTGTTAGTTAATTTTTAGTTTTAGTTAACTCCTTCAGTCTCAACAAGAACTTTTCCTAGAGTTAACTGTCTGGTACTGAAGAGTCAAGACCACCCATTTCAACAGTTTGAATAGAGGTGTGTAATATCACAGGGTGGGAAACTTAAAGGGTTTAGTGTATAGTTATATATATATATAAAGCAAGATGGAGGTTTTAGGGCAGAGGCCAGTCCTTCTTTTTCACATTCTCCTTCATGGTTTGGGTGGTGTTTTGTAATTGGATAGAAAAGTCCACATTGTGGGCCATGGGTGGTTGGTTACTGGGTTAAAAGTAAAAATAATTTAGATGTCATTTCTTAATTGGACAGTTTGTCCTTAAAAGGTCTTGTAGAGAGAGAGATAGGAGCCATTTCTAGTTTGTTAGCTAGAAGTGCTGTAGAACTCATGGTTTGTGAGACTGTAATGTGGATAAGAATTAATAAACATCTGAGTCCATTTAATCGTGACCCTGGCAAAAAGAAGATAAAACACAACATGTGCCTATCAACACTGCCTGTCTGCCTAAACTTTGAATTCTACTGCACACCACCCAAGCAAAGTGCCATTGTGTTACCAGCTCTCATAACCAACGTCTCCAGGGCAAAGGCAGGCAGACAGTGAGTGAGGATGAGTAAATCCCCGAGGAACTGTGTTTGTTTTTCTATTCCCCTTGTTCCTCACAGAAGATCTGCCTCTGAGCCACCATGCAAACACAGGTATCATCCCAGCCCGTGTCTGTGGCTTGGAGGTGAATTCAACATGGTTCAAGAGTGCAACAGCTGCTTTGTTAGCATTTTATTTATTGTAAATCAGAGACGCTTACTCCTCTCACTCCCTAGTGCCCCAGCCCACAGACTAAAGCAAGAATTTACCATATTGCTGTAAAAAGAAAAGGGAAGGCTCAGGAGCTCTTGTGCTCCTAAGTTTCAAACTGATGGATTGAAAGTGGAGGAGCCAGTAAATGTGCCGAGGGCTTGGTGGCATAGGTTTGCTCATGTTTAAACTGTGAAAATTCAGCATTTTCAAACATCTGCTTGAAGGCAACATTAAAGACAACAGACCTCTTTCACTTTTGTGGCTTGGCTTACCAGCTACAATGTGCCATATCAGAGAGTGAGGGTTGGGAGGAGAGATCTGAAATTTAGCAGCTTAAAAAGGAAAAAAAAAAAAAAAAACCAAAAAAAAAAAAAACCAAAAAAACCAACCCAAACGTTTTTAATCAGCTTGAGAGCTCAGTGGATTTGCGAAATCGTTTGGGATTAACAGGCTATTGATTGCTAATAAAACAATATTTAGCTTTGTCTGATGAACAGCAATGGAAAAAGGTGTGGGCACCTTGTCAAACAAGAGGCATTGAGGAGGGATGATGGGTTAAGTGTGGGGGTCTGAGTGGCAGCGTGGGTGCCCAGGCTTCAAGGAGAACTTGTCAGTTGTTAGCGGGGCTGGTGAAAGGAAGGACGCCAGCGCCTGATGGCTGGGGTGGTATTGATGCAAGTTAGCTGACTAATCAGATTGAAAAAGTCCCATGGTATTTATGTCACTTTAATTTTCATCAAACAATCGGAGACGACAGCACTCTATTAAGAAGAGGTTGATCCAGAACTAAAGCTAAATAAATTAGGGTCTCAGTTTAATCAAATTATCCCTCTGCTGGCCTTGGATTAACTGAGGGAGACAGCGTCAGTCTAGGCACTTTTCATTGGCTGGTTTATTTTTTTTTTTTTTTAAAGAAGCTGGTGCAAAGAATGGGAGATTTAACACACAGCTACTACTCATAATACCTCAAATAAGCACCTTTTAAAGAAGCTGGAATTAATATTTATCAGGAAAAAAATGCAGTTTTACCCAGGGATGTTTCCATTTTTATATTAGGAAGGTTTTTTGTTTTTTTTTTCTTTTTTTTCTGTGTAATGAACTGAAAATGAGGCAAAAATTTGTCCACAAAAATCGAGACTAAGAGAACCTGAAACAATCTGGCACAGAAATGGAAACACTATCCCAATGCTATCTAGTGATTTCTTGCTAGACTCCTAATATTTTAGTTTACCTGCTCTAAAAATGCTTTGATTGCACATTTACATTTTGCTATTGTTTACTTACATTTTTTTTATGCAGGGTAAGAAATTTTTTTTACTCGTCCCTACATTCTTTATACCTCTGGGTATAAAAATCTTTGAGGTATCCAGATTGTCTCTGAGAAAATCATTTTCCCAAGCTGCCTTATATCTTCTCCTGCAAAGTTTTCACTAGAAGTTTACAGCAATAGGTAGTAATTGTCTTTTCAATAGTAATAATATGAAAAAAATCCTGTGTTTATAGTTCCTCTACAAAGACTTATCTGTTGCAATAAATCTCCCAAGATCTTGAAATATTCCAAATCTGCGTGTTGTCATAATCATTGTAAAAGTAACTCTGGTTTTTGAGGCATAGAAATGAACGTAAATTTGTACATCCTCTGCTGGAAGCAAAGAACTGAATTCATCCCAGTTAACTCCAAAATTACTTTTTTAATGCAATGTGATAAAAAAAAAACAACCTCCTTCCACCTTTGTTGCAAAGAAAAAATAAGTTTGTGAGAAAAGCAGGGTAAACAGATGTGGTGTTGTACCTAAGTCTACTTTCTGATTGCTTATTTCTCTGACTTCTAACTTGTTTCTGCTGCCCATGGTCATCACTGTTGTTCCTCATTCTTCTGAGGCAATCACAACTCAGAGAGTGAAGCTGAACAAATAAATACTTGTATTTTTGTTACATCTGTAAAAATGGAGGTAATGGGATTATCTGTGATCTAGTGCACACTCAGGTAAATCATTTTCACTGCAATAGATGCGAGAAGTGTGAGTGGCTTCTGTTGGTCTCTATTCTCCCATAATCTACAAAATTTCATAATATTCCTCTGCTTCCATTTCATTTCTGTTCTGATTAAGCCCTTGAAAATCCAGGTACTAAGCACCCAGTTCCTTACATAGCTATGCACACATATCCTGATGCTCCTTTCATTTATGGTTTCTAAATATCAAGCTCAAACAATTTGATCCCTCCTTTTTTCTCACACACTTCAAGATTCCACTCTTTGGTCAGTTCTGGTGGACATAACCTTGCAGATGCTCATCCCTGTACAAGAAGGGGGTTTTCCCCAGGTAACTAATCTACTTATTTCCTTCCAAAGCTTGTTAAATGCCTGACTCTTGTAACACTAAGCATGTTGCAGATACCATATAAAAAAAAAAAAAAGCTAAGTGCCAAATAGTAGCTTTTGGAGGTTTGTTTTTAATGCACAGCTCTCACAGTTCTGCTAGCTTAAAGCTGATCAGAATGCCACCTGTCTTCACTTGTTTTCTTACTGTGAATGAATAAAGATTATATCATTTCATGGCAAAGATATGGTCTAAGGTAAATGCTTTATTTTGCTTTAGACTGGGATAGGATTTTTCTTGCAGTTTTTCTGCACAGTCATTTGCTCTAAGTTCCCTGTAGAAAGCAGACGTTTTCCCTGCAGAAACACAAGTATTATGAGACAGAAAAGCTTGAGATGCTTACAGCTGCTTTCTCTGTGAACACTGGTTTATCCTCACTCTGCTTATGAATTCCTTTATCTGCATTTACCCTTTGGACAGAAACTATCAATGTAACTGTAAAGACCAATGATTTTCTAAGTATCTAATTATTTTTTAACATTACCTGATTGGGGAGATCTCAGTTGGAATCCAGTGACCTCTAGCATCTGAAACCATCCCATTTTCCTCAGGCTGCTCCACAATGCACATTTTATGGAGGTGCTTCTGTAGAGGTATAAATACATGTGTGTGTAATACACCGAGTCCCACACTTTGTAACACAGCCATGACCCTAGCTCCAGGGTTAATTTTTGTTAAAAACTAAACAACAACAAACCCAAATCCCTCAAGTGAATAAAACCCCTTCCCCTCCAACTAAAAACCAAACCCAAAAACCCAACAACCCAAAACCTGCCTGTGCCTAGATGAAAGTTTTGTTTTGCAGCCCAGGCTTTCCTTTGGCAGCCCTTTCCACCCCCACTTCAGCTCCAGATCTGGGCTTACCTTCTCTCTCAAGCTTAAGCCTAACCCTGCTTTAAGGTTGTGCCCTACAAAGGGTCTTCTGGGTTTTGCCCAGATAAAAAATACCTCAGTCAGATATCTTAGTATACTTAGGGGAATATGGCCATCATTTTATGAAACTTAAACTGGCTGAGCATTTAAATTTAGAATAGCAATTCTGCTTTCAATACTACTAAGTTTTCCTTATGATAAGAATAAAAAAAAAATACCTTTTGACTGCAGCTCATTCCCTCTTTGCATACAAACTGACACTCACATTTTTTTTTATTTATGCTTCACTTAAATGTTCCCAAGCTTTTATTATTTTAACAGAGTCTAAAATCATCCTTTGGCTGTGAGGGCAATAAAGGGGTGAAGAGCTCACTGTCATTACTGATGTTTTACTTGCAGAAAATGAGGTTTCTGCACCTCCTTCTGTTGTACCTCTGGAGCTGTGCTTTCCATTGCTGTGTGATGTGGGGAAGTGACAGCTCTGTGAGAACCTGTTCATCTCTACATATTTTAAAGGGTTAATGAAAAAGCCATTCTCTGTTTTTAGACTTCTGGCTATGGAGAGTTTCCACCATTAAATCAATAAAAATGCAACAAACCAGAGTGAGAGGACTGAATATAAGTGTATTTGCTTTTGGGAGTGTCATTCTTGGCACTTACTTGTAGCAGGCTAGGTTGAGTATCCAAAGAGTGTAAAGTAAAATTTCAGACAGTTTGGATTTTCAAGATGGAAAATGCTTTTGAAAAGATTGTCTTCAGTTTTTGAGTTTCATGATTGTGTGCTGTTGTCTGCTCTGTTGGTGACCTTGACTGGTTAAAATTTAAAAAATACAACTCTGAATACACAACTAAGAAGTAATTTGGTTTGTTAATATGAATTTTTTAAAATCTGCTCTCTTTTTTTTCCTCATATATTTTACACAGCCATTTAATAATAGTTTGTTTAAAATACTTTTTTTTTTTTCCTATACAATTTCTATTAACACGTTTCTTTGCTTTTGAATTATGACAATCACGGGGGCCACAAAAAAAGTGACGCAAGTAGAGAATAAAGTTACACATGCTTGGAAATCCAGATGAAACAAAGCCCAAAAGTGATATGTCTATACCATATTTTGTGTGTGAACACCCTCCAACGGTCTCCCCAGTGTTGTGTTTCCAGAACTGGAAAAAAAATTTGAAATGCAGTAAAAAACCCCCAGCAAATATTTGAAGTTTCTTCCCCTTGGCCCAGATTATGAAATAGTAATCCATTACATTGTAAATCTTCCTGTACCATGCAAATCCCTTTACAAGGATTAGGAGATTGTAACAAAGATGCTCATATTTCAAGAGGTACCAGTGTAAGTTATACATTTCTGCTGGCAGATTTCATACAGTCCTCACCCAGCACGTCACATACAGTGAGCCAAAGGAACAGGTGCTTTACATTTATTGAGAATCTTAATTCACACAACAATAAAAAAGAAGGCTCGGGTACAAGGCTGTGCAGCACATTCAGCCTGTGCTCTCTGAGGGGG
Source organism: Aegithalos caudatus (assembly GCA_013389925.1). Classification (NCBI taxonomy): domain Eukaryota; kingdom Metazoa; phylum Chordata; class Aves; order Passeriformes; family Aegithalidae; genus Aegithalos; species Aegithalos caudatus. The sequence goes on from WEIU01024467.1 coordinate 285,461, forward strand.
CTCAACAATAGCTGAGGGTGTGCAGTGGAGCAAAGACTATGCAATCAGTGACCCCTTGCCCCTCGGGGGCGGGAGAGGGGAGAGGAGAATTTCAGTAAAACACAAAGAAGCTGCTGTTTCTGCTTTTGCTGCTATCAGCCTGGGTGCTGCTGACAGAGCAGCTCCTGTTAAATCTACTTCTGCTCCTAACTGCTTGAGCAAGGGTAGAGGGAAATTGTTTTATCACTCTGCATCACTTCTGTTTCTTTTGGGGGATCAGATCCTATTTAGGGGATATGAGGTAGAAGCATCTGACTTGGCTGGATCTCCTCTGTACACTAAGGGAATGCAGCACTTTGCCAGCATTTTGCACTAATCCTAATTCATTGAGTAGTAATGAATTGCTATGAGGGGAAAAATATTCCATGAGAAGCACTTCGTTCGCACCACTAAGTAGTGTTTGCAAAATTGGTGGTATCTTCTCATACCTGTAGAAGTCTGAATGGATATAGGATTTTTTAAAAGTGCAGGACAAAATTCATGAAGGAGTCTGACTTGGTAGCTCTTAGACATTTTTTCAAATCTGGCATTCTGGTTTTATCTAAAACCAGTTTCCAAATTTAGGTTTTTCATCTCCCTCTGGATTTGCCTGTAACTAAGCAAGCCTAATCTGTTTAATTAGTACCATACTCAAAAGTCTTTCTTAGCTTTGAGAGGTAGGAGGGTGAAAGGGAAAATATGGGACAGATACACAAGTACAACTGAGATCAGAGATTGTAATCCAGACAAGTAAAACCAGACTTTCATGTTTCCTTCCTGAATTGTGTCCCACTCTTTTTTTTTTTTCTTTAATTTGTTACCAATTAATTCAAATCTTTGCTTTTATACTCAGCAAGCACTACTGAATTTGCATTCTAAAAGTGAGATGATAATCAGACCCTTGGTTACACCCCTCTACAAATGACCAAAAACTGCAAAGATGATGATAATGCTGACTGTCACTCTGTTGAGTAACAGTGATAATGAATTAACAAACACTTGGCACCTTCCCTTATGTTGAGAGCTACATATCAAGTGCTGTTGCAGACTCAGCCTTTGCAAAATAAATATCATAGAATTCTGAACTGGAATGGATCTATCAGGATCATCGAGTCCAACTTCTGGTCCTGGGCAGATCACCCCAAGAGTCACACCATGTGCCTGAGAGCACTGTCCAAATGCTTCCTGAGCTCTGCCAGGCTTGCTGCTGTCACCACTGCCCTGGGGAGCCTGTTCCAGTGCTCAGACACGATATGGGTGAAGAGCCTTTTCCTGATATCCAATTTAAACCTCCCCTGACTCAGTTTCCTTGAGTCCTGTCCCCTCACAAGGGAGTTTTAACTGCAATGAGGTCTCCCCTCAGTCTACTCCAGGCTGAGCAGACCCAGTGCCCTCAGCCTCTCCTCACACAGCTTCCCCTCCTGCCCTTCACCATCCTGACACAACCAGGCCTGCCCGTCCCCAGTGCAGAATCTGGTGCTTTGCCTTGTTAATCCCCACACAGTTGGTGATTGCCCACTTCTCTGATTTCTGAGGTCTCTCTGCACAGCCCCTCTGCCCTCAAGGGAGCTGACAGCTCCTCCCAGCTTAGGGTGGTCAGCAAACCTACATAAAGTAGGTGTAATGTAGATTAGCTTCTTACAAAAAACAAGTTGGAAAGGGAGGAAACTGTCGCCGTGTCTGACCCGGTGAGTAGCATGGCACAAGTGTGGCAAAACATGTGGTGCTGAAAATGCAGTAGTTGGTACCATGGAGATTTTCACTTTGGGCTAACAGCTGTAGTTTGTTCCTGTGACTGTAGCTCTGGAGCAGCCTGGTAGTTTCATTTGGAAAAGGAACTCATTTGATGTGTGGTGTGACCACGCTGAGCACCAAAGCAGAGCAAGTGGGGGAGTTTGGCAGATCAGCTCTTAAAGGGAATGTTCAATCTCCTGAACCAAAGTGCCACCACAGAAGCTTGCAAACTTCACTTTTTACCCTACTCATGGATAACCAATCTGATCCAAAAGTACAAGGTGTCATTTCAAAATGTGCGACGGGGGGAGGCACAGCTGACCAACACACCAAGGAGGTACGGGAGATTCCTGAAGTCTGTCACATTAGGGAATAAACCCTGCACTCAGAGCAGTTCTAGCAGGATGCAGAGCATACCTCTGCCATTATATAAAGTAGTCAGGTTCCAGGTGAAATAGTAATTTCATTATTTTTGGAAATATCTGTAGTAGCACAGATATGAACTTAGACACTTTGAGAGTACAAATTGTAAAAAATCCAGCTTTTATGTTTCCCCCAGCACATTCTGCTTAGTAGAGACGTGGGAGCCAGCAGTGTTTGCTTCTAGAGAGATGTGTGTTTCTGTCAGCACAAAATACAGAGAAAATGAAGGAGCTTCTAGAATATCAGGTACTAACTATGTTCTTCAAGTGATGAGCTTTGAGCTTTTGTTTTCTATATGGTTTTTTAACCTCTTTTTGGCTTCTGCATTTGAATGAGGTCTCAGTGATAAAGGACATCAGGAGGAATTTCTTCACAGAAACCATGATTAGGCATTGGAATGGGTTGTCCAGGGTGGTGTTTAAGGAAAGACTGCATGTGGCACTTAGTGCCATGGTCTTGTCGCAAAATGTGGAATAAGTAAAATTTCCTTAAGAAAGAATGTTTTATAACGTTTGATCTTTGCATACATCCAAGCTTAATCAACAAGAAGAGAGATCTAATTGGTGAAAGCCACTAACAAGCTCTAAGGGACCTCCAGGTGGTAGAGAAACAAATTACTTGTTGGTAGAATTACCTTTTTAAGGTTTAGGGCTTGACATGCTTCAATGATTTCAGACACGGGGGGAGGTTTACAAAACTTGGGAAGGGAGTACCCCTGATAGTGGACACAAAGGATGCAGAATTTATGGGCCATAAGGACATTAGGCAGAATCCCCAAATAAGGAGGACACTAACAAAGACAACTCAGCAAAATTGTGCTGCAGTCAGTTCCACCTGGGGAAAAAGGTAAATCCAGAAGGGGAAGATCAGGGCCACGGACCCACAGCACCAACCCAAGAAACCCCCAACGCAAAGATTGAGCATGCAGCCTAATTAACATGAGGAGGAAGAGAATCTTTAACCAGTAGGAGATAGAATACTAATTAAAAAGAGAACTATGTAAGTTGTAGCTAATGGATGCTAATTCCTTTGCTGAAATGTATACATAGCGTATAATGTATAGTGTATAAATACAAGTTCTGATAATTTGTGTGCTTTATTTGTGGGCTTGTACAACTCTGGAATAAATCGACACCTCTCGGGTGTGCGCTATCGGCTTGTTGCACACCGGGTGACGGATCCCAGCTTTGTGGACACTCTGGTTCGCAAGGTGGTTTTTGGGCACAGGTCGGACTCGATGACCTCAGAGGTTTTTCCAGCCTCATCGCTCCTGTGACTCGTCGCTAAACTTTATTTAAAAGCTGACGTTTAAAAAAATCGCGTGCCGGTCCCTTTAACCCTCCCATCGCAGCCGTGAGGGACCAAAACACCGGGCGCCTGCGGAGAGCGGGCGGGGGGGTTCCTGCTCCGCGCTCAAACACGGAACACCGTGGCGTGGCGGGGGATGGCCGAGCGGCTGTCCGGCTGCCTCTCTGTCCCTTCGTCGCTTTGTCCCTCTGTCTGGCTGTCCCTCTGTCCCTTTGTCCCTCTGTCCCTTTGTCCCTCTCTCCCTCTGTCACTTTNGTGGCCCAGCAGACCCGCTGCCTCTTCTGCGACAGGTAGGGCGGTGCGCCGGGAGCGCGCTGCGCTGGGAGCGCTCTTCGTTTTTTTTTGTGAATTTCCACTTTGCCGCCTCCCTCTGTGGTTTAGTCGATTTCATCCTCGGCCTCTGTGGAGACAAAGGTGTGTTAGGTTCAGATTTAAAGAGGGAATAACGTGGCAATCCCCTTCCCTCGTGCTGAGGCAGCGTGGAGGCTTTTTTTCTTCGTTTTTTTTTTTTCATCTTTTCCCCGTCGCCAGTATGGAGATGAGAGTTGCCCCATCCACATTGTGTTGGTGTGGTTTTTAGATAGCAGGTTTAACTAAAGTACGCTTTGTTCTCAGCGAGTGTTTGGAAGTTTAACAGGATTTGTGGTTGTGTCGAACACAATTTTTGTGTTCGTTGGCGTTTATTTCAAAATGTTTTGACAAACAAGGTAAAAATCTTTTGGGGCATGTAAGCCGGTGCCTGATCATCGTTTCTCAAAGGCAGGAAATGTGTTCTGAATTGCCCACTAGGTCAGAACAGAGGATACAGCACTCATAAGTTAGAACCTAATGTGTCAACATTGCATATTTAACATTTTGTTGTTTACAGATTGTTTAGTTCTGCCGAAGCCGTGTTCTCCCACTGCAAAACAGAGCATCAGTTTGATGTTAGTGATGTGATCCAGAAACACGGTAAGTTTTTTTCATTACTTGTCACTTCCTTTTGTGCTTGAGTATCTCATTTAAAATAAATTGCAAATATTAATTTGTTTTTGACTGATCTCCTGGTTCACAGCAGAAGCATCCAAGACTGAATAAGATGAGCCATTGTAGAAAAATGCTTATACATTTTCTTTATACTGGCTGCTTCCTGCCTGATTTTTCTACTGGTAAAGCTCCCAACTGGTGACAAAAGTGAGATTGATCTCTGCTGGCTTGTGCTGATTCCTCACTGCCTGCTTGATTGACCTGAGCCAGACACTACATGATTGATCTGATCTGATCTACTGGGATCTCTTGCCTGACCAGTGATGCTGTTGTTGGGCTCAGTATTTAGCAGAGCCCCATGGTTTGTGTCCTTCAATTGATCACAGGAAGGATACCCTCCTGTGTCTGTTAAATTCTTTTTAGTCAAGTTTAACATTGGCTGTCACTTGAAGCTGTAATTACATATTATGTATTGTAAGATCCAGTCTGGTCTGTTTTCTGTCTAAGATCCAAGAAAAAAGTATCTTGGGTTTATCTTTGCTGTTCCTGGGGAGAGAACACAGTTAAACTACTAAAAATTGCCAGTGTGGCAATTATAAATCAGTATTGGTAGGTGTTCTTGATGAGTAGCATCAGTTTACATCCTTTTAAGCAGAAAGCTAAGAGTATTAATAGGGGAGCACAACAGCCTAAAATGTCAGCAAGGTAGCTGGTAGGAGATAAGAGTGGCTGTCCTGATGTACTTGCTTGCCAAATGAATGAAATCCCTGTTCAGAATTCCCATTTGGATGTGTTCCATTCTCAATTTGTGGCAAATGTACTTGCCCTGGGGGTGAGGATTTCCTGGGTTAGTCCTAAGGAAAAGAAAATCATAAATGGCAAACTTAAGATAGGAAGACTGCTGTAAATAGTGATGTATGCCCAAGGGGAAGTTTGAAACAATTACCAATGGAACAGGTAATTAGTATTCACATAACTGTAAAACATGTGTTTTTTTTCTGTAATACAAATGCTCTCTCCCTTTTTTCTTCCTCTCAGGACTTGATTTTTATGGATACATTAAACTAATAAACTTTGTCAGATTAAAGGTAGGTGTGGCACATACTACTTCTGTGTTCTGACTCTGGAGAACAGTGCTGTGCTTTCAATTTGTCCATTTCTAATAATTGTGTGAGATTTTGTATTGTTTTAGAAAAAGAAATCACAGGAATTAAAGTAGCTGTTGATTGTTTTATCTAGATATGAGACTGTTTTAATTTTAAATATATTTAATTAATGCAAAAGTTTGTTTTGAGAAGGGGATGTTGAGATTTGCACACAGCCTTCATGCTGTGTAGTATCATCTTATTTTATTAGGCTTTTTTGGGCCTTTGACTCAGCTGTCTCGCTTCAAAAATGGGTTCACTTCTCAAGAACTGAAGTTTCTCAGTCCTTTCATGTGTGTTGGTGTAAAAGCCTTTCCTGAGGGTGTGAGCTTACTTACTGAGGACAATACCTCATCCCTTAAGTTACAGAACTTAAAACTCTGCTAAAATCATACCTGAGTCAGGAAAGCTAAGTTTTAAGATAGGCCCTCATATATTTTGTGTGTCTTGTGACTTTGTTCCTTCATTATTCCCTAAAAGTTTAGGTTAAAACTCAACACCATCTTACCTCTTTAAGTATTTCTTACTTCAGTCTTCAAATCTTAAATCCTCAAGTAGTTATTTAATGGTAACTATGTAAACAGAGAAAGGTAAAAACTGAAGTCCAAAGCTGACTTCTCTTTTCCTAAGCAGGTGTTAACTGCATGGAAACAGGAGACAGTAGAGTGTTTCTGACTTTTGTCCTACAGCACTGTTCATGTAAGAACTCCTGAAAGGATAGGTCTGTTGGATTTATTGATTAGCCAAACACCTGAGTGAACTTGGTTCCTGAGAGCAGTGCAATCCTGCAAGTATCCCTCAATATCTATCAGTGTGCTGTGCATTACTGCTTGCACTGAATTCCTTGATCCTGGAGCTGCCTGGGCTTTCCCAGCCTTTGCTACAAAGCCCCTTCAATAATACCTTGCATATTTTGCTGTGTGGGAGAACTTGTCTTTGCCTTGTTTTCCTGAATGGAATTGAAGGGCTGGTGTTTCCAAAGAAACTCAGCTTACAGGTTCTTCTCCTGTTTAGAAACCAACGGGAGCATATTTGAGTTCTCTCAGCAGCCCACTGCCTTGGGAAGGAGAAGAATATTTGAAACCAGAAGTGGAAGATGATCTCCTGCTTCAGTTTGGTAAATAACTGCTTCAGTATGGCTCCTGCTTTGTGGGGTAAATGTGGTATTGTCAGAGTTCATGACATGTGAAGCATTGTCACTGTTTCTCAGTTGATTTATGTATCTGAGAAAGTCCACACAATAATTATATCTAATTTAATTATATTTAATCCAAATGTCTCTTCTAGAAATAATAGAACACTGGTATTTAAGGAAACCTGAATTCTGCATTTATTTGCCCTGACTAGGAGCTTGCTTCTAGCATATTTGTTTTTTCTGCCTGGTCTTGTGTTCTGTAGTTAGCCCTGTCAAATTCAGTGCCTTTTGTAAAACAACCAGCTGGTACAAAGCATTCAAAAACAGAAATAGCACAAAGTGAAGCCATACATGATTGGTAAGTATTCTTTTTCCTCCCTGTTTCATCAGACATAGAAGATCTTTGTGAACCTGTAAAAGTTCTGCCTTCTAACGGTTTGAGTGATACCATGGTGCTCCTTGAACAGTTAAAACATGCAGAACACAGAGCCAGAGCTGCAGAGGCAGCCTTGGCCAGAGCACAAGATGATCTTCAGAAAATGAAGTAAGTGTGGGAATGAAGGTTTGGGGTGTTTTTATTCAATGTGTTTTAGAATAGATGCTCATATTCAAAGACCAACAGAAATTGAAAGAAGTAGTAGAATGCAATGTGGAATAAACCTTGGGCTGGGACTGCAGGTTTGATTTTTCTGTTGTAGGTGGTTAGTAAATGTAGATGGTGAGTAAAAACTGCACAAAAACCTTTGCAGATTGAAAGAACAGAGTATGCTTAGGAAAGCTAAGCATCCAGTTCCAACAGAAATATTTTCTTTTAGACTTCTCTTTGTTTGAGACACCTTTCTGTTAGATAAGGATTTAAACATTGAGCATGTACATGCTGGAGAAAAGAGAGAGAATGACAAATTAAATACAGGACTCCAGATAGGTTCAGAGCTGGCTTGAAACAGTAGTTGTTAATAGAGTTCAGTTACAGTTTGGAGAAACTCTTGGTGAAATTAATAAATCAGCTTTTTTCAGCTGCCTTTGTTTTCCATGTCAGATGAAGGTAGTAGGAATATTCAGTGCATCACAGTGAGGACATCCCAGTGGCTACTTCTAAATCTTGAAGCCTGCAAAATATGGGTTGATGATGCTCATGGATAACTCAGAAATAAAAAACTTCATTTAAATCTTCTACAAACATCATTTCAAGTTCACACTGACCAGGCACTGAGGAACTGAAATTGTATTTGAGAGACTTGGAAAAATAATTCATGTTCTTTTGTGTGTGAGAAGTTAATCAGCAAAAACCCTTGTGTTGTAAAATACATTTGAGGGTTTGTTGTCCATTTTGACAGTACACACTTGGTGCTACAGGTAACTAAGTACACCAAAATAAATTCATGTATTAAAATCCTCTTGGTTGTGAACAATTATTTATGTCAAAAATTACCAGTTTTGTCTTCAGGTGAGTTTGAATTTTGTAAATTGTACTTTCCAGCACACAGTGCTTTTCTGGTATCTCTGTGCACATTAAGAATTAAGAATGCAGTAAGAATGAAAGAAATTTGTCATTGTGCTTCAAAAACTTGGGGGTATTTCCTGTGTGTCCTTTTGCCTTCATGTTCCATTCATTTTCATTAAAAAAAAACCTCCTCAGGTCATCCATTTCTTTTGAGCTCTCTAAACCTCAGTGAGGCTTACAGATTTATTTTTTTTAAAAGTTCATATATCAAGTTATCTGCTCTTGTAAGAGGGAGCTTTTAATTTTTCTTTCTCAATGCATCCTCTTCAAATCAGCAGGGATCAGCTGGCAGCAAAAATAGCCAGATGTAGATGTGATGAAGCAGCACAGTTTTAAATTATGGACAGATGAGCCAGTTGCATTGTAGTAGTCTAAATGCCATAATTCAGTATTTGTGCTGGAGGTTATTCCACAGAATATCATCTGCTCCCTTTCAGGTAAACCTCTGTGAAGTAAAGACAGTAAAATTTCTATAAATCAGATAGCCTCTAGCATTAGATGTAACTTGGAGATTTAAGAGCACAGCTTGTATATGCTGAGTTTTTTAATCTGTCACCTCTTTAGATGTGATGGGTTTTGGTTTTGCTTACCTTTTTCTTGATTAAAAAGACAGCAGGGCAGCTCTGGAGATTCTTTGGTGCTTCTGTTGCGTGCATACATTAGAGGAGCTATTGGCTTAAATAATTTTAAATTAAATCATTTCAATCTCACACAGTGCTAATTATACTTAATTGTATGATACTCACAGAATCCATTTTATGAAAGTTTAAAGTTTTGTCATGTAGATATTTGTATAAAAGTAAAGAAAATGCAGAGTATTATGGTAAAGAGCAATATTAAAGATAATATCCAGACCGTTTCTGTATAAGCAAATATAGGAAGTTTCTGAAACTGACAAAATTTCAGTACAAAAATCTCTTACCATATTCTCTTCCTTATCCAAATTAGCTGAACAGAGAATATTTGAAATGTCAGGAGTGAAATAGTGTATTTGTTTTTGTTGTTTTGTAAGGAGGGTTTTGGTAAAGAGATTGTTACCTGTAGTTTCTATATGTGAAGTTCCCATTTAAGAAAGTCTGATCTCTGTTGAAGGTGAGTGTCAGCAGCTTTGGAGTGGTCTAGGATGTTGCTGTTGGACTGTAGACCTTGGAGGAATGTTGTCTGGCTGAAGTGTGTTTGCTTTTTCACTTCATTGTGGGTGTTAACATCTAATACTGGTTTTGTTATAAACCCCTTGATTTGTGTATTTTGTCACCAAACCTGATTAGAGGAATGAGAAGATGGAATCACGGAATGGACGAGTTGGAAGGGAACTTAAAGCTCATCCAGTTCCAACCTCCTGCCATGGGCAGGGACACCTCCCACTATCCCAGGTTACTGAGACCCCCTTGGACATTTCCAGGGATGGGGCATCTGCAGCTTCTCTGGGCAGCCTGTGCCTCACTGCCCTCACAGTAAAAAAATTTCTTCCTAATACCCAGTTTAAACCTACTATCTTCCAGTTTAAAAGCCATTTGTCCTTGTCCTGTCATCCCATGTGTTCATCCAAAAACCCTCTCCATATTTCTTGTAGCCCTTTTAGGTACTAAAGGACACAGTGGGGTCACCCTGGAGGCTTCTTTTCTCCAGGCTGAACAATCCCAACTCTCTCAACCTCTTTTAATGTATTGTAGGAATGCAAGAGCAGGAAGGAGGGAAAATGAGCAGCGTGAAATTAAAGTAATAAATTGAATTTTAAGCTCTGTTTTCACCCAAATGCTTCAGTTTTAAAATGCTTTCTTCTCCCTTCCAGTAGTCACCCAGTGTTGTGTGGTCTGCAGTTCTTATGCTCCTTGCACTGAGTATCTGCACTACACAGCCTGAAACACTTTGAAACTGCAGTGCTGGCTTTTACACCAGCAAGTGCAAAACAGATAATTCTGCCTTAAAAACAGAACCTGCCCCCCAATACTTCACTGCTGCTGTGAGCAGAAAGCAGGGCTTGCAGGAGGGAGTGCAGCAGTGCAGCAGCCCCGAGGAGCCTGCAGAGGGAGGATGTGCACACCTAAAGCTGCTCCCATTGTTGCCCAGTCCCTGGGCAGCCTGGATTCCTTCCCTCTCCCAAGCCCTTTTTCCCCCCCCTGCCCCTGCCCAACCTCCTTTTCACGGTGCCATGAGCACATCTCAAGGGTCTGTTTCCTCTTGGTTGCAGGCAGTTTGCTCAGGATTTTGTGCTGAGCACGGAGGTCAGGAGCAGCAGCTCGTCGTGCAGCGCCGTGGCAGAGCTGCAGGAGGACGAGGATGGCGTTTACTTCAGCTCCTATGGGCATTATGGGATACACGAGGAGATGCTGAAGGTTAGAAAGCCATGGCCACTGCTTCTGAGTAGGACTAGAGAGGAGAGGTGCAATGAACTGGGCTGTGTGCCTGTAAATGTGCTGCAGAGCAGCTGCATTTTTAACCCTTTCTGTCCAGGGGAGGATTTTTGGTGGTAGTTTGGCTGAGAGACCATTTTTCAGTTTTATTTCCTTTGTATAAACTCCATGGCAAGCACTAGGAACATAAAATCATTTACAGTTATGCTTGATATTACAATACCATGTAATGCACCATAGCTCTACCTTGCCAAAAGGAACTGTTTCCTGCTTGTTTAAAATATGAAGGATAAATCATAGTACAGGCAGTGAATATTTTTCTTTAGTTTAACATTTTCTTCATAATTGAAATTTGTTAGGCAAGGCCATGTCTCAAATATTGTGGTTTTCTCTTGCACTGAGTAAACAGAAATGGTTACTTGTGCATGCTTCAGTGTATTAATAACATGACATTGAGCAGCTGGAGCAGTATGCTCCTTTCATATGCTAAAGATTTTTTAAAAATTGATGCTTAAAACTTCTTAAAGGCAAACCTATGTATGCCATTTTAACTTTAAAGTAAGAAAAAAGCAAGCACAAAGCCCAACAGCTTAAAATTAACTTGTAAATTAAAATGTCTTAATTCTTCCTTTCAGAGAAAATGTCATAGTTGTGAGAGTTATAAGCAGTTTTATCATTTTAAGGCATAAATAAATAAAATTCCTGTCTGAAGTCGAGGCAGAATACAGAGTTGTGAGGTGACTTTGTGCCTGCAGCTGGCACATAAAGCTTCCAGCTTTGTAAATCACTTAGTGGCCCCAATGCAGAAATACACATGAATTTGTGTTAAGAGTAGTATGAGTGTGAGGTTATTACTAAGGGGAGGAGATCTTAGAGAAGCACAGAGATGCCTGTAGAAGAATATTCTCTGAAATGTATGGTCTGTAGAAATATAACTGAAATATAACCTGAAAATAAATAAAAATGATAGCTTCTTGGTTTTGCAGCTGTATAAAGCTGTAATTTGAGATAATGTCAGCTATAGGATGAGGAAGCCTTTCTGTTGGCTGATAAAGTTTACAATAAATCTGCATCTCTGCACAAGGAGATTGGTACAAAGTTTTATTTTTCTGATTTAAGGGTATGTTTATCAGAATTCTTTTAAGAAGACTTCTGACTTTCCAAAACATAGGAAAAATGATTTTTATTTTGTGCACATGGAAATTTTTTCTTTATGCTAGGCATTCACTTTGATTTTTTTTTTTCATGTTTACTTTATTTACATAAATATAGGGGCTTACTACATGAACATTTTTTCTGAAATTGTTCAGTCTTAAAACCTTTTTTCCTTATGGCTGGTAGTGGTAAGACAAAGTTTCAATTTGTTTTTTTTTTTCCTGCAAATACTTCAGAGGTGGAGCAGGAATATTGTTACTTCACACTTGCCAAGTGACCGGTGTTTCCCTTGCTCTACCTTTTTGCTTGAGGATTTCTTGGCTGTCATCTTAATACATTTTTGTACCATTTTACTTAAACCAGGAAAGCATTCTATGGCAATGTCAAGTGGGAGAAGGGGTTTGGTGATGAGAAACCTGAAGTGCTTGGACTGCATTGAGTTGGGGCAGTGCTGAAGCAATGTGAGGGGCAGGATGCAAGGCTGAAAGCTTTCCAGCTGGCTGCTCTCTCAATTGATTCTTTATTTTTAGGCTTTTTTTTTGATCCTTCCAGCAAATCCTATTATCTACTGCAGTAGAGGTGAAGTCCTAAAAATAGTTGCTCTGAATATAACATCATAGCAAGCCAATGTAGTTTTAAAGGGTCGTGGTTTCTGTTATTAATGTTAATTATTCTGGATTTAAAAGCAGAATTTTCTAAAATAAATCCCAGCTGCTTCTTTTGGGTTGTGTGTGTGATAGTACTTCTACACCTAAAGCTGAATTTTAGGATTTTCAAGCCTCAAAATAATTTTTTGTCTCCAAAATTTTTATTATCATAAAAATGTTCTCAGTCACTGATTTTGATCGTGTTCTTTTATTAAAATAGATTTTATTCTTTCTCGCTGTAGAAAATTTCTGTTTCTCTGTTGTTTCTAGAAATTCTTAACTTGAATCCCCTAGATTTAATAAAAATACAGGGATTTTATGCTTCAGCATTATTTGCACTAGGCAAAAAATTGCTGATTTTTTTTTTTTTTAATTTGTCTGTAGCACTTGAACTGCAACAGCAACTCCAAATCCTATACTTGGCTGTCAATTTGTGGACCTGCTGATGCATGTTAAGAGAATCAATGTTTTAATAGATTACCTTGCTGGTAAACTGAGCTATACTGGGGGGTTTTATATACTAAGATACTATATATGTTTTGTACTAGGTTTGAAAATATTCTAGATTCTCTGGCCCTCTTGTATGTCAATCAAACTTACTTACTCTATTGGACTTCCATCAAATGGGCTGTATACTAAAACTACTAGCTTGTCATCAGGATTGCAGATTTGCAGCTTGTTCAGAAATAAAACCAAGTTAGTTTGATCCATAACTTTTTTTTTTAACAAAAATCTCTGTGTCACAGGGGTGTCAGAGAACAGAATGATACAAAACATTTTGTGAGCTTGTGATTCAAATTTTCACCACCGTATAGGAGGTTTCTGTTGGTGTAATATTGTCACTCTTACTGCTGTTCCTAGTTAGTGATGATCAGGTATTAAGAACTTTGAAACATTCAAAAGCAAAGGCAGAATCAGGAAACCACAAAATAGTTTCCTATTTTTCCTCCAGCTGAGGCCACTGGCTTCATTTGCTGCAGCAAATTCTGCAATATTATCATGCAGAAGTGTCATGATTGCAGGGCCCATGTAAGTACAGTGTGTGCCAAGCATCCTTAGGCCAAGTTGAAAAGCAAGGTGTTCAGCATTTTTGAATTTTATGCTGTACCTAAGTAGGAGAAGTGAACCCTCTTTATTCTTTGGCCGATAGGATCGAGTCCGTACGGAGAGCTATCGTGACTTCATCTATCAGAACCCACATATCTTCAAGGACAAGGTGGGTAAAAGCACTCAAGATACAGCACTTTTCTGGGGTTTATTTTCTCTCAAATGGCAGAAAACCTGCAGGTTAGCTACTCTGTAGCTCTGGGAATGGAGAGTCACAGTGCCAGGATTTGATTTAATGTGCTCAGGCTTTATTAGGTGGTGGAGAGCTGTTGAGCTGCTGGAGGGTGCAGTGTGCTGATAAGAGCAGTGGTGATCTCCATTGTCATTGTGCTGTGTGCCATGGCAGGGGGCTCATTAATTATCTTGGCAGGGTGAAGTTGAGCCTCTCTTGTCGAGGATATTAGGTGGAATCTCTCTGAGGGCTCTTTACCAGGATTAAGTGAATTTCTATGTATGCCTGATACAGTAAAAACGTCCTGGAAGCCTTGTGTAATTAGAGCTGGGAAAGAATTCATGTGGAACTGATTTTTTTTTTTTTTTTGAATTAGTGCTATTTTGTGTCTCCAGAGTGGGTGGTTATTATTAAAGGGCTTGGAACTGTGAGCTAGTACTTCATTTGCAGTGAGGAGGGATTTCACTGATAGGATCCTACAGTGATTATGGCCCCTGTACAGTAATAATCCTCTTCCTGTCTTTTGTATTTCTGCTGAGTTTGGTGTGTTCCAAGCTTACAGAACCATAGGATGGTTTGGGTTGGAAGGAGCCTTCAGGATCATCCAGTTCCAACCCTTCTGCCATGGGCAGGGACACCTTCCACTAGACCAGGTTGCTCAGAGCCCCATCCAGCCTGGCCTTGAATGTTTTTTTTCAGGGATGGGGCATTCACACCTTCTTTAGGCAACCACTGCTGGGGCCTCACCACCCTCACAGGGAAGAATTTTTTCCTAGTATCCTATCTAAGCCTACTCTCTTATTTAAATCCATTCCCTCTTGTTCTGTCATGCTTCTGTAAAGAGTCTCTATTCATCTTTCTGTTAGGCTCTTTTCAGGTACTGGAAGGTGACAATTAGGTCACCACAAAGCCTTCTCTTTTCCAGGCTGAACAATCCCAATCCCAATCTCAGCCTTTCTTTGTGAGAGAGATGCAGTTCTGTCCTGGCAGAAAGTATTTCAGTGTTTGTCTCGCATCAGTTTCCAGTTGGCAGCTACAACAGAAGAAAATAGGAATTAGTTTTCTTCCCTTTTTTGCCTCAGTTCATGTCACAAGACTGTTTCTACTAAACATTTCTAAACTCTTTGATTATAGTGAGAGAACAAGCAAAAGTGTTGTAGAATTATGCTGCCAGCTACTTAAATGATGCAGGTGACTCCATAGGTGGGCAGCTCATCTAACAAAGCAGAAAGATCAATAAAGGAAAGAAAACTTCCCCAAGAGAAATTCAGCTTCACAGATGCCCCTAAAATTAATAACTGCAGGTTTTCACAGGGTAAGACTGATCTGAAGTTACACAAAGTGCAAGGCCTTGTGGAACAGTAATTTTTCATGATGGATAGTGTTTCTCCTGTGCTGTATGGACACGCTGGGAATGTTCAAAACAAAATGTGGAGTAATTGTTAAAGTCAATGTTGCTTCATCCCCAGGAGAAGATTCACATGCTCAGGAATCAGTGTCTGTGCTTACTCTGTTGTAAAAGCATTCAACTTCTCTGAAGAAAAACTCAAGCATTGCAGCATCTACAAACTGATTTCTGCACATGGTTTTTACAGCAGTTTTTTGATCAAGGTTACTTCAAATTCCAGGTGTATGCAAACCCATCATGGTGTGTTGAGGTTGAACTGAAAGAGAGAATCTCAATTGCTTTGAGTTCCCAATATCCCCCATCCATGTGAGCAGTGCCCTGTTTAACTTGTGTGTCTGGCCAAATGATGTAGCTTTCTCTTGGTGCACTCCTATGGAGAATACAGGGAGTTTTCTTCAGAAATCTGGCTTTGAAGTGACATCTGTTACAGACTTCTGCTGAAGGAGCTGTGTAGGATACTCTTCTTAACTTAATGTATTGTATAATGCTCTCAGAACCATACTAATGAGTGAAAAGTCCAAAGGCTGTTTCCCCTTAAATTTTAATTACAATTTTAAAAAGAGAAAAGGTCTGATAAAGTATTTCCTAGAATTCCCTTATGGTATTCCTCCTCAGAAAATACATATTGATGCTTTTTGGTTTTTTCTGAATGGACAATTCTGAGGTAGTTTGGGAGGAGCTTGTCCAAAGAGCTGAATTTTTATACTGACTTTTGATGCAAGTCTGCATCCTAACCTTTAGGATATTAAAGAGGTGTCATTGCATGGTGATAGATGATAACAGAGTGTCTAGGTTTGTTTATTATGCACATTTTATTCAGAATCAGCCAATTTGTTTGTTCTGCCTCAGCCTTCCAAATGAATTATTAAAACTTGAATGAATGCTGCTTGCTGCCTTTCTTTTCAACCTGTCAGATGTATTTGAGATGAGAATGGGACAATTCAGGTTACCTGGCAGGATTAATAGAGGTGGCTGTACTCAGTAAAAGGAAGTGTGGTCCATTTTACCATGAGAGTATTTTTGGGTGGAAAAATAATGCAGTAAAGCACTGTTGCCATGCTTAGTTTTTGTTCTAAGACTGAAGTCTGAGGCAAGCATCAGTGCCATATTCAGGGAATAAAATGAGCTTTTAAGCTACTGTTCTACTAAGAGTTCATTGATGAAATGAATTTAATTGGCCAAAGTCCCTGGCGTCCAGTTTTTCTGAGTTTAAAGTGATTTTTTTCTGTCACTGAAAGCAGGATATCAGTTTTGCTTAGACTGCAGAGGGGGATGTGAAGCTGCAGTGTGTTGTGGTGTAGTAAAATTGCCAGTCCAGCTGCTCCAGGTCTTTGGTGAGAGGCCATATGTGATCTCTGCAAGAATGTGTGGGCTCTAGACCCTTGTCCTTAGGCTAATTGATGATCACTCTGCTTGTCTTTCCCTTCTCACACGTATTCCAGCTTGTATATTTTCTCTCCAGTGCCTCTTTTCTATCCCATCCCCTGCCTAAGGCTAGATGAGTTCCATCTGGGTTTTTAAGTGACCAGGGCAGCTGTCCAAAGTGGTGTCTGTTTTGATTTTTTTCCAATTTGTGGTGATTGCTCTCTTTCGTGCAACTCTACGTCAAGATGATTCTTTCACAGTGGTTTATTTTTGGCTGTGACTTCCAGCTGTCGTGGCTCAGTGATTTTGTTAACTACCATAGGTGAAATGTTAGAATAGGTGATGTTGGAGGGTGTGAGATTTCAGCAGCTGCAGGAATATTGATTGTTATTTTCTGTTCCTGTCTCCAGCGGATTCAGTAGCGTTGTACTCCTTTTGAAAGAGTTGCAGAGTTGACTCCTTTTGAAACATAGCTGCAAAAAGAGTTGCAGGTGGAACAAGTAACTCTTGTTAAGTAACTTTATCCACAACTTCACTTCTCTCTTCCAAAGCTGCTGTAAAAGGTTGCCATCCCAGTGTTTTTTAGTCTGTTTCCAGGTTGTAAGTGGCTCTACTGAGACAGGTGACAGTCAGTTCTTCAGTCAGTGCTTCCCAGACCAGCACAGCAGCAGCTCCCTTACACTGCACTAAGGATGAACAGCTGAGTTTATTCATGCTGGCTTCAGGATCATTGTTCTGTATCCATCATCAGAATGCATGGAATTGTGTGCAGGGAAGGCAGGCAGACCTGAAGAACAAAGCATTCCAGTATCTGCTTTGCTGCTCTTTGTCAGGTGAAATGCACAACACTTTTGTTGTGCCAAGGCCAGAGTGATCAGTAGCTGATAAGCTTGAAAGTGTATCAGCAGCAGGATGCATTATTGAAATATTTTGTAAAATGGGGTTACAGTTCTCAGATATGAGATTGATTAGTGAGGAATTTGATGCCTTCTTTGGAAAAATGTTCAATGTAATGAAAGCTGTGAAGGCAACTCTGTCCTGTGAGGAGAGACAGTGAAATCAGTTTTTCTTTCTAATAAATTCTTGCTATGGCTGGTAATTCTGGCACTGTGTTCTTGTTAAGTGTGTTGTAAGTTGTTCTTATTCTCATGTCTAGGTCTTGTGTCTGGGAAAATAAGTTCTGTCTTTCCATTCTGATTTTGTTCATGCTTAAATGCTGTACATGAATAAGTGGGTCTGCATAGTGTTCAGAAAACTCACTTTGGTTTTCAGACTTCAGAATGTTTTTGGTTTAGTGCTTAGAGTTTTTCAACACCCTTAGAGCTTAGCTCTACTAGATAAGAGTCTAACAATAAGACCAGTGATGATCTGGCCAATGCAATAAAATACACCCTCAGAATCTCCAGAAATGCCTTTCAGCCCCATAATTCTGTGAAAACATCAAGCCTGGAACTCAGCTTAACAATCTACTTTAAGACATTCAATTAGGTTTTTAGCTGTTGATACCTTTCCAGCAGTTAGAAGAAATACACAGTTACAATAGCAAGGCCTGAAAAAGACTGCTTGGTAAAATCACTACGAAGCTTAGAACTGCTGGCAGCTCAATTCTGCTCAGTCATAAATTCAGTACTCTTTTCTTAGTTGCTTCACATTTTTTAACTTTTCATTTTTCCTACAGTAACTGATATGTGATATACAAAAACCAAGGCATTTTCATGGATCTTGTTATGCTGTGTGTACTTTTTCCAGCTGTAGTGGAGAAGCTCACTCTTTCATGAAAACTCTAGGGATTCCATCTTAACTGGATTTTTTTTTTTCATTCTATTTTGAACATAAATAGCTAGACAGAAAATATTTCCAGGTGTTAAAACTGTGCCAGTGACCATTTTAAATTTTAGTCATCTTGAGCCATGGCTGTTTTGAGGCACTGGCAGAGGATTCCTAAATAAAATTTCTGAACAGACTTTTAACTAAAAACTGCAGCTAGAATATGTTTTCTAAGTTCAATTGCTAGTGATTCAGTGTTTAACATTACTCAGGCTATAAATTCCTTTTTCTCCTCTTCATGTAACATTTCAGTTGTTTCCCACATAATTGCTTGCTGTTGTTTCCCATGTGACTGGGTTAATCTGCAGCTGGAATTAGTGGGCTGGAAAAGGTGGTAGAGTGGGGAATTAGAGCTGCAGTTTGACTTGGATATCTCTGCATGTAACAGTAAATGCCTTCTGGTAGAATATGGTATCTCATTGATGTAGAAAGAAGTGTAGAAAAATCACAGCAAGGAAAATAAGATGGTTTTGCTTTCCTTTATTCCTTTCAGGTGGTTTTGGATGTTGGCTGTGGAACTGGAATACTCTCCATGTTTGCTGCCAAAGCAGGTGCCAAGAAAGTGATTGGAGTTGACCAATCTGAAATCATCTATCAGGCCATGGACATCATTAGGTAGGAGAAGTTGTGGTTTTTAGTTTTCACTTTCTTTCTAGGCATTTAAAATGGTTTCTATAATTTGTCTGTGTAACAGAAAATAAAAAGCCCTACCTTGTCAACTGCTCTCCCCTAACTCAGCATTGCTGAAGGTGCATCCTGCATTTCCTCTCTCAACTCTTGAGCCTCATGGTCCAGACCCATCTCCTCGTTCATTTATCCACTCCACATGTCACTAATTTGCCTGTGGAGGATATTTAGGGAGGCTGAGCATATGTAAAAATCAAGCAACAACATCTGAAGGCTTGAAAAAGGTTTTCTGGAATCAATTAGGAGGAGTGTAAGTGTCCATGTGCACTGTTGATAGCTGAAGCCTGTAGGTTTTTTCATTTAGGTTGATTTTATAACAGCAGCTGTGAAAATATAATCCAGGTAGGCACTGGAGAATTTGGGAGTGACAGTTTTTTTGGGGCAAGCTCAAATGGCACAGAAGTAATGTTGTCTCTGCAGCACTGCACACTTGGGTGCTGTAAAATTACTCAAATAAATATCTGCTTGGGAAAAGCACCATGTTAAACCTCAAGTGCATGTTTGACTAAAATGCTTTTCTGGCACAAGAACTCATTCCTTAAGGAGAACTTTTTCCCTGAGTCTCTGACATCCTCAGAATGGTTGCAAATGTGAAATAATGTTTTATATCTCATGTGCTAGATTACAAATTTAGGGATGTTGTAACTTCCAACAAGTGCACAAAGTCCTTTGTGTGTTATTTATACTTAGGGGAGAGTAGAAGTAACAGTCAATATGTATTATCTTTGGGGATGAGAAGGGTAGACCTCTAAGAAAAACAATGAATCAAAACTTTTAAACTCTTAAGAATGATGAATTGCCACTTGAATACACAGCAAGTCATCAGTAAAGCTGCACATTTATGGGTACTTTCTGCTATAAAAGGTTCAATTCACATTGAAGTCTCCAGTTCACATCAAAACAATTTATATTTGTCTGGTTAAAGCCACTTTTCCTAAAGGAATAAAGCTGACAAAGTTGCAGTGGAGTAACAACTATTTATTGGAACACTAAACAACTGTGTAGCTTAAAAAATTACTATTGACTTCCACCTCTGATTCAAGTGTGTGCTTTTGTCCTTCCCAGAATTCAGGTAAATTTCTAGCATGCTAATTACTGGAAACAGTGCAACCCATGTGCATAAGTGAACCAGAATACATAGCCTGAGTAGCCTTAAAAATAAACTTACTTTAAACTAAATGATTGCCTTTTCTTGCTGTGAATAGTCCCTGTAAAATTTCTAGCACAGTGAATGAGTTGATTTTTGTAATTTGTCACCGTTAAGCCAGGACAGAAAGTTGAAGCAGATTTGCTAAATAACATCTCAGGTTTTCCTACAATATGTAAACTACATTGGCTGGTTTGGGATTTTTTAAACATCATAATTGAAAACAAGTATGTAGTGAATTAATCCTTTTCCTCTCTGTTGTTTTAAATCATGTCCTTGGATGTGGTAATTTAGAAAGTTATCTTTAGATCTCTTTTAATACTACTTGAATTATTGTTTCATTATTCTTTAACATTCCTTACTTTGAACTTGTGTGTTTACTTCTGTTTAGAGCATTAATTATGATACTAGTAATGAACTGCTGTCTTCTAACAGAACAGGATTTAATTGATCTTTGCAACAGCCCACGTGTTCAAGGAGCCCTTTGACCTCTTCCTTTCCCTCCCTTCATACTTATCATCCTTCCATTGTCTTTTTGACTGAATTTTAATGTCATTACTGGTCTGCATTGAAAGCCAGACAGAATGTAAGAGTAAGATATCAGGAGAAGGAGGGAAGGGGCACAGATAAGAACTGGGAAGATAAATTTCCTCATGGTGACAACACTTTTCTGCCCTCTGTAACGATAGCCATGGCAATAAAGATCTGTGCAAGAAGGACTAATATGGTTTGCCAAGAAGAAAACCAGTGCATTTCAAGTATTTACACACTTAGTAATTTCACTATTGTGTAGTTCTTGTTTCAAAACCTGTAGTCCTGTCCCAGTCCCTCCCTCCTTACAGGATGGGTAGCACCATGACGTGCATGTGAGGTAATTCCTGGTCAGTGCAGGCACTGAACACTGCAGATGCTTTTGCCCAAATCACAGTTGGGAGGGTGCCTTTACTGTGGAATAATAACTGTAGTACTGATTTAGAGGGAAGCTTTGTTCTCAGTGACTTTGCAGCTGATTTGGTTAAATAAAGAACCGAGCTGCAAAACAGCTTTGTAAGGAAGTTAATTCCCATTGCTGTCCTGGTGTGGTGAGTAGGCTCTGATGGCTGTGGAGGTCAGAGGAGGAGGAATGGAAACAAGCAACTTTTAAATAAAGAGGACCACCATTTCTAAATTGCCTTCTTCTCTGTTTTCCTGATTTCTGAAGCTTGCACATTTGCATGCATGGCACGTTAGAGGTATACAGATGTACTGCCTGCCATCTTCTCCTGGCACTAAATCTGCTGCAATTTTTAGCTACTTGGAAATGTTCCCCCTGAAATATAACTGAGGAATAGTACATTCTAGTGCTTCTTGATTAGTTAAACCAAAAAGTTTGTGAGGGGAGGAATGCAAAATATAGATGTCAGTGTATCTCTCTTGACAGCATGGAAATAGAAAGTAATTTGTTTATGTTTTGACTTGCAGATTAAATAAACTTGAAAAGATTATTACATTAGTCAAGGGAAGAATCGAGGAGGTTGATCTGCCTTTGGAAAAAGTGGACATAATTATATCTGAGTGGATGGTAAGGTGCATGGCTGTTCTTTTCAAGTCATTTCCAGGAAAAAATGTGTGCTCTGTTTAATTTGAAAAGTTACTCTGTAAGTGATGCTATTTTTTTTTTTTAAACCAAAGTATCTATCATGGTTCCAACAAAGCCTTTGACAATGTCAGAGATGGGATGATAGTCCTGATTATGTGGTACTTGGACACAATTCCTGGTCCCTCTTGGTCAAGCTCTTTCAAGTCAAGCTTCTCCAAGTACAGCTGAGCTGCTTTAGGTGCAGCAAGTTTCTGTTATGTAGTTGGTTTGGAGATCTATAAAGCACTCAGTCATACTGTTGTGGCTGCTCAGGTGAAAGCAATGGAGAAATATTGTATTAGTCATTCAGCCAGCTCATTCTGATGGGTAAAATACCTTCAGTCTGCAATTTCAGCTGAGGACTCTCCTGACTGTGCAGGAAATGTGATAAGGAGGGGAGGTGCTGCCTCTGGAAATCTGCAAATACTGGGAGAGCTCGAAAACAACGTTGCTTTACATTGCTGGGTTTGAGCACAACAGCAAAACCACTGATTTTTAAAGCACAAAATAAGTGTGAAGGGCATCAGTGTGTCTAAGTGAGCCATCTCCTGGAATCCACTGGATTTCAGCTGTTTTCCTGTTACCCTTTTCATGTGGTGGCTGGTAACTGTTACTCACCTGTCCTTGCTACCTGCCATCAATCCTAATAAAGACATCTGTGTCAGCCCCAGTTTCATAGTGACACAGGAATGCCTGTTCCCTATCAAAAATGTGGTAGGAAACATCTCTTTAAACTGTTTTCTTTGTGAACTTCTGCTGTTCCTCATATCACAGGCCTTCAAAAAGCACTTCCAAACATGGGTGTTCTTCATGCTACTTCCAGCTGTTGAGACTTAAAAATTCCTTTCTGCCTCATATTTAAGATCAGTAATGAAAACTTACATTCAGTGTTACTTGTTTCTTTGTGGGGTTTGTTTTGCTTTTTAACAAACTGTGGCTGTTCTATATACAACAGCCTTTGTGGGGGGAGGTCACACACTCCCAGGGAAAGATGAAAATAAACTGGTTTGCCTTTTTTTAAAGAAGTATTTATTTGATATCACATGTGTCAGTGAAGTAGAAATCTGCAGTTTTTCCTCCAGTGCTGTAGTGTACATTATGTGAAGCATGAGCTTCATTTAGTGTTGAGGTCACTAGTTTCAAGGATAGTTTAAGCCATTGGCTTAAACAAGTGATGTAAAAATAGCACATTTTGGTTGGTGATTTCTGACAGTATGGTGGCTTCACTAGAAATGTAGTTACAGATTTTTCAGGGAAACTTCTGATCAGCTGCCTGGTATGTACACCAAGATTAATGTTCCCAAAATCACATTTTTCCTTCTGGAGCCCAAGATTTGGGTTTATAGGGAACCTGGGCAGGTGAGCTGAAGTTATGTTGTAAATCTGTGCCTTTAAGATGAACTAAAGGATTTCTAAACTCTGTTCTTGTAAGAAATGGAGTATTGAATGTTGGATATTTTTCTTTTGAGTGCTAATTCACCTTTTTATGTCATAATTACATAGCCATGTGCACTTCACTTAATTAGATATTATAAATATCTAGAAATGTTAGGACTTTTATAGGTTGCTGCATGACAGAGATAAAGAGGACAATGCTGCAGAAGTAAGATTGATAGCTGGACAGTGTGCACACTGTTCCAACACTCTCCAGAAAGGAACATTATGTTGCCTAATGCAGATGAAGATTCCTCTTTGTCTGGCATTCTTGTGTGAATTTGCTTTTTCATTTCCTTCCCTACATGATACAGTGTGAAATCTGTTCTTAATATGTGAGTGTAAGTGCTTGGAAATGTTGGAAATGTTGAAGCATGAGAGCAAAAAAAGAATTCAGTATGTGTCAGATTTTGCCTTTTTATGCAGAGAAATCTGTATGAACTGGCAGGAAAATTCTCATGTTTTTCTTAGTAACAAAAATATGAAAAGCTGCAGTTCTGTTTAGAAAACAAACTGCTTTTGGATCAATAAATGTCAAACCCTTTTGTGGAGCCATAGCTTTGTTTTGCTTGGTACAGAATGCTGCTAAAGACTAGAACACAATAAGCTTTTGCTTTTTTTTTTTTTTTTTTTTTTTTTTTTTAAATTTTNTGTCTGGAACATCAGAAAATTAGAAACAAGTATGAGGCAAGAGAGGAAAAATACTGCATTCTCCCAGGGTTGTTTCTAGATTAGGCTTTCTGAAAAAGCTGTGACATAGAGCAGTGTCTTATGAAAGGTACAGCATTGCATTATGAGCATCTCAGTGCAGTGGTTTCTGATGATCATTTACTTAATTACAGAAGTGACCTCTGACTGCCACAAACTGCTTGCTCCTCTTCCCTCTCTTTCATTTGTATTATTCCCTTAAATTATGGAAAAATGGGAGAAGCATCATAAATCTTACACAGTGGGCAGGCATGTGTGAATGCACGTGTGTCTGTGTAGAAATTTGTATTTCAAATGCATGCTTGCCATCTTCCAAAATAATGCTTTCCCAGTTTAAATTCCTCTGGATGTGTTCTTTTCATGTTCCAGGTTTAGAGGCTGAATGAAGAGCCACTGTATCTTCAGTGTTTTTATTTAAACCTGTGAAAGAAATTAGCAGTGGACTTGTTTGTAACGTGCTAAATTCAGGTTGTGACATCTGAAGTTTGTGTTTCACAATGTCAGCATCAGACCAGGACATTTCTGTGCCTGTGTTCAATTCAGCCCAGCCTGTAAAATACAGAGGAAAGCAGTGGGAGGTGTGAAGAGCTGTGAGTTGTTCTCCTGGTTCCCAAAAGGCAGGTTGCTGAAGATTGGGGGCCCCTTGGACTTCCAGAGGCCTGGATAAAGCTGTTCAGACTTTCACTGCAAAGACAGCTGGACATAGTTTTTAACAAAACATTTTTAACAAGACTTCAGTGAAGTCTGCAAGCTGACACAGGGGAGTTCTTGTGTGCTGTGAGGCAGGAGCACAAGGGAGGGCAGGTGGGCTGAGGAGCCACTTCACCCAGTGAACCACACTGCCCTGAGAAAGAGTACAAGAATGGCCAAGCAATAGTCTGTGCTAATAGCCAAACAGGTTCTCTAAGGAGAAGGTCTGTCAGATCTTGGAAAAGGGTTTTTTGGATGTGAGAACAGGTGAGTTTTATACAAAAACCACTACTGACCTTGTTTATGTGGGGGTTTCCCTGTCCAGGACTGTTTGATGGTTTGTATCAGGGCTGCAAGGTCCTGGTGCATCATCCTGCTTGCCTGCCTAGAGCTCTGTTGTGTGAAACCTTTAAAAACCCTAATTTGTGTAGCTAAAAAAATTGTATATTACTACCAGGCTCTCATATTTTGTTACTTGTCTGCTTTTAACATAAGTCACCTACAGGTAAATCCCTTACTTCTTATTCAACATGCATTCCTAGGCAGGGAAATATGACATAAAAAAGTGACTGAATTATTTGCTTACGTATTTAGGCAGGTTAATTGTAAGCTTCATAGGCTGCTTATTGAAAAGATGAGTGCAGAAGGAAACAAAATATATGTAATGGTTTTCTGGAATGTTCTTGTACAGCTGCATCTGTGCAGATTTTTTTTTGCCATCAGTATTGCTTTTGCTTCCTTTCTCTAGCTAAAACTATAAAGCTAAAGGTTGCTAGTTTTATTCACTTGAGAATATCTGCATTTCTTGTTTGTAAAGGGACTTTACTGTGAGAGACAATTGCCTGAGATGGTTGTCTCAAATACAATGTTGGTGTACAACGTGTACTCATAAATTGGGTTTTTTATGCAGTGCTTTATGGTACTGAATATGCAGTGGAGTTACACAAGATAAAACTGGGGAAGAGATGGACTGTCAGATTAAAACACACTGAGGATACAACCCAGTAGTTGTCTTTTGATCATGTCTTTGGTCAGATAGCTAATATTTTCTTTTCTCCTTTTTCTTTTCTTACTTTTGTATTTGTTACTCTTTTTAAAAAATGATTTTGAAATTACATGAGGATGGGCTGTGAACAGAGGCATTCAGGATCTGGGGAAAAGAGGAGGAAGTGAGCATGTCTGAAACACTGGAAACCATCTTCTTTCTGCTTCCTCCTTTCCTCTATTTCTGTGAGGGATACACAGTTATTTCCTTGCATGATTTTTTTTTTTTTTTTGTCAACTGTCTAATGGGGATCACCTTTCTGCTCTTCACATCTTCCCGTTTGGTGTTCTCACTTTTATTTGTCTTATTTATTTGATTTGTTTTATTTGTTTAAAGAAAAAAACAGGGTGTGCATAATGACAAAGTCCAGCTGTGATTCTTCAATTTGTGAGCTTGCTGTCAGTAAAGAATTGCTTCCTCTTTTTTTCCTCCTTTTTTTTAAAAATTAAATCATATGTGAGAGATCACCATGACGGCAAACTCGGCATGTGGGAGATGTGGCTGCAATGTTTGTGTGTAGCTGTTGCTTGTCATGTAAGTGTGCTGCAGGTTTGGAGGGAATTTTGTCAAATAAAATGCAATTTTTCATGACATTGTGTGGGCCACATCAGTTTTGTTTAATCTGTTAATGCCACATTAAATTTTGTGTTAGGGATCAGAATCTGTTGTCCAATCTGTGTTGCATATCTTCTGTAACTTGCTTTACTGTGTAGGCCAGTGGAAGTCTTGTAGTTAGAAACTTCAGTTTAAGAAAATAATGCACTTTTTAATACCACTGGGGATTAAAAAAAGATAAAGTTGACTCTCTGGGCCAGTGATTTGATAGCTGTTTTTTGTCTCATTAAATATTCAGTATTGGGCCTTAATGATTAAATATTCAATATTGGGCCTTAAATGAATCTGGAGAACTAGACCAGGTTCAGTAATGTTATAGAAAATAATAAAATGCATCTTTGATAGCAAATGGAGGGGAAACACAATGCTCATTTAAGTAGTTAAGCATTTCTTTCAAATTTTATCTTTCCATTTTTTTTTTCCGCTGTACCAAAAATTCTGCTAATTCTTGCTGCTGTAGACATGCTAATCCACTTTTTGATGCTTTTAAAGAGCTTAAACTCTTTTTCTCCACAAAGATTATCATGCAAATACTGGAACACTAAAGCTAAAAGAACTTGAATACTTATATTTTGATCAGTTGGTTAAAATATTTTTCTGTAGCTTTGAATTAAAATGAAAATGAATACAAGAATGCTGTAGTATATTTGAATAATAGAAAAAAAACCCAACAATGCAGAATATTAAGGCATCAGAGATTTATGAGCCTTTTATAACACTGTTAGGAGCACAGAATACAGATATAAAGGATATAAGAAGTGTAACTTTCTCTCTATATATATAAAATAGCATTGCTGTGGTTTCAAGGGGCTCAGTGGGTGTCTCCTTGGGCAGAGATGAGGCAGGGCAGGTGTGTGCTTGAGCAGGGTTGTGTATTTCTGTTCCTGTCCACATCTCTTTAGCTGGAGTACATTTCATTTCAACTTTGCAAGTATAAAAAATAAGGAACTTTATGTTCCTTCTGAGAAGGGGATGGCCACCTTTTTAGTATAAAAAGGGTAATGAGACAGCATAAAATTTAAGGTGCTCTGTGCATCAGGGTTGTCTTTAACAGAGAATGTCACCTTTTATGTGTCTTAGTTTAGCCACTATCAGGATTGTACTAATAATATGCAGCTCACTGATTTGTATCATAGAGATCTCTTTGCAATGATTGATTTTGAGGATGTCACTACATGCTTAAGAAAAAAAAAAATAAACCCTTGACCATTTTTGGGGGTGGAGCAGGAGCTCCCAACAGTGTCTCAGGGAAAAATGTCAGGTGTAATTCCCTTTCCAGAAGGCTCCCCTACAGGTGGGGCAGCAGGCTGTGAAATTGCATTCCAACTTACACTACAGATGAGCACAGCATACTGAGCAAAATGTTTTGGTGTCAGTAGTAAATTACTTGATTCAGTACCATTGATGGTTTATGTAACTTGCAGGAATGCTATAATGAACTGTGGAGGGGAAAGAACTGGGAGTGGGGGGAGAACCAGCAGTGCCAGAGTGGAAAGGTCAGGGAAAGGATGGTGAGGATTTTTCTGTATTTCTCCTGAGAGAGTGTCTTCCAGCTGTACTTTTTGCACAGGCTGGCAGGCATGGTTAGTGGGCAGAAAGAAGGAAGAGAAGAGCTGATCCATAAAGATGTCACTCTTGCTAGTGACTAGTCTTCAATATGTCCTAGAGGTTACCTTTAAAACACTGTGAAAACAACTCATTTTCAGTTAAAGGCATCTAAAAATACTTTTTGTGAGGTAAACATATTCTATTTTTAAGCCTTAACAGCATTAAAAAAAAAAAAAAAGCTGTGCTTCCATGCTGTGCTTTTGGCTTGCTGTGGGCAACAAATTATCCATGCCTGATGCAGTTGGAGCTCCAGGCCTTTTCAGCTGTTCAGCAAAGCTTACTAACAGCCCTATTGCTCACCAAGCACTAGTCTTCCTTCTGGGGCTTATTCTAAGGATGTACAGAAATTGGACAGTAAAGGAGAAGAGCAGGCAAGGTTGGGAAGAGAAGTTTGCAGTGGAGCACTATTACCAGAAGAAACAGATTGAGAAAAGGACAGGGTTGTTATTTTCACATTGTGTCCTCTTTGAATACAAATATGTCATGCTTCAGGTTTCTGGGGTTTTCTGGTTTGGTTTTTGTTCTGAAGGCTGCAGAAGATGGCATTTATGAGCAATCCTCAACTTTAGGCATTTCTTTAAGATAGTTGAGTCCAACCCAGCACTTCAAAATCCAGCACTAAACCACATCCCCAAGTGCCACATTCACATGAATTTTAAATCCCTCCAGGATTTAAAAAATCCCTGGGCAAGCCTGTTCCAGTGCTTGATAACCATTTCAGTGAAAAAACTTTTCCTAACATCCAATCTGAAATTTCCCTGGTGCAGCTTCCGAGCTTTGCTTTGGTAAATTACTGCAGACTGGGCTTGTAGGACTGCAGGTCCAAAGTCTAGACTTCAGTGGTCCATTTTATTCTTGCCAGCTAAATCAAGCCACATGACTAAGCTGTGTGTTTGAAGCAAAATGAAAATCAGGTTGCTAAATGAAAATCTAGAATCTTTGTTGGTGTTTGTCTTAATTGGTTCGGTGTTGTGAGCATGCACATGAAATATGCTAACAGTATTGAGTAACAGTGATGCTCTGACTTGGAGGACAGAAGAGATATAAAATCAGTGTATCAGTTGGAAAACGAAGGGCTGTGTATCTCATAACTGCAGTCAGTTTAGAAGTAGTTGAGAAAGTGGTTGTTCTCTATAAAATGTTAATTTTTTTTAATACTTCTGTTTGAGTTTTTTTTTTAATATCTCACATATTTAAATAAGGAATGTTTCCCTGTTTTAGCAAATGACTCATTGAAGTTTACAATAAGTTACTCTAAACACCAACAGCAGTATGATTAACCTGCCATAAAATGAATTCCAACCCAGAAAAGCCCTATGCAAATCCAGTTGTAACCATTATTAGCCTGGAAATGTTGCAAGCCCGAGTGCTGCTAAATGATGTAGAACACCCAAAGAACCAATGTTTGGTACGTGATTTATTTCCACCTCTGTCAGTGAGCACTGCCCAGGGGGATACAGGGCACCACAAGGTTGCAAATATGAAGAAGCAAAGATGCATTCCCTTTGGCCTTTCTCTGACAATAGTTTCAGTGTTACTTGCACATCTGAAGAGGAAAGGATTCTTTCTATAATTTATTTTTATTTTTCTTGGACCCTCGCAGTTATTACTAAAAAATCAATACATGCAGCTTTTCACTTGCTTTGAGCTGAATTTGATAAGTTTTGATGTTGTAGGATTCTTGTTGGGTAGTTATTGGTGTAGATGGCATACTTATTTTCTCTGTGTGCTATGTACTTGCACTCTGGGAAATTAAAGGTGATAATAAGTTTTGAATTGACAGTGCTGTTGTTGAGAAACTCTCTGGGTGCATGGGCTTATAATGTCCTTAAACTGTGTTGATAAAGCCTATCTGTAGAATGACTAATGATAAGAAACACAATGATTTCTGAATTCTTTCCCTTTTCTGTAAACAGGGTTATTTCCTTCTCTTTGAGTCAATGCTGGATTCTGTCATCTATGCAAAGGACAAGTACCTGGCAGAGGGAGGCTCAGGTTGGTGCTCAATTCTTTTAATAAATTTAGCTCTGGGGGGAAGCTAGATGAACTCAGAGACTTAGAATAAGCTATGCATGGTTGAGAAAGTTGCCAGTCTCAGTGAAAAATGTTTCCATTAGTAGGAGCTTCAAGGCATTAATTTACTGTATGGGCAATAGAAGAACATTAGATGGAGTACCAAGGTCTCAAGTTAATGGTGTTTTTTAAGAATAGAGGGGGCTATTTATTTTTAAGTACAGACTAAATTTTTCCTCCCTAATTCTTCCCACACATGTGGGCACTTGTTTTCCCCTCCTGAAATCCAAGTTTCTGCGTAACTATGAACAGAAGAAAATAAGTTTTATCTTGTAAGATGTGATATTGTTTGAGTAAGATGCTGTGGATTAGAGGAAAAGTAGATAGGGTGTTTTCCTGAAGGAGGGAAGCTGTGTGGGGAGGACATAATTTCAAACACATGAAATAATTAATGGAATTAATACTGTTTCAGTTCAGCATATTTATCCTGGTGGTAATAAACTCTTTATTTTTATGGCTTAAGGGTAGGGTTGTGACAAAACAAAAGGGATTGCTTTGAAATAGAGTTCTTTTACCCATTTAAGTAGCTTAGATAGTGTCATCTTTAGCAGTGTTTAAATGCCTGTAAATATTTATTCCTCACGTGATGCAGTTTTGTGCACGAGTTGTGCATGTGCTTAATTCCTTTGTCAGTATTGTATTTCATATTGACCTTTTCAATCGTAGTCATCAGTCTGGGGGTTTTTTTCCCCTTCTGTACTAACCATGCACACAGTTTCACTACACTGACCTAATGATTGGATTAATGACTGTGTCACAGTACTTGCTGCAGTCCTACCCTCTGGTTGCAGTGAGCTTTTGTGTACTACAGAGTGCAGCAGGAAAAATGGGATTTATGCAGTTGCTCACAAAGCTGAATATACAAGCAAGAGATGTCTTAGAATATTTAGTAACCACTTGAGCAGCATGACAGAATAAGGGGTTTTTGGTTTCAGTAATGTAGAATAGTCCAGCCACATCAGGAACACAGGTGTGTGCTCTGTGTAGATGTGTGCTGGTAATTTTACACTGCAATACAATTAAATCCAGGCACATTCCCTAAAATCATAAGGAATTGTTTTGTGTTTAGCTACTCCTTCCAAAGCCTTCTGAAAAGGGCCAGAAATTTCTGACCTCTGTTTAAACTGTATTTTTGGTATGTTTGCTTTTGGTTTGTAACTCCCAGAGATTCCTTTGAGAGATGGAGTATCCTGGTTCCTTGCTTCACTCATCCTTTGGGATCTGACAATGGTCTTGGACCCTTCTTTGGTTCTTGACAAAGCACACAGTGTTTATACAGGCACTGGTGGGATTTTCAGTTCTGTCAGCGATTTCATCAAGGTGCTTGCAGTTCCTGCTCCTCTGCCAGCTTGTCCAGCAGGTGAATGGCTGTGCTCTGGGTCCATGAGAAGGGTGCTCAGCAGCACAGACTGTTCTGCAGTGCAGCTGAATTCCACATCCATATCCAGATGAGCCAGAACTAAGGGTTCACTCTGAGGCAAAGCCTTACCAGAGAAACTTCTGAATCTGCCTAATTTTGTCTAAAACCACTTGGTGCTATTGAGCCCAAGATCATTATTATAGGGAATGTTTGAAAGCTGAAAAAAGCAATAGCAGCAGCTGCAATTTGACCAGATCTTTCAGTGATTGAACCGGGATTAGAATCCAAATTTCCAGATACGTGTTCAGTCAGTCATATCGTCATTACTTCAGTTCATCCTATTGGCATGGTGTGGATTGTGCCACACTGTCTAGGGTAATGTGTACAGTATAGAATAGCTTTATTTGGGAACATAACATTTTTGCTGCCCAGGGCCCATCTGTTGAGCTGTTGCTCAAGTGTGGATCTTTTCACACTCTTGAGTCCAGTTCTCATTGTTGGGGGGTGACAGAGGCGAGGAAGGCGTCATTCAAAACACAATGCATCCAAAACATAACGCTCCTTCACATTAAAATGGTGATGGCATTCACATGGGGTTATTTCTGTGTGTCTGGAGGATTGCTGTCTTCCCCTTCAGCATCCTGAAGTGTGTGAGGCATTGCTGGGGGCTGAAGGATTTCCCATCATGTTCTCCCCACCACGTGAGCTGCCGCGGTGACGGATGGCTCGTGGGCACCGAGTCGAGAAGGACACAGATGGTCAAAGCAATGAATCTGGGAGAGCTCTGAGGAGGGTGTGCTTTTGTCCAATCAGCATTTCGCTCATTTCACCTGTGAGAAGGAATAATTACTGAATTATGGGCTTAATGGGGAAAAAAATGACAAGCCTGTCAGGATTGCACAGGAAAGTGTTACAGAAAGAGCAGAGGATTTCCAGGGAAATCAAGGGTAATGGGGAAATGGCAAATGCAGTTTTATACAGGTGCTTTTAAATATGTACAAAACTCCACAATGTTTAGATTATTTAGGTTGATATCCAGATAACATTGCTGACATTTTCAATCAAATTTCACTGCAGTGTATAGGACGTGGGCGAGTCTCTAAATTATTGAATTGCTGTAGTCTTCTGCCTGAGCCCTGTTGGTGGAACACAGATTTCTTTTTGTGAGGTCTGAATAGACATTGTCTACTTGTGCTGCTATTAATAGTAAAAATGCAGATTAAATTTGAGCCTTTTGTGTTTACGTTTTCCCTTGTTCTTAAGCACATTGTATAATCGATCATGAGTTCTACTGCTGACTTAAAGATTTGCTGTGAGAACAAAGATTTAATAAAAACTGATTATTATCCAGTTTTACGCTTGATAGAGGTGATTAAATTTCTCTTTGGTTTACAGAATGTCCCAGAAATTTGAACTAATCAGAGGAAGGAAGTTTATAAAGCAGTTGATCAGGTTTTGTTGTGGGTTTAATTTTCATTTCCAGCAGCATTATAGCGCTCATGTGTATTCTGTGACCAGGGACTGCCAATCTTTTCATCTCTCTTCTCACCATACTATTGCATCCCATGAAACCCATTCCCCTAAAAAATAAACCCTCAAAGGTTCTTGTCCCTTGCTTTTTTTTGTCTGTATCACACTGTCTTTTAATTTTTGGAGCACCAGTGTTTGCTGTTGAGGGTGTGAATGCTGTGAGGTAAAGCCAAGTGTTGTACATAACATGTTGTACTGTTGTTAAACAGCAGTGGGAAAGCTTGGAGAAACAGACTTCACTCAGAAACTACCTGCAGATACCCCCACCACCAGATGATGATGTTTTGTGCTTGTGTCACAACTGTCAGGTGTGCTGGAACCAAGTGAGATGTTTTGGACAGAGCAGTTTAAGTGTCCTCCTCTTTGGATTCTCATCAAACTGTCTTTCTGCTGCTGAGTTAATTGTAGGCTCCTCCTGGAGACACCTTCAGCTCCCATTTCCTCAGCTGCAAAGTAGGGGTGATGAGAGTTTTACCAATAGGAGTCCAAATTAAGCTTTCTGGTATTTATTTATTCTGCTTTAAACAGTCAGCAAGTGAGAAAAATGTCAGTGTGCTTACTTTAATGTCTTTATAGAACAAAAAAAAAATTCTTTGGAGAAGGTTATTCTTTACAATAACTATTTATAAGAATCTTTTCTTTGGCCTAAAACTGTTCTCAGCATATGAAAGGTCTAATTTGAATTTGCTGCCTCCATCTTCAGTATTTTGCAAGAAAATACTGCTTTTATGACCTACCATGTTATACCAATGATTAATTCCTTTTGGTAAACTATAATTTCAAGCAGAGCTGAAGATAAAATTAATTTTACAGTTCACCAGATTTTGGGGAGGAAGAGAGAAACTTGGCTTCAGTTGTATTAACACTGCCCCCTTCATGAATTAATATAAAATTAAATCAAATAGAGTGTTTTAGTTGCCCATTTGGTCTGAAATCAGGTCAAGAATTCAATGATTATGTCTTTGGAGGCTTTAAAACTGAAGAGCAAAACATGGGAATTTCTTCGTGAAAATAAACCTAGCTAAATATAAATTGAGCTTATTCTACAATTTGTTAGGGTTATAGACATATACATAGCAGCTGTTCTTTGTGGGTTTTCCAGTCAGTTGAGATTGCCAAGAAATTGACTTTGTTGGCAGCTGTTAAAAAGGCAAATGTCAGTCTTGCACTACTGTTTGTAAAAGCTGTAAATAGTTACTTGTTCTGAAGATGTTCTTGGGAGGAGGAAAAGCACAAATGTGAAAATGGTGTAAAATAATAGCTTTATCCTGAAAGTGGGAGGGAGGGAATCCATGTGGTTCTCTTCTGTCTATTGGGCCACTTCATACCCTTCAGATGCAGATAGAAAAGTAGTTATTTCTAGTACCCAGAAATACTTTTTTAGGTTGTAAGGTAAGAATCAGCTTGAGCTGATAGCAAACAGGACTAAAACTCTTGAGTAAGAATATATGCTCTTTTCTGAAAATAAGCTCTTTTCACAGAGGTTTTATGTTACTGCAAAGCCCTCACCTGAATTTCTGTTTGGGTGTCTGTTTGCAGTTATGAAATATATTTTAGGTTAGTGTCTCTACAGAAGCCAGAATAGGCTGTTCCAAATTATTTTCTTCAGACATCAAGTTTGCAATCACTTCCTGGTAGTGGGATTCAACTACAAAGATATTTTGTTATGAATAGGAAATACCAGAGTAGTGTGTGGAAATTAAATTGTTGTGTCCAGTCTCTTCTGTGGACAAATGGGACCCTAGCAAGTAAAGCAGTAGAAAAACTGTCTTGTCCAAGAGCTAAAAAAAGAGTTGTTTTTAAAATTCTTTTGAGATGTTAATAACTTTTAGGAAAAAGAGAAAAATAAAGTCCTCTTTGTGTGTAAAATAAAATTTCACTGCTCTGTTTCTATTGTTACAGTTTATCCTGACTTGTGCACCATCAATCTGGTAGCTGTTGGGGATATGAACAAACACATGGACAAGCTGCTTTTCTGGGAAGATGTGTATGGCTTTGACATGTCCTGTATGAAGAAAGCTGTCATTCCAGAAGCTGTTGTGGAGGTGCTGGATCCAAACACACTGATATCTACAGCCACTGTCATCAAGGTACCATGTTCCTTAATGCTTAGGAGCCAGAGGAGAAGTTTCCTTGGTTTATGGAGGAGGGGCAAAAATCCACATGGCACACACAAACTTTGGCATCTTCAAAATTTAAAAAGCCCAGTTAGGTTATTGCTGCTAAGACTGGAAAGTTTGTATTAATTTCTTCTTTTACCAACTTTGAGTAAGGTAATTTTGTCATATTTAGACTGTTCTGTTCTGTGATTTCTTCTATCCAAAGCCAGATTTACTTTGGCAATGCTCTGCTGGTAACAGTGCTTGCATGTCCCTTTCTAATCCATGCTGTCATGAGCAGTCACTGCCCAGCTCAGATGTGGGGGCTCATCAGATTTTGCCATTGCACAGCATGTAGCATAACTGTTGTGCTGAATGGCTTTGTGCTCATTTGTTCTCATTCATTTAGCCATCATGGGCTTTAAAATAACTTAAAATCAATGCATGTGCTTGTTTGCTGGAGTTAGAGTACAAAGTAGTAAAATTAATGAGTTGAGGAACAGTGGCATTATAGGTAAATTGTATTAATCAATAGCTATCCCACAGAACAAATGGATTATATTTTGTAGGGAAAGTTTACAAATGTTCCCATTCATCATTATGATTATTCCAGAAGGTACTTTGGTGTGTTTGCTCACATCAGGTGAGCTACTTCTTCTATATAGTTCATAATGTAACTTTTCAGGAAGGAAAACATTCCCAAAAGAGAGACAAGGCAGCATGAAAAATCCCAGAAGGCTTTGGGCTGAAGATCATCCAGTTCCAAGTCCCTGCTGTGGGCAGGGAAATCTTCCACTATCCCAGGGTGCTCAGACCTCCCTCCAATCCAGGCTTGAACAATTCCAGGGTTGGGGCAGCCACAGCTTCCCTGGGCAGCCTGTGCCAGGGCTTCAGCACCCCACAGTAAATAATTTCTTCCTGATACCAAATCTAAACCTGCTGTCTTTTACTTTGAATCTATTCCCCCTTGCCACTTGGTGCTCTTTGGAAAGGTCTCTATCCATCTTTCCTGTAGGCTCCCTAGCTGGGAAGCACAGTTAGGTCACCCCAAAGCCTTCTCTTTTCCAGGGGAACAATCCCAATTCCCTCAGCCCTTTCTCACAGGAGAGGTGCAGCATTACCTTGGTGGCCTCTTCTGGGTTCATTCCAACAGCTCCTTCCTGTGCTGGGACCCAAACACTGGATGCAGAAATCCTGTGGAGAGGAGGGAAGAATAACCCCATGTACCAGCAGAGGCTGAGGGTCTCCTGGAAAGCAGCATTGCAGAGAGGGATCTGGGCTCTGGCTGACACCAGGCTGACCATGAGCCAGTAGCACACACCTGTGTGGCAGAGGCAGCCAGCAGCCTCCTAGGATGCTTTAGGAAGAAGATTTATCACCAGCAGCTCAGGAGAGATGGATGTTCTCTTGCACCCAGGGAACTGGCTGTACCCCAGGGAGGTCACTGCTGGAGTGCCATGTCCAGGCTCAGGTTTCCCAAGGCTGGAGTGAGTCCAGTGAAAGACTGCTGAGGGGCTTCTCCAAAGGTGTTGGAACCCTGGGCACTGGGAATTCCAGGCTTTCTGTGCTGACAGGCACTGATCCCCAAGCAAACTCTGCATTGACCTGAGGCTGTGGAGAAGGCTTCCAAAATTGAGTGATAGCACTGGGATTGTGGGTGTGCAGTTTGAATAGAAGTGTGTGATATCACAGGGTAGAAAACTTAGAGTTTAAGGGTTTAGAATATAGTAATATATATATAAAGCAAGATGGAGGTTTTAGGGCAGAGGCTGCTCCTTCTTTTTCACCTTCTTCTTCATGGTCTGGGTGGTGTTTTGTAATTGGGTAGAAAAGTCCACACTGAAGGCCATGGGTGGTTGGTTATTGGGTTAAAAGTAAAAATAATACAGAGGTTATCTCGTTATTGGACAGTTTATGCTTAAAAGACCTTGGAAAGAGTTAAAGACAGCCATTTTGTACCTTGTTAGCTGGAGCTCACAACCTGTGAGACTGGGCTCCAGATAAGAATTAATAAACATCTGAGTCCGAACACGAAACTGCAACTCCCGAGTGTTAATCCTGGCTCTAACAGAAGAAAAGAAGATAAGAAACCCACACAAGGGTCTCTTCAACCTCAATTATTCTGTGATGGATACAAAGCCAATCTGGAAAATCACCCTCCTTCCCCTTTTAACCCATAGCAGTTTGATGCTGTAGTTTACCATGTGATTGCATGAACAAGGGGTAGAACAGGTCAAGATGCCTGTGAAAGGGGCAACTTCCCTGAACAGAATGAGATACTTGGTGTAGTTCCATGCCACTGCTGCTCAAAGTGTCTGGTTTTTTGGCCATGTCAGGAAGAGGAGTTTCAGTTTTGTCACGTGGGATTAGGTAGTTTCTTTAGTCTCTTCCCATTTTTTTGTAAGATGAAATAGCATTGCCTTATAAAAGTTTTCATAATGAGAACAACTGAACAACCTTCATCTAAAGGGAGATCTTAATTGACATTCCTCACTGTTCCTGACAGAATTTTATTACTGTTTTTGACAGCGTATCGACTGTAATTCTGCATCCATTCCAGACTTGGAATTCTGTGCAGATTTCACCCTGAGCATTACAGTGAGCACACAGTGCACGGTAAGGCAATTTTATTCCTTCATACATGGTCGGGATTGTGTTGAGACAATCCATTCATTATCCTTCATTTGTCATCAGTCCTTGCCTTGAAACATTCATTTCTGCAGTACAGAGGTGTCAAATGAGCTCTTTCTGTAAGGAGAGATGGAGGTAAAACTCCAGTAATGGTTTTATGGGCTAATACAGGGAGGTGAGGAAAGGGAAGGGTAAGGAGCCTTAACACTGGGATCTTGCTGTTTTGTTCTCTAACCCATTTTCCAAAATACCAGAAATTCTGGTGTTAGCTTGCCTAAGTTATGCATTGAGCTTTCAAACACTACATTACAAGCAAAGACAGGATTGCTTAATTTTTACAGTAAGGTGAGTAATTTGCTTTTATATTCAGCACAAATTATAAGTGCTTTCTACCAATTTATTAAAATACCATCATCAAACTTGACAAAATAGCATTACACTTTGAAATCAGTAGTAAAAACTGAACTTTTTCACTTCTGGAGTATTGTGAAACTTCTGTGAGTTTCATGCTTAAGTCACATCACAAACTCAAGTGTAAAGGGGTCATTTTTAGCTTACTTCTAATATGTCAGAATTAATTCTGCTACAGCTGGTTCACTGGGCTTTTGCACAAGTATACAAAGAAGAGCTCTTGGCTCCCCCTGATGTGGACACAAAGAAGACATTTCTGTATGATATAAACTGCTTAGGCTGATGACAAAATCTTGGATGCCTGCATCAGGCAGTGTAGTTCCTGGTTTGGATGTTAGTTCTGCTGCTGCATTTGCCACTGTTTTTGCAGAGGAACATAAGAGTTTGTTGGTGTCAAAAAGTGACATTTTCCCATGTATATAGTTTAAATCATTATCATTTTTAATTAGTAGGTGTGTGCAAATACTTCATATTTATTTGTCCATTATCACCAAATTAGGTTAACACACAGTAACTTTTTTTTGGGTTTATTAAATGGAAATCTGTATATTTTACTGTGTATATAAATGAAACTCCTCCTGTTTCAGGGTATCATAGGATAATTCTGGCTGCCTGAGGGCAGGGTCAGATTTGATGTAAGATCAAGCTCCACTGCAGCCCTGGTTTAATATTTTTTTAATGTAGCCACATTTGAATACTGATTAAACACAAATCTTTACAGAATGTTGGTCATCTTTCTGATGCTTGGGTAAAGTAAAATAGCTTATTTTATAAATATTGTTTTCCCCAGCAGTAGGCTCTTACAAAAACTTCATTTCTGTTCTGTGATTCTATGGCATCATTGGCATATAAATCAAGACATATACCTGCATTTTATGACTTCCAAGAAGTAGAGGAGGGATGGTGGGGGAAGAGCAGTCTTTCTGAAATTTTGCAGCAAATGCAGGTTCTAAAAAATGATCAGAATGCTGTAAAGTATTTTGCACTTCATCATTTAGGTTTATTGACACTTTGAGTGAAATTTCCACAGTTTCTATGATGGATTGTAGAAGTTTAGCTGAGGGTTGACAGTTCATCCATCATATCAGGCTGCCTAACCTTGCAGTAAATGAACAATAAAAGTCCATTATTTATGTTGAAATTTTTGAGGAGATGCTTTAGGATTGTAATTTGTCCTTTGAAAATAATATTTGATGTTTTTCTTGTTTGCATATGTTTTGTTGTTCTACTGGCTTTTCATTTTCTGCACAAAAAGAGAAAGTTGCCTACCTTTCCCAAAATTCTAGGGTTTTGTAGGACTTTTCAGGGTTTTTTTAAAATATGAACATTTTAAAATATCTTTGCTTTATTTACAAAAAAATATCCCACAAAAATAGCAAATTGGAAATCCATCTTCACATGCCTGTATTTCATTTCCAAGCAGCTTTTCCTCAGCACTGGAAGTGTGTGGAAGCAGATTTGATTGTCTTATTCCTGGTGTTGCCATCAAACATTGCTGACAGCAGAGCAGTGTTACTACCATCAGCTAGGACTGGCTCTGTGGAATAATCTTTCCTTGGAAACCAGGCTACTGAAAAATGCAGGGGGCACATGGTTCTGTTCTTTGCTCTGGGGATCCTCTTGCAGACCAGCTCCTGGTTTGCAGTGTCCCTGGCTGTGGGGCTGGCTTTCCATGCCCCTTCCCAGGGCACTGTGTGCCTGCAGGGCACTGTGAGGCAGGCATTCCTACCCTGAAGTGTGGCAGCAGCATGGGATGCACGGCTGATGTTGCTGAGCTTGGTTTTGCAGAAGCTTTGCACTGATGGGGAGCAGTTTAGCAAGTTGTTAGAGAAAAGAAAAAAGATGTGGGCTCTTCTGCTTGGAGGGTGCAATGTAATGTTAGAGTTTGGAGAGATAAACTCTCAGCTGGCATCTCTAGGGTCTGCTGCTTCCTCCCATCAGCCTGTCTGTGCTAACAGGGCAGGGTGCTGGAAAAGATGACAGGAGTCAGAAGCATCATTGCAGGTTTTTACCAACTCATTACCACATTTGCTGTGGTCATGGCTTGGAACACCCCCAGGATCCCTCTGGCAGGGGAAAGCCATGCTTCGTGGTTCTGTGGCAAAATCACAGAACGCTTTGGCTTGGAAGGGATCCTAAAGATCACCTAGTCCTTGCCCAGGGATCCTACCCCTTGGATCAGGTTGCTCCAAGCACCACCCAGCCTGGCCTGGAACACTTACAGGGATAAGGCATCCACAGCTTCTCTGGGCAACCTGTGCCAGGGCCTCACTATCTTCACAGTAAGAATTTCTCCTAATACCTAATCTGAATCTCTCCTCTTTTAGTTTAAAACCATTCCTCCTTGTCCTATTGCTATCTGCCCATGTAAAACAATGTTAAATTCCTCTAAAATCTGTTTTTCCTCTGCTGATTGTTTTCTAGGTTTGGATGAATGTACTAAGGACATGAATGCCCACCCATGGTGGTGAGCTTGTGTAAAATAGAAAAGCTGTGCAGTTCACAGAACTAAGAGCATGGCATTGGCTCATCTGATTTGTTTGAAACTACTCTCATACTTCTTTGTGACCAAAAAAACCCCTAGCAGAGTATTAAGTCCTGCTTCTAAGAGATGAGCCTCATGTCTTACTCTAGGTGCATCTTGAGGGTATTGCAGATGCTCCTGTGATACATTGAGCCATAGCCTTAAAGAATTACTAAGGCTCTAAATAGGTTTTTTTCCTCTAGATATTCAAGAAATTAAATTAGTCTTCCAAAAAAAAATTCTAATACATGTAAGAAATGCAAAATGATTGAGCAAAAATAAATATTTTAAATATGACCTTTTATGTGCTGGTTAGTCTTTTAGGAGTCCTGAGACAAGGTGGGGTAGTTAAGACTTTTTTCTGAGAATATATTACTTCTGTTAATTTTTCCCTCATTCCTCACATGCTTTGCCACAAAGAGGCATTTCCTAGCATTAATTTTAGATGTCATTATTTGAGCTTTCAAAGATTGAAGATTTTCAAAGCGTGAAATGGTTGCATGGAATCATTATATGAAATTGTTCCCAATCACATTTATTGCAGGTTGACTTGATTTCGGTCCTGCAAAGATAATAGCAAAAAAAAAAAAAATTAATTAGTCTGCAGAAGTGCATTTTCCTAATAAAGAGCTAGGGTTTGTCACTGCTGATTTTAATGAGACATCTGGCTAATATCAGTTAGTAGATGCTGCTAGAAAAATACTCCATTAGTTGTGTTCCAAGTTGATCACTGTGTGAGCTTTTGAGATAAAATATAATGGTGATTACCCTCAGTATAGAAATCAATTGACAAACTTTCTCTTTTGTTTGCAAGCATTTCCCCTGTGAGTCCATCAAGGTTGATCTTTCCTAGCTGAATAACAATATCCCTGGAGAGGAAAATGGCAGTATCTCTTCATTGCTCCCAGGAGATCTTGGCAAAGAGCAGGGGATGTGTATAAAAAGTGGGAGGGAGGAAGGGGGTGAAAGAAGGATAATGAACTAGAGGACGTGACTGATGTATTAAAACCTTCAGGAGGAAAAAGGAAGTTGAGTTGACTAGAGGAAATTATTCTAAGGAAAAAATATCTTTGCTTTTTAAAATTTTCCCAAGTGTTAGGCAGTTTCATTTAATATCCAGTCTTCCACTTGGGAGCCAACAAGAAGTATTACCATATGAATCTTAGGTGAGAAACTAAATTTTTTAAGCTAGAAGTTGGAAATCTGGTTTGGGTAGCGCAGTTAAATCCATCTTGTATGCCTGATTTCTGAGTAAAGGAAATACTGCTCTACCACATAAAAGCAGGTTTTGTCCTTCTCATCTATTTATCTGTAGCCTCCTCTGCAGTGATGTCCAGATTATTAATCTTTAAAGCACAAAATTGCTGGGTTTTAATTGCCAGGGGTTTCTTTTCCCTGTAATAAAAACGCAGCAACTCTGCTGCATGGATGACAAACATTCCATCTCCATGCTTGGATAAACTCCATCAAAAGCACATTATCTCCCACTTCTGTGGCCAGCTGTCTAATTGTATTTGTTGTAGCCACTCACTGTTGGAACATGATACTAGTGAAGAGCAAGAATGATAAATTACTCACTGTACTTGATAGTGATGATGATAATTTTTAATTTCCTTGTTCCTAAGTGAATTGGTAGGGCTGCCTTTGAGTTCTCATAAGGAAATGAGCAGTCTCATTTGTTTTGTCCTGTTAAAATGCTGCATGTACAAACAGCCATTTTCTTTAAGAAAAAAAAAAAAGCCTTAGTATTCAGATTTATTTGAATTAAAATTTAGGCTTTTTTGCTTTTCAGCTAAAGGCTCTGAGTGGAAGAGTGTAAATAATGTGTACTGATAGTCATTTATTGTATGTTAAAGCTTTTTGTGGTTTTATTTTATTTGGTACATGTTACATTAATAAATAGGGAGAAGAATAGTCTTGAAATCATTTAGGTGGGAGGGAAGAAAGTTTGAAGAGAAGTGAATCCTACTGGCAGACCTGCTTAATTTACAGGTTTTTCATATGTGTGCATGGACACCTTAGAAACCCTCAGTAATGGATGAAGATCTTAAGCTACATGAACTCTTCATCAAAATGTGGGGTTTGTGGCTGCTGTTTGAATTTCAGGAATATTTTATTCTTAGTTGAGTGAGCTCTTTGTTGACCTTTGTAGGATGTTACTCTGCTGTCTCAGTAATGTGTATCTATTAATGTATATCTAATCCTTAATGTTTCCTTCATTCCTTATTTGCTCACCTTAGTTCCCTGGGTAAATATATTGGCTTTGTTTTGGGGTTGGAGATTTTGTCCTCATGGCTCTCCTTTCCTCCTAGCAAGATATTTGAGAACAAGAAGAATAATATTTTGGTAGTGTTTCCTAATATTTACTGTCCTTTGAGGCTTGAGCATGTGTCAGGCTGGAGTTGTAGTTATTTATTACCAGTTTAGAAGTCATTATTTTTGTTTTCCTCTTTCATGGTATTCAGGAGACTGGCACTTGAAAGATTTTTCCAGAGAAGGTTTACATTCTTACTGATTAATGTAGGTGAAGTTGTAAATGAGCTGTCAAAAGTGTAGCAAAAAGATGAGAGAAATTGCAGTAGGAGAAATAACAGCTATCATTATGCTTTAAAAAAAAAAAAAAAAAAAAAAAAAAAAACAAGAAGAAAAAGAATCCAAGGCAGTAGTTGTAAGGCATCATTTAGAATTTATGGGGAAGTTATGTGCTTGTTCCTTTTCTTCAGTTTGACTTCTTGTAGAAAAGATGTCACCTTTTATGAAAATCTGGCCAACCCTATGTTTCATTTAATATGCAAGTGTCTGTGATTGCTTCTAGTATGCCACTTGTGATTTTTTTTCTTATATTTTGCTGCATGTGATAAATTACACAACAAGAGGGGAGGACCAAATCTTTCTTAAAGCTGTAAACATCAGAAACACCTTTGTAGTATTGCATATTTAATAGATGCTTGTGATTATTATAGCTACTAAAATTGGGGATAGTGTTCAAAAGTGAAACGAAAGGAAAATATTTTGAACTTCACAGTCACAAAACGAAAGAAGGGAAGGTACAAGTTCCTTAAAAGGAGATAGTAAACAAGCCCACAATATTACAGTATTTCAGCTTTGATTTGTGTCAGTTTTTAGATTTGGGATATCTTGTTTTTAAACACTCAGGACTAGTGGTTGTAGATAAACTTGAAGAAAGCATCATCTGCATGTACTTTACTCCTGCCTTTTTTTCCTTTTCCCCAGTGTACATCAGTGTGAGGTCCCAGATAATTTCTGAAGTGGTGCAGTGCTTACACTAATACAGCCTGAGAGTGGTGGTGGTTGTTTTGGTTTAGGGTTTTTTGGAGTGTGTGGAAACAGAGCTGTGTGGTGCTGTCAGGGATTTTAGTTTTGCAGAGCTCTTCCAAGGAAGACTGAACCATTGTCTCAGTTGGTCAGAGCATGGTGCTCATGATGCCAGGGTTGAGGGATCAATCTCATGTGAGCCATGAACTCAGTGATCCTTGTGTGTCCCTTGCAACCCAGAGTATTCTGTGACTCCTGCTGCTTCATGTAAAAGCAGAAATTCTGATGGTTTGTATCAAGCTTTTTGCAAAACACTGAGAGGACAAATAAATTGAACTGTGTTGTGCCTTTGCATCCTTCAGTACTTTCCCAGAGGTGTACATACAATTCTTTAGATTGGAAAAGACCTTTAAGATAATGGAGTCCAACCTCTAACCCAGCACTAAAGCATGTCCCCAGGTGCCATTCACATGACTTAACTCACTCCAGGGATGGTGATTCCACTGCCTCCCTGGACAGCCTGTTCCAATACCTGACAGCTCTTTCAGTGAAGAAATTTTTCCTAATATCCAATCTAAATTTCCTTGGTGCCACTAGAGCCTTTTTTTCTCAAGGCCCCTTTTCAGGGAGTTATAGAGAGTGAGACTGTCCCCTCAGCTCCTCCTCCTCAGACTGGTGCTTCAGACCCTGCCCCAGCTCCATTCCTTTCTGTGAAGCCTCTCCAGCATCTCAGAGTCCCTCTTGTGTTGTCCTGAATCCCCTGGCAGGTTTTAGGAAGGCTGGGTGTGCTCTTTGTAAGGAGTCTGTAGCTCTCTGTGTAGCTGGCTTGGGATTCCTTTGGCCTGGGGCAGACAAAATATGACAAAACAGCTCAAAAAGCAGAAATATCTCAGAACACTGACAATATAATTAAAATTTTGAGCACTGCATTGTGTTTGAGCATATATGGAGGACCATACAAAACAATCCACTTCTTGAGAACAGCTGGTGAATTTAATACCTCCTATAGGGTGCCTGTTCAGAAATAAAACTGAACTTCATGAAAATAATGTCTGATTTGGATAAATTGAGTGCCTTTCAAAGTGGTGTTATTGGCAGGGCAACACATGCAGTCTATCACACAAAATCTTCCATGTG
The DNA here is from genome assembly GCA_013389925.1 of Aegithalos caudatus. Classification (NCBI taxonomy): domain Eukaryota; kingdom Metazoa; phylum Chordata; class Aves; order Passeriformes; family Aegithalidae; genus Aegithalos; species Aegithalos caudatus. The sequence continues at coordinate 330,322 of WEIU01024467.1, forward strand.
AAATCGGAGAGAGAGAGGAAAAGAAGGGACTTAATGCAGCTGGAGTTACTGGGAGGCTTTGGCATTGAGTTGACATGGATATTATTCCCTGGATATATGCAAATAACTGTTTCTGTTGAACAGCAGGTTTCAACATTTTTAGTTTCATATTTTAAAAGGGTAAGCCACAGGCTATGTTCATCAAAGTGGGATATATTTATTCAGTGCTTTTTGGCTTTCTCTATTTCCTCAGCCTGTAATTGGCTTGTAGAATAGCTGTCATAGGGAATATTAGACAAATTTTGCAGGTTGTCAATAACTACTGGGTTTGGTATTAGATTTCTTGTTTTCCCAAAGGTTTAAAATATGAGAGATGGAGATTAAACACACTGTTGGTAAAAATAAATTGCATAGTTGTAACCAATTTCAGAAAGAATATCACCAAACAAAGTGTGTGGTTGGTTCTTTTAGTTGGCTTAAAAACATTTGGAAAATTATTAATGAAAGATACTCATTAGATTCCTCAATTGCAATGTGTGCTCTTACAGATTTCAAAATGTCATTCAAGCTTTCCCCTCCATGTATTTAAGTTAAAAAGTACAATCTCTGTTCAGCTAAACAGGGTGGGGTTATCTCTTGACACAACTCACCAGAGAGTGTGTTTCAGTTTTGGGATGCCTCCACTGCCCAGTTTTAGCTGACAGAATTTTGGGGAATGCCCAGAGCTGGTTCAAAGGAGCTCAGGAACTTGAGCAATATTTTTCTATTTTTGGTTTCTTTTGGCTCAGTGATTATTTCAATAATCATTGAAGTGTTCAATATTGAAGGACATCTCTCCATGTTAGAACATAACAAGAAGAAATGAATGGATCAATGTAGAGCTCTCTGTAATCCCTGGAGCTCCAACTAAGGCAATAATAATTATTATTACACATCTTTGTGATGTGTAGTAATAATTATTACTACTCTGGATTAACTATTTGGAATCAGTGTTTCAGATTGTTTCACATAGGGAAACCACTGATACTGTAAAGAAGAAAATAATTATTTATCTAATCATTTGCAAAAGGTACAAATCCTGTTTCCCTTAACACAAGGGAGGCAGCAGAGATCACTTTGTTTGCTTGTAACTGAGTTTCTTTTCAACCTGAACTTGACCCCAGAAAATAGTTCTCTGGAGCCTTTTCTCAGGGTGTTTCTGTCACCTCTTGTTACCAAGTGTATGGATACTTGCATCCACCTTAGCTATGCTCTTTTGGCTTTTTGATCCAAGCTGTATCTTGATTGTCTCCTTTTCTATGGAAGCCAGATTTTCTTTTTCTCCTCAATGTATTTTTGTTGTCACAATGTTGTTTTCCTGCAGGAATCATATCCTAGGTCTTATTTGTAAGTACACCAGTAGTATTGAGCTGATGATTGAAAAATAATGACTTGCTAGATCTCTGACTAATGTCCAGAAAAGATTGTGCATCAATAAAAGTAGTCTGATGGGTCAATAGAACTTTGTCAAAACTTTCTCAATCTTTACTCAAAAGGCATATTAGAGACAAGACTTTAATTCACTTGGGAATGAGATTCTCTGACTGAGTGATAGGACTTTACTAGAGGGCTGGAAAAATCACTGTTTCCACTGTCTGGTGCTCATTTGTCATGAAGGGCTCTCAGTGTCTCCATAGTTTGTTTTGTATTTAAGTCTTTAGCCACGCTGGAATTTGGAATTTTCCAGGCTTGTCTGGAGTGCCCTTTGTTGAAAGGCAGGTGCTTTAGCATAGTTTTACTGTTTACTGTTTAATGTATTCTTAATTGTGTTGGCAACATCATTTAGATTAGAGAGGAAAAATACCAGAGTGACTTATTCATATTATATATTTCATAATGATAAAACCCTATACCCTAGTTTTGTAAGCATGTTTTTTTTTCTATCACTCCCTTGTGTGAGTCTATATGAAGGATGTGCTATAGAAATTGTCCTTTTTAGCTTTTCAGAATAACAAGTTTCCTGGTTCTGGACTAGGAGAAAAACCCTGGTGCAATAAGAGAGAGGTTGCAAGAGGTTGTTTGGCAGTGAGTTTTCATGGAAGAGGCTTGCCATCATTGCATTGGTACATACTTTGTTTGAAAGCACTGCAGCTGATGTGAGGAGAATCCTTCAGGGATGGAGAGAGTCCCCAGCTGAGTCACTTCAGCTCTCTGTGGTTACTCAGAAGCTCTGTTTGGGTCATTTCTTCAGGCTGATGTGATAGAAAAGCACAACTGCCTTGGCACCAGGGTCTGATGTGCTTTAGCCTTCTCACAGGACAGGAAGAAGCAAGCAGAGGTGAGCATGGAAAGGATTTCACAGGTGAAACTGAAGTGGATGTTTTATTAGCATCTTCCAGTTGTTTATTTGGGTTTCTGGGACTATCACAAGCCATTTTTTGTCTAAAAAGCAGTCCAGTATTGAAAGACTGAGCGACTAATAGTGCCAATATGCTGTTTTGTGTGTGAACATTTTATATCTATTAGTATTAGGAAGAAACTCTCCCCTTCAGAGTGCCCAGAGAAGCTGTGGCTGCCCCAGCCCTGGAAGTGTTCAAGGTGAGGTTGATGGGGTTGGAGCAACCTGGCTTGGTGGAAGTTGTCCCTGTCCATGGCACAAGATGATCTTTTAGGCCCCTTCCAAACCCAACTAGTCTGATTTCTTCTCCTGTTCAAACTGGACAAAAAGTCTCACCAATGAATTAGGCACTGAAGAGAGAGGCTCTTGAGGTTAGGAGGGACAGAGAAGGAATCATACAAGTAGGAACTATCAGCTGCTGGAAGAACCAGCAGGAAGCATCTGTGAATGTTTCTCCTCATCTGTGTGTGTAGTAGAGGAAGAAAAGGATTCCCTGCCTGGTTGTGCTCTGCCTCAGTTCACAGGGAGTTTTTGTGGAAATTCAGGAACAAATCATGCAGAATCCCCCATACTTGGTGTGTGTTTACTGAGGGTCATGGACAGGACAAGGACTGAGTTTTGTGCCTGTTGTTTGCACATCTGAAAGGCTGTTCTCTTATATATGGCTCTGGTTGCAGTTAAGGCAAGGGGGTTGTTTTGGAAACTCATACTAAACTCTGATGTGTAATAAAATGCAGTTACAGTGGGATGAATATTCTCAAGTAGAGCAAAGGTTTAATAGCAGCTTTTTGTTTTTTTCCTAGATTTCTAGCACACTTGAAAGCATAAATACAAGCTTGTTCTTCTTGGTAAACACTTGAAAAGGAGTAGAAATACCAATAAATGCATAGATGAATCACAGAATTCTTCTTGAGTGTCACTATTATTCCTTTATGGTATTTACATTTTCACCTCTTTTTTATAGGCAATTGCTGGCTACTTTGATGTGTTTTTTGAGAAGAACTGCCACAATAAGGTGAGTATTTGGGGTTTTGCATTTTAAAAATGTCTTTGAGAGATGAGAGTTTTATTTTGCCTCAAGGTATTTGGCACTGAGTCTATTTTGCAGTAGCAAAGACTTTGTATGTGTTTGTGTTTGGTAATTGATTGATGTGGTGTGATATGAAAAAGGTTGTTTTTAATCAAACTCTTGAACTCTCCCGTTGCAGGTCTTGTTTTCAACTGGTCCCCAGTGTACCAAAACACACTGGAAACAGACAATTTTTCTCCTGGAGAAGCCAATTCCTGTAGAAGCAGGTACATTTAAATTCAGTTGCAGTGCAACAGTGGATGTGTTACAGTGCAGTTACCATTAAGTCTAAATATAAAATACTTCAAAAATTACATTAAGTTTCAAAAAGAATTAGTAAATAACTCTTTCAGCTGCTGTTGAAGGGATCTTTTTCTCTCATCAAAGCAGGGAACTATCTGTGTACAAAATTCTTGTTTAAAATTACACATAAATGTATGCATAAGTATCAAAGCATTTCTGATGCAAAAAAATGTAAGACCAGAACACTGCTATTGACATTCTCTTAATTTTGACATTGCTGATATTCTGAAGTATCAAATTTGTCAAGTGATTGCACAGGATGCCTTGTAGCCCTCCTGAACTGTCCTGTATTTAAATGGAGCATGCATAGGTTAGGTATCTGCCACAGTGGGGTTACTCTGTAAAATGAAAGCAGTTTTAAAGAACTCACAGCCATGAACTCAAGCCATTGAAGTGTTGAATAGGTTAGTTTGATACACTGTAAATTTCTCTAAAATGGTTAAGTACTGTAATAAGTTTCACCTTGAATTTGATTCAAATAAAAAAGTTTTTGTTGTCATCAGGGATAAGCAAAATTCAGATAAACTGTTAAGGTGAGTTTTTGAAGTCTATATAAAATGATGCTTGTCAGTGGTTTGCTAAGTTCTGTTTGTGAAGTCTTGCAAGCACATTTTATACAGTCAAATATTCCTTGCTTTAGAGACACAAGTATATCCATGACCCTCACAGAATGGTCATGCAAGAGGATGGACATGCAACAGGTCAAGAATTACAAATCTTAACCTCTTACTCCTGTAGAACTTTCTTTCAGACTCTCACAGTTGTTTTATAATCTGGGGAAATGAAGTAGTTCATGTTTTATGCTGTTATTTTATTTATGTCCACGTGGCCACTGGATATTTACTCAGCACTGCTGAACTCTCATCCAGTGATGAATCAGTTGTCTTTGAGGGCCCCTTTTCTTTACAGACTAGCAGGACCAAAGGAGGAGCCTCAGAGTGGAGCTCATTTCTGCTGGTCAGTTAATAAACTCACAGTAATACATGGCCCTGACCTGAACAGTTTGTAAATGGATCAGATATTGGGGGAAAAGCACAGAAAAAGCTGTGTAGATGCTTCTGCACTCAATTGAACTGCTTTTGCAGTTGCCTCTTTCAGCTACCAGACAAGACAGCCTTTTACCAGGAGCTTCTTTCCTAGAGGCACTGAGGTTTGTGATACCTGACAAATCATTCCTGTCTTTCATGCTTTGACTTTATCATCTTAAACAATTTTTATTTGTATTTTCTTAGGTCCTGTCACTTCTTGCAGGTGCACCTGTGCTTTGGAGCATTTGTACTTGGCTTGTGTTCTCTTCAGATTCTCTTTCTAGACAAGGCTGACTAAGATCTCCTTGCTGCTACTCATTAAATCTCAATGTCATAGAGTGAATTTTTTTTAAAATGCAATGACATTTGTTAAAATATGCACATTATTTCATATTACAAAGATCATTTGACATTTTTCAACTGTGTGAAATTATTGGGAGGTGTGCCCCAGCCTAGAGTTCTGGTCTAGGTGTGGTGACTTTCTGAAGGCAACTGCAGAAATAATGTGCTCTGAAGCAGTGAACACAACCAGCTTAACCTTCAAGATCACTTGTGCTGTAACTCCTTCCTTCCTTTTTATTAGCTCGTGTTTCTTAACATTGTTCCCATAACAAATCTTGTTACAGCTATGTTTCTCTTCCCTTCTGCCTGTCACCTTCTCTTTGTAATTACTTGAGTTCTCCTTTCCTATCCTTTTGCCCATTCTGTCTGGTTTTATATCTTACATGAAATTACCACTTAAATCTAGGATTGTCTGCCTTTTGCTTCTGGTGTTAGAGAATATTCTGAGATAAACTCCCGATGTAATTTCCTTTTCTTTTGTAATCCCAGTCTTAATTTCTGTGGGATATTTGTTGCTCATTGATGGCATAAGCCCATCAGCAGAATGTTCTTCCTGATACTTATATAGGAATATAAGTTAATTTACATGATTTTTCTGGAAGAACCACTCCCTCTGACTTTGATCCTTCTCCCTCATCGTTCCAAAAATCGTTTTCCTCAAGACACGTTGCCATAAGTACAGATTTTCCTGTCTTCCTTTTTTATATTCTTTTCTTTGTCTAAATACTGACTTGAATATTCATCTTGATAATTTGTGGTTAGCCAATTTTTTTGTTTCTTTGGTCTTTTCGTTTTTTCAACTAAACAAACCATTCAAGTTCATTTTGCAGTCTGTTTTACCTTGTACTTCCAGGTGTTTCTCTTGTCCCACTTGTTAATGAATTAGCACTGCTTGTTGCCACTTCTTCAGCCTGGCAGGTTGAACTGAGCTCCACTCTGAGTGCTCTGAGCTTTTAGGGAAATCTTGTCTTCCAAAGGGTTTTCCTCATTGCAAGTTAACTGGAGGCAAAAGTAGATTAAACACCTTTGCATCATGTGAAGCCTTTACATCCATCCCTGTGTTTACTGGTATTTGTCAGCCCTCTGTGTAAATTCTTAGATTATGGCAGTGGGAGAAACTGCAAAGAAGATGCACTTTTGGCTGAATATATTCTTAGAATCATTGAGGTTGGAAAAAACCTTTAGGATCATTGAGTCAAGCCATTAATCCAGCACTTCCAAGGGCACCACTAAAGCATTTCACTGGGTGACACATCTACACCTCCATGGGCAGCTTCTTCCAGATCTTTAGAACCCTTTCCATGAAGAAATTTTTCCTAATGTCAAATCTAAACCTCCCCTGGTGCAACTTGAGGCCATTTCCTCTTGTCCTGTTGCTCATTACCTGTGAGACCATTTCCCACCATCTCCTCTCCTTCCAGGGAGCTGTAGAGAGCCCTGAGCCTCCTTTTCTCCAGGCTGAGCCCCTCCAGCTCCCTCAGCTGCTCCTCATCAGACTTGTGCTCCAGAGTCTGTCCCAGCTCAATTCCCTTCTCTGGACACACTCCAGCACAGCAAAGTCTTTCTTGTAGTGAGTGCCCAAAACTGGATTCAAGGTGGGGCTCAGCAGTGCCCAGAACAGGGGCAGGGTCATTGCCTGGTCCTGCTGGCCACACTGCTGCAGATCCAAATCAGAATGCCACTGGTCAAGACAAACTCCTCTCTTTTTTCAGTAAATATTGGGAAATAAGCAGAAACAGTGCACTTTGGGTCTTACAATAATCTGACCAGTGTTATCATGGTGGCATTCACTTGTAGCTTTTTAGTAGGTTGTGAAAAAAGAATTTGCTAGTGGAAAACATTTTAAATGGTTTGGGTTTTCTGGTTTTGTTTTTGTTTTGGAAGCATTTCTCAGACAGGGCAGTGACTATTTTTCCCCAGTGAAGAAAAATGGTTCCCTCAGATTTTTAGCTCCAAGTAAAATAGTAAGGCTGACTAAAAGTCCCTTATCAGATGCTTTATAGCTTTTGGGGCCATGCCTGGAGTGGTTATAAAGCACTGATTCTATTTGGTTTTGCTCTGTAAAAGAGGTTGAGCTTACAGATACCCAAACCTGCTGGGTATTTAACTGGAAAATGCTCCTTTATGCCATGGAAAAATTGTTTTGTTCTGCAGTGTGAACTAGCTAATTTTCTCAGCTGTTTGATGCCAGGGTATTGGTTGTAAAAATAGATCTATTTTCTCAACCATAAAAAGGACTGAATGTTTTGATCTATTCTAATGATAGCAGAATCAAGCAGTTGCAAGCCAAAGGATGGGTCTTGGAGCTCATCCTGCCTCCTTTGCTGCTCCTGCTGCAGCCTGTGCTCCATGTACCATGTTTGTACTTCTCTGGGATGAAGTGGGAGAGGTTAATTCTGGGTCCAAAGCTCTGGACAGTGAGGCAATAAAATCTACACCTAATTAATACTGATTATTTGCTGCTGAGTTTCAGCTTGATACCTGTGGTAGATAGCTTTGTATATAATGGCTATATGCAAATGGATATATTTAATGGCTAATTTCTGTTCATTTCATTTAGATTTAATGTGTGAATGGGGGATAGCCTCTTACTATTCATGTGTTCTGAAAAACCAGTTTTCTTCCTCATGGACTGTGACAAGAGACTTGAAACTGATTTTCAGTCAAGTAAAACAAAATAGCATCAGCATGTTGGATATGCTTAACTGTTTAGCAAGCAATTAAAATTAAGGAAACTGGAGAAAGAAGCAGTATATCCTGGGTTTTCTCAGACAAAACAGTGATGTATTGCAGACTCCCTACAGAGTACAAGCCTTCTCTTAGAGCCCTTTTAATAGCCTGAACATGTCTTTATTTTGAAGATTGAAATTGAGATGCCAGAGCAGTATCTTTTTCTACTTAATGGTCCAAAAATGATTCTCTTCTTTTGTTGTTTGTTGAAATATCCCTGCTAAGCAAACAAAAAATTACATCATTCTCGTTTGGTTGTCTCAAGAATTTGCTAAATAAATCAAATGCTTACAAAAATTATTTTAAAGAGCCCACAGAATTTTTTCAGTAACAATGCATTAAGTTAAAACCCAGCTCTGTATGCAGGCAAATTCTATTAGCAATAAAACAGCCCATTGTCAGCATTGTGTGCTCTTCATATTGCCTTGCGGTGAAAATAAAACCATGATTTGTTTTTTCTGTGGTGTTAAAGGGGGCTAGCACAGCAAAGCTGGAGCAGAACTCACATGACTGAGCTCCTGTAAAACCCTTGATTGTCTTTAGCTCCCCAGTTTCTGTAATTGGAAAGCTGTTTGTAGATTTACAAACTGAAGGAATGTAGATTTGTCTACTTAGACAGCACTATTAAAAGTAGGAAAACAACACTGGCACGATTAATCTGTCTGAATGTTTTGATCCTACACTGAAATACTTCAATCTTGTGCATCCCAGTTGGATAATCTGGCTCCTAATTAAGATTTTAGTGTTTGTTTTGCCTGTCTACAGCTGCAACATGGTGTCTATAAAAGTCTGTCTCTGGTTTATTTACCACCAAAAATTATGCTGGCTTTTAAAATCTGGTAAATGTTAAAACCTGAGGTTTGAGGTCACACTAACTCTGGCAAGCCTTATGTTGTATTTATCAAAATCTCCATTTTAAAATGATCCTGCTGACTTTTCAGGAACATTTTTAGGCGTGTGTTTCAGGGCACTAAATTGAGAAAATCTCTTCTCATGGCTATTCTGTCTCATTGAAAGGTAACAGGAATCCCATCTTTAGACAGGGAAAGCTTGGATAGACTGATGACAGAGATGTGCCATTCTGGGTGCCTCCCTTTGCAAGTCCTGCAGCTGCAAGGGAATATGGCTCAAACAGCAGCAACAATCTGATTTTTCAGACTTTTGTCACACTGCTGAGAGAAAGCTTGGGACAGTTTAGGATCTCTGCTACAGAAAGTGGTGAATTAAGCCAGTTCCAGGTGAGTGAGTTTTGCCCCTGCAGCTCTACATTGTGGATAACCTGGGCTTCATGGTTCCCTGTGGGAAATCTTTGTGGTGCCTGAGCTCTCTGGGAACCTCTGTCACCTGTAGTGCACACACATTACCTTGGGCAGCCACACAAACCTGCCTTGCTCAGCTGGCACTGCAGAATTCCTTGCAGCAGCCTCGTTCCTGGGTTGTCCTGAGCAGTTGAAATGTGTCAGTTTGGTACAGAAACTCCTCAGAGGATATATCAGAGCATGCATGGAGAAGACAGAACCTCAGGACAGTTTCAGCAGAGGCTGAACAGTGATGCAACAGAAAGGAGCTGGCAAGCAGTTGATAAAAGCAGCCAGCCCAGAACAAAGGTATCACAGACAGCAAAAGGCAGTGGCTGCTGCTCAGAACAGAAACTGTTCTTGGATCACACTGGGTTGGAGATTCAGTAGAAGTGGCCAGAGGCAGTCTATGCACAGCTGCAGGTGCCCACAGTTTAAGAGGATGAATGGGAAAATTAAGCATGAGTTCCTGAGTTTAAGGGAAATACCCTTGGTCCCACCACAAACTGTTTCAGTCTTTTCCATTGTCAGAAGATAGGTGGTCTATGGAAACCACTTTTTGCCCAGAGTAACGCTTTTGAGACTTGGCTGTTTTTCCTGTTGCATGCCAGTTTTGCATTATTAGGTAGTGGGTCCAGTTATTTAAATTAGATCATGTTTGCATTGTCAGCTTCCAGCAAGGACAGCCTTGTTGTGCAGAGCAGGATCAAATTGTGCTGGTTTGTGACAAACCCACTCAGTGGTTCTTTACAGTGTAGGGGATTTGTAAAGGTACAAATTTCAACAGCAGTTCAGTAGTTTAAGTGTGTTTAGCCCAAAGCCCACTGCAGTTTTCTAGCAGCTCTCTAAAACAATTCCAGTGAGCTCTTTCATAAGATTCTTAAATTTTAATGGTGTTCAGAATAAGTAATGGTTTGAGTACTGTGTTCTGACTTTTGTCCCACTGTTAGCTTCATAAAACACTTCCAGGGGAAGAAAAGAAGAAAACCTGAAAGACCTTGATTGCTGGCTGCCTTTGGTAACTCTTTGAGTCTTTTTTGGGATCAAAGAGGGAGGAGACACCAAGTTGTATTGACTGGCAGGGTACTTCCTCACATTACAAGCTCATTGCCATGCATCATTCCAAGCTTTAGGTGAATGTTATGGATATGCATGCAGGGGTCTCTGTAGAATCTTTGGGTTTGATCAAATCCTTTACAGACTGAAAAACCCTGATCTCCCTGCCCTGATACCTTGGCTCCCAGACCTCAGGCTGGCCCTGTGTGTGATTGCATTGCACACACCTAAATGACAGATGCAGCTGCTCACAGTTCTGCTGGTGGTAAAAGGACCAAAGCAAACTGGTTTGAGTGCCCAGAGCACAGGTACTGCAGAGCCTGCAATCAGCCATGCATTCTGGGACAGGGACTAGTATGGACATAGGGATGTCTTTTTTCCTGGACTAGCAAAGCACACACAGCACTTCTCCTAAATTCTTCTCTTTTTTCCATTTGGGGGAAAATTTCAAGCCTCCCCAGGGGATAATAAAAATGCAGGGAGGGGATGGTAATGGATTCAGTTTTGTCCTAATCAAACTGCAGTGGCACTGTGTGGTTTTGCTTGCATTCAGCTGAGCGTGATAAGAGCAAGGTGATGCAGCTGAGTCCCAGAGACAGCTTCCTCCAGGCAGCTCCTAGGACAGGGAATGGGGGGAAGCATCCGTCATTTTCTATCTACATGGCATTGATTAATTGTTCAGAGCTGCCTTTTGGTTACTGCTGTTGTTTGCTTCAGCCCTCGGAAAAGGCTGCCCAGAAAAGCACATTTAATGTGATTACAGCATAAAAAAATATGGGGGGAAAAAAAAGCATGGAATGCCTTGTTTCCTTAGCTGTCTTTACAAACAGAATCTGAGGGTTTTGTTCTATAAAGTCAGCTATTTATGAAATTATATTTAAGTGGGTTTTTTTCATTTGTTTTACTGTTTTGTATTAATGTTTTAAATGGGAAGATTGAAGTATGGGTTAATTGAAATAATGGAATTTTAGTTGTCAGAGGCTCTTTGGTCTTAATTGTTATCACGGGATTTTAAAATAAATCCAATAGGTCATTTTGAAGCAGTTTTGAAAATCTGTGTGTTCAAATCAGGAGTGAGACTATAATACCCTTTTTTCATTATCTTGTCCTTCTGTCTGGCAGACCTGTCTCTGTTTGAATAATCTGTGAAACTGTTTTCACAATTCTCTGCAAATTGCATTGTGTTATGTCAATCTTTTGATTCCTCATAACAAAGCACAGGAGTTGTAGTGGAATCGCCAGCTAATTGTTACATGATGAAAAAAAACCCCAAAATATCAAAAATTTATTTTCTTCTGATCCTTGGTACTACAGTCATTCTTGCTGATAAGCCTTCTTTGATATTTGCACTGCAACCTTTAACAAAACGTCCTGCATTTATAATTTGGACTTTCTGTCAGTTTACAATTTGTGGATGCAACTGGGAATTGTGCCAAATGGAGGCCTCCAAAATGCTTCCTGAATTTGAAACCAAATCCTGGCCTGCTCTAATGTGTTCAGAAAATCATCTGTGAGGATGTTTGTAGCCCTTCTGGGTTTAAAATGGTGGGATGAGGTGGCTCAGCAGTGGACTTGCTAAATGTAAACATTCACAAATGTGTCTGTCTGTATTTTGTGGGTTGTATGTTCCTAATTAACAAATAGTCCTTAAATGAAAGGTGTTAGTAAGGACTGAGAAGAAATTGAGATTAGGTGTTTTCCTTCTGTGTAAAGTCATTTGCTCTGGGGGTAACTGAAGGACACTGACACTTTGTAAAACAAAACCTGCAATTAATAATGCATCTACTTGAAATGCCACTAAGATTTCTGTGGCAGTTTCCTGCCAGATAAAAAAAACAAACACCCAATCAGAACTTAAATGAAATTCAGTGCAAATACAGAGCACATGGCCCATGAAGCAGGAAGGGAATTTTGTGGCTATATGGTTTTAGTCCAAGATGGTGAATATGTCCAAGGGATGCAGTGGTTTTCCCCAGCCACAAGTGAAATATTTGGTGTGTCAGTAATTTGGGTGAAGCTCTGAGAAGGGAAGCATCAGCCACAACTCAGCACCTCTCCAGGTTGAACTGCAGTTAGTTTGACACAGGTTTGTTGTCAAGAGCTTCGAAAATGTAAAACTTTTGTAGACTTTTAAAATTCTGATTAATTGGGAACAGCTCCTCATGCAACATGGATGCAATGCATCTTTGCTGTTACTGTGAGTGATTCAGTGCTGTAACCAGAGCAATTCCCTTCTATCTTTTTCAGGAGAGGCCCTGAGAGGGAAGATCACAGTCCGCAAGAACAGAAAGGATCCGCGGTCCCTCTTCATCACCCTCGCAGTGAGGGACACACAGCAGAGCTACAGCCTTCAGTGAAACTCTCTCCATATCTGGCAGGGGTTCAATTCAAATGCTGCCTGTGGCTCTGAAATATCCAAAGCAGGTGAATTCTTGGGTTTGTGTGTGTGTGTGCACACACAAGAATACGGAAAACTTACCTAGAGCCGAGATTTACGACAAAATCAGATTCTGCTGCTTGGCATGGTGTGAGGAGAGCAAGAAAGATGAGACTTCTGGGTGAGAAAAAATGAGCCTCAAGTCCTGCTGTAAGGAACAATAAATATGATCTCTCAATAATGTTTTATTCTTCCACTGGAAAAATCCTTGTATAGTATTTTTTTTATGAAAGAAGCAGCTAAATCATGTGTCAGTGCACCTCAACGGTTGCTGGAAAATCCCAATGGGAATCATTTTGGAATTCCAACTGCAAGATTGCAGCAACAAATGTGGTATTTTTACTACACTTCTGCAGTTTCAAGGTGTACACATTTCAGTTACATTTGTCTAAATAAATGAACCCAGTGTGATATATAATGCAGTTGCTGCTTTCCTCGTGTTCTGTGTAATTGGAAATTCTGTCTATCCTGTGATGGCTCATTTATTTGTTCCTGCAGTTTTTTCTCTGCTAACCTGTTGGGGCAGAGGTGGATGGAAGTGTGTGTCTTAGCAGCTTTAGGAAAAACACAACAAACAAAAAGCAGCTGCTGGAAGGGTGGATTTGGTTTGGGTTCTTAGAGAAACACTGGACACCAAGGGTTCACTGTTCAAGGGAGGGGGGTGTGCATGTAGGGATTCACTTTAATTCCCTTTAGGCTCCTTACATGTCCTGATTAACATCTGGATGTTCAGGAACTCAGCTCACATAACAGGAATGCTCAGGTACTGATGTTAGATCCCTCAGTTTATGCAAGTGAGACTGCACACAGTTCTTACAATCCTAGCTATTTTCAGGGTAGGCTTTACTATAAAAAACTTCATAAAAACGAGACAATTGCACACACAGAAAGAATCCAAGATGCAAGTTTCATTTCCCAGTAGTATCTGAGAAGTGGGAAAGCTCTACAGTGTGGGTAGTGAGCTGTACATGTGTGAGTCTCAGTGAGCTGCTAACACTTGTTCAGCTTGGTGACATATATCCATTTTGGATATTGCTATCATCTAATCAGAAGGAAAATGTTCTGGGAAGGCTTTCATTAATGTAAAGCCTGAGGAGAGTCCTTTAACAAAGGCACTGGATTTTCAAAGAACTTCAAACACGCAAGCGGAGATTGATCCAATGGTGAGTGTCTCACAGCATCCTGTGGAAATATCAATTATAGGGGGCTTTTTTCAGCCTAGCAGCTGAACAGTATGGGATTCACCTGACAGCACAATCAGTTATTTACATTTCCCAATTGTAACTCCAAGAATTAAATATTGTAGGAAATGCAATCAATAAATTCTCGCTTAAAAGGATTCTAATGATTGAATCTAAGGCAGAAAAGTGGAAAGTAACTATTTGGAGTAGAAATGCCCTGGAATTTGCCCAGTGAGAGATAATAATCCTTTGTACAAATGTGATCCTTTATTCTAAGGCACATGGTCAGTGTGGCCAAAGATGCAAATAATCTGTATCTGAATTAAAAATAAATAAAATAGTGTGGAAATGGCTGATACTCTGCATAGTTCATGGAAACATTTCTTTCTCCACGTGGTAGGAACAACTTGTTCATCAGTCATTGGTGGATCAGATTTTAAAATATTTTTTAACAATTGGAGCAGTCACAATTTCAGACCTAAATTTATTCAGTGTGTGCTCCTGTATTGAGAACAGAAAAAAAAAAAAAGTAAATTGTAGAGAGCCTGAATTTCACTTATCATCTGTCAGCATTTGTCTGTTACACCATCTTGTCTAAATTTACCTCACAGGATTTATTTCTTTAGCTACAATGTATAACGTGAGAAAAGTAATTTTTTTTTTCTTTTCCCCAACTAAGCAGTATCAAAATTATATATCCTGTGGGTTAGATCTCTGTAACTTTGAAATCTGGCTCCTTCCCAGAGCATCTCTTGTCTCTGGCCTTTGGGTTTTTCCTGCTCTGGGGTTTTTTGTTTGTTTTCATTTTGTTTGAACTCCTAACATGACCTGACAGCACTCCCTTATTTCTGATGACCGGATCTGTCCTGTCCTGGGCTGCTCCTCTTCTCCCTGATCCTTTCATTTGAAATGTTGAATGTGCAGCTGATTTTTGGGAGGTGCAAGAAGCCCTGTACCAATCTAATCTTTGCTTCAGCAACCAGGGCTGCTCAGAGCACACTTGATTTTCAGGCACAGCAGAAAGGGGATGCAGATGCGAGAAGACAGATACAGACAGAGGGTTGTCACAGGCCTTGAGATGTATGAATAAGTTGTTGTTGCTAATGGAGAACTGCCAGAGCACATTAAAATTTTTTGATGGGGTCTGTGATGCATATCTAGGAGGGTATAAAGGAAAAATAAATACGATTGGTAATTTCAGGTCGGTTGTCAGATGCGTGAAGAAATACAAGATGGAATTATGATACCTTCCTTAATGTGTAATTTCATGCCTAAACAAAGCCTTCCTTTTGACAGCAGTAAATTGAAGACCCTTAATTCACTTTATAAATTCATGTTGTGAGACTTGCACTCAGCAAAGGGCAAATGAATACACGGGGCTAAAGGCATGTCTGTTTTCCAAGAGGATAAAATTTGCCTGACCCAAATTGCAGGTGGCAACTACAGATTTAATGGGAAAACATCTTCATTTGCAAATCCAGGGAACCTATATGGTAGGTATTAGCAGTGTCATGTAAATTTGTATATGGGAGTGTTTGGGGGGGGTTCAGGGGTTGGTGGATTTTTTTGGAAAGTATGTTTTTGCCATGTTTAATAAATCCAGCACTTCTGAAGAACATTGCTTGGACAGAAGATTTTAATGTTTAATCCCATAGTTAACCTTTTTTTTCTCAAGGAGTGTTCTTAACCAGAAGTTATCAATCTCTATTCATGCTGAAGCAATTTGCATTATACTTAGCCCAAAGTCAGAGGAGTTCAGATTGACCAGTGATTCATAGAAGTTCTTTTAATATTCAGATAAAACCTGAAGGTTGGCCTGCCTTCTGCTTGCAAATCTGTGTCCAAAGTCTGTGTACTTGAAGATAAATAACCCACCTGAAAATGGTATGGATCCTCACAGCTCTACTTCTTATTTAGATGTTAATGAGGGGTTTTGGGTTCTTTTTTTCAATCTTGTCCTCTGCAGTGCTTTAAAATGTTTAGCTAAGCTGTAAAATTATCTTGCTGCTTGCAAGCTTGGAAGCTTCTGGTCCTTGGTCACTGAATGACTCTTCAGTGAGCACCATGCTGGGGTCTCTTAATAGGATTTTTGTGTGTACACCTCAGTTTGACCTTCTAAATTCTGTCCTGTGGGGTGTTCTGTAATGAGACAGATCCAGCTTCTGTGATCCAGAGAAAAGCAAAGCCTCAATTCCCAAAAAAGCTCTGCAGAGGATTCGGAGAGCTGGTTTGGGAGATACAGCTTCTAACTAGAAATGTAGGCTGCTAGCAAGGTTTGAAGAGTTTTATTTCAAGGATGTTTCTCTGCTCCCTGTTTAATAGTGCCTGAAGTTCCCAGCAGTAATGACTCCTAGCATTTTCTGTCCCTGGTTTAAATTATCCAAAGGAAAAATTGCAGCAGTGTGTCTTCCCTGAGGTTTGTGGAATGACACAGCCGGGCTATGGCTGGCTGGAAGAGGTAGGAGGGGGAGGTGGGAGATCAAGGATTGAAAGTAAAGGCTTGTGTAAAGAATAAAGTGATGAATTTTTTTTAGAAATCATAATTTAGAGGTACAATTTGCTACTGCTTTCACTACTAGTGGATTAACTGCATGGTAATGGCATTTAGGAGTTTTCAAAGGCAACCAAAATAAAGCTGTGGGCATGTATCTGAATACACAAACTTTGAAAGGAATGGCAAAGACATTTTACATTATTCTGTTTATCCAGGCATTGACAGATGTTAAAGCTGGTGAAGTAGTGACATCTCATTAAAAGACAAATACCTTATTATATGGAAAGGCAAATTAGAGGGGAAATCTGGCTTTTAATGTTATGAGCACTGCAGAGAAATTTGCAGGAGGATTTGTGTGATTAAATAGGTGTAGAAAACATCCAGTTTCAATTGCTTTTCTATAAGTGGACAGAAACCTGAAGAAGGTTCAATTTTCCCAGCTTAGTAGAAGTTCAAACACATACTGTTTGATATAATTTTTGACTTTATATTAAATTCATAGGTCGATAATTAACTTCACAGGGAAAAGTAGTATTGGTAAATAGCAATTTAATGGCATTGTTGAGCAGCAAAGACAGAAGGAGAAGCCTTCCTGCTGGTGAGGTGCCATGCACACAGGAATTGTTAATAGGACATTTTAAAAGCTCATGTTTTTCAGCACCTGACTGTAATGTGTAAATGTCTGTTCCCTGGCGCCCACCAATTGGCTGAGAATTTTTATCTGCTTTGCTAATTCCCATATATCAAAATAGAAACTTGATTTCTATCCCTTTGTGAATAGTAAGGGTTTTACTGGGCTTCTTTGAATTACTAATGCCTCCAGGTTCCAGTGCTCTCTGAACTCCTCTATGGTAAATGGAAAGGCCTCACTCATCCCATGGAAAAACCCTACCATGAAACCATTGATTTCTGGATTTATAACATATCTATTGCTGTTCCTCTAACAATTAACAAAAGTAAAATAAAAGACTCTTAATGACAGTGATAACTAATTAAAGAGGAATAAAACTTACTCAACATGTTAATTCTATTTTCCACTTGGGTACTACTCAAAACATCAGTGCAAACAGAGTGAGAGCAAATACATCCCCTGGAAAGCAAGCTGGCTGAAGTTAGCCTTTCACAAGTAAGAACTACAACCCAAATAAAATTATTCTCCTTGGATTCAGCTGGCAGATGCTAAAATAATCCCCTTTCACATGGTGATTTGAGAGGCTTTTCAAGTTATTTTGTTTTCTTCCAAGGAAAAAAAGGGGTGAAACGGGGGATACCCATATTTTCAGGGTTTGTTTTTTATTTCCTTACCTTTCTGGCATTTTGATACATGATCCCTTCCTATACAAAAGAAGGGATGGATTTTTCCAGAGTGACTTGCATTAACTGAGAGCCCAGAGTGATGTGCAGTGAGGAACAAGGTGTGGGGTGATTCAGGTACTTAGAGGATACCACATCTGTCAAGTTCCCACTGGTGAAAACCCTTCTCCAGGACATAACTCCAGTCCTGCCAGGATATCATCTGTGCCAGGTGTGCTCCTCTTGGCATCACTGCACCTGGCTTAATTGGTTTACCACTTGAGCAGGTGATACTCACAGACTAGAATTAAACAAAATAAATAAATAAAAATCCTGTAAAGTTGACAGAGTTCACCCACTGTTGTCCAAACAAAGTAATACACAATGGCTTCACTCTTTAGAACCATCACTCTCTCTTTGCAGTACTTTTCATTATAAAGTCAATCTTGCTAAGAATTTTAGCT
This sequence comes from Aegithalos caudatus, assembly GCA_013389925.1. Lineage (NCBI taxonomy): Eukaryota > Metazoa > Chordata > Aves > Passeriformes > Aegithalidae > Aegithalos > Aegithalos caudatus. The sequence continues at coordinate 348,373 of WEIU01024467.1, forward strand.
TTTCCTTCTGTTTCCCTGAGTGTTGCAGAGACTGCCTGGATGGAAGAAAGAGTTTTGGGGTGACAGGAAGAAAAGTGAGCTGGTGGGGGACACACCAGAAGACCAAAGATCCTGGGAGGCACGAGGAGCTCCCTCAAAGGAGTGCTGATCCACTTTGGGTAATGATGGTTTAGGTAATTAGGCCTGAAATACAAGTAGGATCCAGTAAGTAGAATTGAATTTTGATTTAACCTTCTGATGGGTTATGCAAAGAGAGGAGCACTGAAAAGAGGGAATTTCTTAATAATATTGACTCCTGTCACAGCACTGGACATTCTTGGAACAAAGGCTACTCAGCTGGAAAATTGGATATGAGGAGGAGGAGGAGGAGGACTTCTCTGTGACTCAGATGTTAAACTGTGCTGTACTGCTTGCTTGGGAATTCACACAAAGCCTTGCTCTGAGGAGAAAAAGCAGTGCAAAGTTTCCTGCCTCATACTGACACGTGCACTGGTGCTGATTTTGGGAGCACTGTGCCTTTACAAGTCACAGCCCTTGTGTTTGTGGAGACCCTAAAACAGATTTGGCTGAGAGAATAACAGATGTTTTGTGGTGTCCCCAGAAGTAGAAATAATGCTGTAGCCATTGGTTTGCAGTGACTTTGACCTCCTTTAGGGTGGCAGGTGACAGTGACCTGGACTGAGCAGCCTATAGTGGGGACAAGTATTCCCAATCTTTTTAACTTCTCACCTGGAACAAACCAACATCCTTTGCAAACCACAGCAGGGAACACACTGCCAGCTGAGAAAAATGGAAAGAGAAGGGGTTTGGTTAACCAAGGTCATTTAATGTTGCCAGTAGCAGAGGATATTGAGGTAAAAATGACAAGCTCCTTGAATTATCAAACTATTCAGCTCTGATCAAAATTTTCTGAAGTGACTAGGGGTTTTAATTTTTTTTATTGCTCTGATGAAACTGAGATTTGTATTTTTACAAAAGTTTGCCTTTCTGAATGCAAGCTCCTCAAAAAACCTGAAGGCAACCTCCTTTGTAGTGCCTTAAATGAAAGATAATTTGTTTCCTCTAAAACAGGCTTCCTGAATGTCATCTCTTCAGACCAGGTTGATCTATGTTTTAATATTTAAGATTTCATGCTTTTTCTCATCTTCCTGTGTTTAAAAAAAATAAAAAAAAGCCCCACAAGCAGATGATGTGGTATGAGGGTAGGAGTAAATACTCCCATCTTTCATGGCTTTCAAATCTCCTTTTAATCCATTGTTTTGGTCAATTCTTAAGTGAAAACCTAAATGCAGCATCTGGCTAAGGAATACACCGTGGAGTTAGGGTTGTGGCTGAGCCCATCCCTTAATGGAATTTTGTGGTTTTCACAGGGAACTATTTTTCTGAATCAGATGTTTCATGCCTGATTTATTCATCCATGTGACAGTTAATTACTTTTGAAGTAATTGAGATGTTATTGAAGGAAGTGGGTGAGAGAGCTGTCAGCAGGAAAACCTCCACAAAATCAATATTATAACATCATCTGGCACAGCCTGTCCAGAAAAGTTGAGGATGCCCCATCCCTGGAAGTGTCCAAGGCCAGGCTGGATGGGGCTTGGGGCAACCTGGGATAGTGGAAGGTGTCCCTGGCAGGGGAGTAGGTGTGGGAACTGAAAAAGCAGAGGACTTTCACAGCATTGCAATAAGCTTAGAGGTTTGAAAGAGACTTGAATTTTAGGCCTTGAAATATTTGGAGCATTAGAAAGTTTTTGAGCTGCAAAAAATACAGAACAAGCAACTACTACATGCTGCAAGATGTACCAGCTTTAGGGTCCCTTCCACACCAAAAAATCCTATGGTTCTGTGATCCTGTATTCTGCTTTTGTAGTTTCCATCTGAAAGCTTTGCTGCAGTCTGGAATAAGCAAGAAATGGCTGAGCTGTTACCCCAGTCCCACCATTTCTCTGCTCACATGGATTTATTCCCAGCGAGAAATTGTTGTGACAGTCTGCAGAGTAGAGAAAAGACTTTCAAGGAACTTAGAGGGGAGTTTATGAGGTTTTTGATAAAATGCTACTCTTTGGTATGCCTGCCAGGACATGGTTGCTTTTCCTGAGTTCTGTCTTTGCTCCTCTGAGACCACTCAGTGCTTGAATGTTTTTAATAAATTCCTGTGTTTGTACCTCATGTTGGAGCACTGAGAGCAAAACAGAGCCATTCCCATTAGTCAGGATGCCCAGCTAATATATTTCCAATAAACCTTGTTTTCAGTAGGTCATTGTCAGTCAATCTGCTCTTCAGAATATCCTGATGTTGCTGGCTGTTTTTAAAGCACTGAAGTGTACAGATCCTTTGGATGAGTACAGATGCATCTTTTCAAATCTCCCTTCCCCATCTGCATTCACTGTTGGTTATGTGCAGCTGCTGTTATCTGGGGAGGAGGGGAAGTGGTCCAGCATCAAACTTTGGTTTGTTTGACGTGTGCTATGCACTAAAGAACACTTCAGCAGTCCCTTTGGAAAGGTGGTGTGGTGGAGAACCAGAGGGACTGAGGCACTGGGTATAGATCTGTCATGTGCTTTTTGGCATAAAATACTTCAAATACAGAATCTCTTTCCAGAATGCCTCACCTCTACCTGTCAATAAAAGCTTAGATGAGGTTAGCCAAGTGTAATTTACCATTTCTCTAGAGATGAATGCATAAGCCTAGCTGATAACAAGAGTGTAGGTGGCAGGAGAAGTTAATAAAAGGCAATAAAATACCTATCTGCATCTTGGTATAGTAATTGCCTCAACCTAGAGCAGCGTGTGGTTTAAGAAAACACCACCAGATCCTGTTACATTTTCCTGTGCTTCACAGAAGCCTCTGCAGGCCATATTTCTCTTTCCTCCTCACTCCCTGCAGCCTGTTGCAGCTCACACTGTGGAGCTGTTTTTCATGCTCAGTAGCATGGAAATAGAAGGGGGAGAGAGGAGCTGTCACCTGCAGGGTTTTTGCAGGAGGTTACTGCTGGATCTGATGAAGGGCCAGGGGAGAGATGGTGCAGGTGACATTTCATCTCCTGCAGCACATTCCAGGGACCATGGTTTGCTCTTCCCTCTTGGTTGTGTGGGATTTGAGAGAGAAATAAACCACAGGGGTGAACACCACGTTGCCATGGGTGTTGATGCCATTCTGACTCCACATAGGAGCTTTCTGTGCTTGTATGTTGAGTGATAATCACACCAAAAGAAAAACACTGAGCAGGCACAAGCCCCTCTTTTCTGCCTGCCACTGTCCAAGGGGAAGCTGTATGTTCAAGTCCTCCTGCCTGTTGTCTCTAAATCTGAGCTTTGAAGCAGATTGTGGTGGCCTTGCTAGCCTAAAAAAAATAATTAGAGATTCTGGATCAGCCCTGTTTGAACACTGCTGACTCTGCTGATGTCAGGAGCTGCTGGTAGCTTTCAGATCATCCTGCAGAAGAAACAATTCTGTTTTGCAGACCTTATTACTGCTTGTCCTTGGACTGTACACTCATTTCCAGTCTGATTCTGGGTTGGGGTTTTTTTGTTTGTTTGTTTCTTTCCCTGTATCTCACACCTGCTCCCAAATGGTGATTGTCTCCAAGTTGAAGTGTGTGTTTTTGTGCTCCTTCACTTTCTTGGGGGCTCTTTGCTTTCCCCCAGGATTGGTGCTGTGTGGTGCCTGGAAATTGCTCCTCTGCCTGCTGCAGACCAAGCTGACTTCCCTCTGTGCCTGAAGAGTAACTAGTAATAATTGTCAGTCCCAGCAGAAAGTTGGAGAAGGGAACAGATGGCCAAGTTTGGTGAAATCCTCCAGGCTGGAGCCTCCAGACATCAAAATCAATTTCATTTGTCTGTCTAAATGTTATTGCTCAAAGTTGAGTAATGATGTGTTGCTTGAAGATGAGCAGATTGGGTAGAAGGAGGCAGGAGCCATCCTCTGGATCTAAGATATCTCTGTGTTGTCAGTTTTGTAACAATTCCTGTAAAGCAGTGAAAAATGTCCTCTGACACAGGCGAGATGAGAGCGCTGACATTGAAGTAATTGGTTGGTCCAAGTGGTTATACTGCAGATATCTGGGGAGGAATAACTTTGGGGATTTGTCCCTCTGGCTCATCATCCCCATGGCCACTCCCTTTTTGGGGGCTAGAGCGAGGAGAAGGCAGCTCAGCCCCACTCCTCGCACCTGACTGGGCCATGGCGAGATCTCAGAATGGAAAGGCAAATATTTCCACTGGCAGAAAGTCTCTTCAAAGGATGCCATCTCACTAAATGCCTTTTCCATCCATCTGCCCCTTTGCATCTAAAGGGGAATGTGTTTATTGTTGTAAGAGAGGTGTAATGATCATGATGCAGGTGTGTGAACAAAAGGCTTCTCTCAGGTTTTTGTATCAGCTTGAGGAGAACTGAGGGTTTAGCCTGGAAACACTTTAAACAGAGAGGGTAAGAAAAGGAGAAGGGAAATAGAAATGCCTAATAGAATTCTTCATAGTGGCACTCAGTGAACCACCACACTGGCAGCTGTAATCCAAAAAGTTACAGTTCTCCAACAAGGGCACCTGGGGGTGCTCAGCTGTGAAGTTTCAGCAAAGTTCTAAATGTGCAGGCTCCAACAAAGAAGGATTTGATCTTATTTCCTTAGAAACTGTGCAAGGTGGGCTGGAAACAATCACAACCCCTGAATCACACCTTGTTAAGGGACAGAGGTGCATGAAATTATTCTTTTTAGTTTAAACATTTATTAAAATGTTAGCAGTATAGGAGTATCTCCCATGAAAACAACTGGAAGTTTGGGTTAAAGTATCACAACCACTATCTTTAAAAGTATTATGTATAAATATTTCTATTTATGACTATTTTGGATTTTCTTTCAGAAATTTTAAGATTCTTTTGCTTTTACAGCATCAGAAATGGAGAACACCTATGCAGAGGTACCTGAAAGAGGAGATCAGTCACACCCCAAGCCAATGCTGCCTGTCAAACACACATCACCAAGCACAATTCTAACTTTAGCATTAGACCATACAGAGAAACTAAACCTCACAAGGTATTGCTATATTAAAAGGAAGAGTGCAATAACAACAGTGATCATATTGATGAAATATGAGAATTATGCTTTGAACATGTGAGTTTTGACTTATATTTGAGTATGTTTAAATAATATGCAAACTGGTAGTTGCAATGGATAATGCTACCCCCGAGCCCCAGTAAACTGATTTACTTATAAATCTGCTAAATTGAAACTGAAAATATACAGTCAGTTTTCTGGCTCATGTTCTTACCTGTATTTTTAAAAGATAGATATCAAAAATAATAAGTTAGAGGGAGACCTTTTTAATGTTATTTCAAGTTTCATTGTAAAGCTTTGTTTGGGATTAAGATGGATTCTAAGGAGTGTAGGCTTCTAACTTAGCACTGTTTGATTCTAACCCACTCAAAAGTCTTTAAATGCTTTAGAAGTTGTATTTTATTTTGTGTTTGTAGGTAGTGATGTGTAAGTGTCTTGGGGCATATTTCAGGAAAAGATGGAGTAGGAAGTGTGGATAAACAAATATAAGCAGGGACCTGGAAAAGCTGAACACTAAGGAAGCAAGGAGTAGGCTGAGGCTGTTATTTTAGGGAGATGCCCTAAAATATCCCTATTTTAGGGAAGAGCAAAAGAAATGAAACTTTACACATGACTTAAAAAAAAATAAGAAAAACCCACCATAAAAATGTATACAAATCCATGAAACTTTGAGGGCCCATTTTGGAGTGTTTGGAATAGAGAAATCTTGCTTTCTGGATGTCTTTTTTGTTTTTGCACAGATGTCTCTTATGTCAGTGAGCCACCTGTTTCCACCTTTTTTGAAAGGGCTTGTTATCTTCTGGAACCACTTAGGGAGTTAATATAATTGTAATGTCCCAGGCCTAGATTTATATATATTCTTTGAAGGAAAATTGGCAAATTCAGGTATTGTTAAGTCACTTTTTGCTTTTGTTAACAACTAACATCATATTTTCACTATATTACTGTTTATTAGAGAAATTTAAAGTTAGCTGTGTGATTGTAGTGTATTTCTGGATCCAGATAGTATTTATACATAAAGTTTTCATAAAGAGATTCAGTTGTGAGATAATTATTTAATTATGCATTCCTTTGGTTATATTAATAAAAGTTTCATTATATATATTCACCTCTGGACATGGGGGGTTTTTTGCATCTCTTACCTTCTCACTGAAAAGAATAGGACTGAGCTGAGAATTTTGATAGGAAAATGATCTTGACACTGAAGTCAGAGTTCAGTTTTCCATTATCTTAGATGGTGGATCACCTTGGATTTTTCATATGACCAAGGCATTAAGTATATTTGGAACTCATTGTTGAAGCTATTGCAGAATTTCAGAAAAAAAAAAAAAATGATCATTTAAACAATGGCCCTCATACTAATTTCTAATTGGAAATTCATGCTCAAGGGACTGCTTAAACCTGATTTCAGTAGAGCCTTACTTGCTTTTTTCAATTTTTAAGCAGTCCAGTGTCTTTGATTGATGCCAAATACCCCAAGTGGTCAGCACAGACCACCCCACTCGAGGATATTTGAGTTTTTCTGTTGTGAATAATGTTGGAATTTTCTCTCCAGGATTAAAGTTGAAGGGATGCTGCAGGTCAGGTCTAGTCCAGCATGACCAGATGAGCCCCGAGGGCCACAGGGATGGTTCTGTGCTCAGTGAGGAGCAGGCACTGTGGGGTTTTGGGGCTCTGACAAACATCTGTGAGTGACAGGCACGTGTACAGCTGTGAGCCAGACTCTCTGCTGCCCTGCACAGCCCCTCTGAGCCATCTGACAGTTTTCTTCTTCTTGACATCTGACTTTGTTTTCACTTTCCTGAGATTCCTACCTAAACCCCCTATTTGTTCATTTGTTTACTTTCATCTTGTCATTTTTTGTTAATTTAATCAAACAACTAAATACATTTCCCTACACTGTCCAAACCATTCAGCATCCATTCATTACAGTTAGCTTTCCTCCCTTTTCCCCTTATTTTTTAAACCAAAAATCTCAACCATTTTCATCACTTATTCAACAAACATCTCTGATGCCTTGGGAAGGCTGACCTGGAACAGAGACTGGACAGAGCTGGAGAATAAAGCAGGGATTTATTGAAAGGCCTTTAGGGTACACCTTGGGCAGGACAAGAGCCTGGCCAGGGCTACACCCAGGGTGGACCCAAAATGGTCACAAAATGGACAAATGGTCACGAGGTCTCACACTTTTATAAGTTTTGGTCCATTTGCACATTGGGGTTTGATTGTCCCATTCCAGCTTCAGGTTGTGAGGTCCCATCCTTCTTGTTCCTCCCTTCAGCCCCACCCTTGTTTGTGCTCTTGGGCCTGAAAGTTGTCCTTGGTGTGCAGCAGGAAAAGGATTTGTTTTGTGTCCCTGCTCTGTGCAGAGCTGAGTGACACTGACTGTGAGGCTCAGAACTGCACCCCTGGGCAGCACAGAATCTGAAATATGAAAGCTGAAACTTAAGGCATCATCTGTAGAAACAAATCCTAAACCCAAAACACCTTACCCCCTAACAAATCTCATAGAGCCAACTTTCCAAACCCCACCTCAAAAAGGAGTCAAACCTTCTTCAGCAGCTCCCAGAGCTGGTATTTTCAACTAAACTACTCTCTGATCTCCCCCCTAAACAGCCCAAATCACCCCCCAAGATAGCCCTTGCTCAAGTTTTAACACCACAGAGTCAACAGCAGCCCTCCCCTGCTGAGGAGGGTTGGAAATGTTTCCACCAGAATATCCCCACAGACCTATTCCAAGTGTCCTAGGACCACCTCAATTCACAAAGGAGAGTAATTACTAATGTCCTCCAAATAGGTGAGAGCCCAGTGAGAGAAGCTGTAGGTGAAACTTTGTCCTTAACATTTATTCTTCAGCCAAAATAATGTTAGATTTAACTTATGACCTGGAAAGTTCACTGCCTGTGAATGTCTTACAAATCAGTCCTGTCACTGATTTAGTCTTATATCCCAATCCTGGGTTATCAACCCTGGACACATGGGTTTCTTCAGCTGGCACTCTGCAAGATGAAAGGTGGGATTTTTCCATGCTGACAGAGGGATCACAGTCTTGGTATCTCTGTATGACAATCACCATACCCACTTCACTGTGTTGGGGGATTTCCCCTTTCACAGTGAAAGAGGAAAAAAAAAAATCAATGTGAAGAATCTGTGCCTAAACAAACTTAGGATTTCCCATGAGAGACCATGGCAAAGGTTTAAGGTTTGTTGTTTTGGGTTTTTTTTTTCCAATCAGAATCCAAATGACTCTCATGACTTGCCTTGTGAAACGCTGAGGTAGATATATTAGTATGTTTATTATGTTGGTTTTTCTCTTTAAATGAGGCCATGTAGTCAATGTTGCTGACCCTGGAGAAAGTTCACACAGGTCACAGAGGCGCATGCTGTGATTTTTCCTTTTGACTCAACAGTCAGAAGTGAACAAGGCAGAGAGTGAAAGGTGTTAAAATGGACTGGCTATCTTCTAGAATCTGATCTATGGGGTGGGTACTCGTGATGTCCTTTCAAGATATCTGCTTGGAAATTCGACTTTCTCTCTCATTTTGTGATATTTGTGATGTTTTCTTTCCAAATTTCTGACTGGGAGTTCAAACCTCAATGTAAGGATAGGTGCAATTTTACCTGAAGAGGGGGGGAGCTGTTAAGTGCAGTGACTGGGCTAAGCTAAGTCTGGAGTTCACTATGGACAAGCAAAAATATCCTTGACTTGATTGCTTAGGGGTAAAATCATGGAAATCTAATAAAAGCTCTAAATGGCATCAACTTATCTTTTTTTTTTTATTTATTAAATAATAGATTTTTTTAATGCCCTATTCTATTGCAAAGTGAAAGTTCAAAGCTGTGGTTATTATGTTCTACACTGAGATTATGCCCTGGTGATTAGGGCAAATGTTCAGACAAATGAAGAAGCATGTACATCTGGGGGAAATAAGAAATAGCTGTTAGGAGCATAAATGCCTGGCCAGTGGTGCAGAAATTTCCTCCAGGTACTTCTGCTTTTCCCCCACCCCCTCCCCTTTCTTTTAATTCTGTTATTGACAGTGGTCTCCAGAGAAGAAGTTAAAGCTCTCAGGAAACTGACTCCTTTTACAACAAGGATACCAGACTCTGATAGTTATCTGAAGATCTAGTGGCCATCCAGTGAGTTATTGTGAGTTAAGGCAATTGGAAAGTGTACAGGAGAGCTAATAAATAACAGGATGAGCCTGAGACACTTCGCAGGATAAAAACAACAGGTAATTATCACTTGAAAGATTTTTACGGTCTCTTCATTATCTGAATATAATTAACTGAGAGAGGCAAAATATTTCAGCCTGGTAAGATGAATTTTTGCCTTGAGAAAGGGGCTGTGCTCTTCACATGGGAAAACTGTTCAGTGGAATTAAGGCTATACTTTTTTTGGGGATTTTTTGTTTGCTTGTTTGGTTTTTTTTTTGCATAGATAGAATTAAAACGGAAATACAAGGAATCGAAGCGTCCCTTTTCAAGGTCTGGCTTATTGACATCTACTTTTGCTGGTGTGCTTGTATTTGCCTTTCAAGTTTGAGGTAGAAAAGGATGTAAATGACCGTCCGCTACGGAGAACCCCAACAGGAGGGGTTTTCTCTGCCACAAAAACAACAACAAAAAGAGCCCGAGGAGAGGAGGGAGGAAGCAAAGCTCATCTCCCGCGGGATGCCTGGATTTAATGTGCCGTGGGAATCGCTTTCCCAGGACAGGCTGTGACTTGGGAGGGTGGCAAACGGGGCTTGCGGAGAAACCAGCGGGGAAGGGGGTGCAGGTTCCTGCCGCGGCTGCCTCCATGGTTCTTAGGCAAAACTTTCCAGCGGGAAGGGCGGAGAAAGATCCAACATCAGTAGCCGCAATGCTTAAACTCCGTCATAGAGAAACCAGGGCGGGGGGGTTTAGCGCAGGGATTAAAACCGCGTGGGCGCCCCTGGGCGTGTTTGGGTGTTTGTGGAGAGGTGTCACCGCTTTGCTCCTGTCGTGACTTGGCTTTTTTCCACCGAGGCACGGCACGAATGCGGCGTAAAGCCAGGAGAGAGCCCGTGATGAGGGAACGGGGGGGGGATGGGGGCAGCGAGCACCTTTGGAGCCCGCGGGGTCGGATGCAGCCTCTCCCGGCTTCAGCTCCGCCGCCTCCCTCCGTGTCTTTGCTTATCTGCAAAGAAGGGGCAGGGGAAGAGGAAAGATGGCCAGCGAGGGGAGAAAAATAAATCAATCGCTATTTTTCATCTTTGACAAAGTAATTAAGGCTCGCTCGTCCCGACGGGCGGCGGGGGGCCGGCTTGGGGCAGCCCTTCCCCCGCGGGGGAGGCACCGCCCGCAGGGGTCCCCAGGGGCTCCCGGGGGGACAGAAGCGCTGCTTTCCCTTCCCTTAGAAAGACCACGACCCCCGCCCCGGAGCAGCCGCCCTCCCTTCCTCCCAGCTATTCCCTTTGGGAAGAAAACAGGGATCCCTCACGTCGAGGGTGGGTGACTCCCCCAGAGGGAGGGGTGGGCGGTGATGGGTGTGAGCTCCAGAAGCTGCTTTTCCTCCATCCCTGTGACCCCATGTGGGCTGGGGGGGGGTGGTTCCCCTGCGGGACGGTGACGAGGAGCTCAAAGAAATCATCTGGATGAACCCGAGGGCTGCTGAACCCCCTTGCTGCGGGGAGCTGGCTTGGTTTGGAAAAGATCCGCAAATCCAGACTCGGGGTTTGGACCGCAGCGGGTGTTTCCGAGCAGGCAGGGGCCGTGGGGAGCTGGGCTGTGCGGCCCCGAGGGCAGGACAAAGGAAAATGTGGGAAAACAGAGCCGCGTTTCTCCCCTGGGTCTCCCTCTTGACCAAGAGTTGCATCCTTGGCTCCGGTGCTCAGCCAGAGCCTCGGCCGTGCCCTCCCGGAGCTTTCCCTGGGCTACAGGGGAAAGAGAGGTTTTCTTGACTTTTCAGAAGGTAAAAGAGATCGATTCCCTTTTTCCAGGGGTAAACCTTCGATTTCACGTTTCAATGCTGACGAAGAAAGCAGAAACATAGCTTGGAAAAGAACTCTAAGAGTGAGTTTTTCCAAATCTTGGAAAAACAAAATAAGTCTACCCAATGACTTTGGAAGACTTTTAGGGGTCTTCCCGACCAAAATATCTCTTGGACTGCTGCCTTGTCGCTTTTAATTCGGCCAGTGCCTTTAGAGGGAGGCATTAATGTGAGCTGGAGGTCAGCACGGCTGAGCTAACGAGCAGATCGCTCTGCGGCTGGAGAAGGGAACAAAATCACCACCAGCTTCTCCCCATCACTGCCAAACCCCTCGATTCCTGCAGAGACCCGCGGGGTCGCGGAATGCCTTGGCTTGGAGGGGATCTTAAAGTTCATCCAGCCCCACTGCGCTCCTGCCAGGGACAAGGGACAGCTCCCACGGGGCCAGGCTGCTGCACTGCGTGACAGAACGGGGGCAGAAAAGTGACTTTGGAGACAGGGACGTACAGCAATCTACAGACTGTGCGCGTGTGTGTGTGTAAAAATACCTGTATGTGCATACAGGAATTATATACCTATGGTATGTTATATATATAAAAATATTATATTAGTGTATATATAATATTATATATAAATATTGCATTTATATATAATATTATGTAAAATATTACAATACTATATATATTCTATTATATATAATAGAATATACAATATATTATTTAAATATATTATATTATCTATTCTTTTATATATTATTATATGTGTATACCCCCGTGCTGGAAGATGTGCGAAGCAACATCCCAACATCCCAGCTGTGCTGCCAGCGTGCCCTGGAGCTCTGCTGGGAGCCAAAAGCATTTCTCAGCTGCCAGACCGACCGATCATTCCGGCGAAAACCGATTTTGTCCGTTCTGCTTTGCTTTGGGGCTGTGGAAAACCGCGGCCGGTGAGTTTGAGCCGGCACCGCTGTGCCCGAGGGAGCCGGGCCCGGCTGAGCTGGAACAAAGCTGCGCCGGCCCTGCCTCTCCCTCTGCCTCTGCAGCACTGCCTGCCCACCCTGAATTATTTATTTTATTTGTTTAGTCCTCCCAAACAAACGCTGGTGAGCCCCAAAAGCAAGGACGCAGAAGGAAGGCGTGTGGTGCCCGTGAGTTCAGCCCCCTCCTGCCCTCCCCTGCACGCTGCTTACGCCAAAATGTGAAATACTCTCCGGAGGAGCTGACACCAGCAGGGGCTATGCGGATGAACAGCGTCGCTGACGCTGGAACAACTGGGAAGGTTGCGTAGGGAGCATCCCGATTTGCCAATGCGCTTTTTTTTTTTTTTTTTTTTTTTTTTTTTTTTTGGTAGGGGTGAACAAAATTGTCTTGCGCTCGACAAATCTTTGAGAAAGCCCCTCAAGTAGCAAATCACACCTGCAAGAGGCGATTAGGTGTGAAATACTTCGTTGCGAAAACGATTCTCAGTTGACGCCTGACTTTTAATGATGAATAATTTCCCCCCAATAATCAAACATAAATGCTTTGATGGGTGAGGGAAGAACACCAGTAACTTCAGGGTTGTTGTCGTCATCTTTGCTCCCACTTCGCTGCTCTTCAGACGTCTTTAATGAAAGACAAGTTTGCTTTATTGTGTGTATCGTTTAAATATAATTGGCGTTTCCCCCATTAGGCACAGCAAAAATAGACCATACAATGCAATTTTCGAGCAAGAAAGACACAATTCAAATGTATTTGTCTACTTTATACATAGTGAACTTCTCACTCCGTGTATAGGTACGTGGTTAGGCACAAAACTGATCGCTTTTATATTTTATATCCATTGATATGGATATATAAATTGATAACGTCTATAAACGAGCTGTTACAACACCAGATCTGCGAACTGCGGAAATGCAGATTTTTCAAAAGGGAGCTGGGTTGCCCTGCCAAGAGTGAGGAGGACGAAGGGCAGAAATGGGAGGTTTGTCCCCCTTCCCTGCCTTGCCTTGGGTGCAGCGGTACGTGTTTCTCACATGTTCCCTCTGAGCAGAGGCAGGAAAGTTCTGCCGTGCCCGGGCTGGCTGTGGATCGGTGCTCAGCCCCCACATGAGTCACAGGGAACACGCAATGCCACCGCCGCCTGAGTGACAGCCAGCCGCCGCTCCGGCTTCTCCGCGTCCCTTTAAAGTCTCTAAGCAAGGGGAATGATTTATCAAACTCTTATTATCAAGAAAATGTCACACGAAGGGCACCTTGCTATGCACTGACGCAAACCCGGTCTTTCCCAAGGAAGTATAGAAAGCTTTGCTGTGAACTGGGCAAAATCCAGTCTGTCGATTGCCGGGACTGCTCTTTCCACCGCCGTCGGCTCGGTCTGTGGCTATTTAAGGCATGGTAAGTGCCTGATTTCTTCTCTTCGGTGCCCAGGAGGGCTGGAGGAGCGGAGCGGAGCGGGAGCTGTCCCCGGTGCTGCCGGACGAGCCTCCCGCGGACGGGGTAGGGATGCTGCGGGGAGGGGGCGAGAGCGGCGGTACCCCAAAAATGCACTCATTTGGTCCCTGCACACCTTTATCCCTGGGATTACCGCGGAGAGAAAAACTTGTGGCGGAAACGGAGCTTTGTGAGATGCTCTGAAAAAGAAAAAAAGAAAGGGTATTTGCAAAGCTAACATTAAATTGATGGTTTAATTAAAAAAAAAAAAACCACAAAAACTAGAAGGTAGGGTTCGCCTGCAGGTTGCTCGACGTATGAAACGAATGTACATTTTAAATTGTAGTTTTAAACTGGAGGGAAAGGTAGAGGTGAATGTGGAAGTGTCGTCAGGAATCTGTTTAATGATTAGGGGAAGCTAAAATGAAATCTTTAACATTATGGGAGTCGGAAACATAAGAAAAAGAATAGGGGAAAGATGCTGTTAGTGGCGTTAATCCTACTGTGGCGGTGCGGTTACGTTTTGGGGTTTTTTTTCGCATTTCACTCTCTTGCTGAGGGGCTTTGAAGCGTAGCAGCCGGCTCAGAAATGTTCACCGGCACTATTTCACTTGTTTTTTAACATCCCCGGTTGCCTACAGGGCAGCTTGTCTCTTGCTCATATATATTAAAAAAAA
>WEIU01024467.1:375147-385940 GCA_013389925.1 Aegithalos caudatus
TTTTTTTTTTTTTTTTTTTTTTTTTATCCTAAAGTTGTACTTCTTTTTGTGGAAAAGGAGAAAAAAACCCAAAATGATGATGACACACTATCTCCCTTCAAGTTTTCACAACCTTGAATGAAAGTGTTAATGGAAAAAAAGAAGGGTTTTAGAATTATTTTCCCTTTTTTTCCTCTTAAAATATTAATCTGAAAAATGTAGTATGTTTTTTCATTTAGAATTTTCTATTCAGGAAAACTCATTTATCTGATGAACAAATAAAACACAGAGGGAAAGACAGCACAATCTCTTTTTGTTCTATTCTCTGATTAAGAACATAGTGTAGTTGAAAAATATTATACTTTAAAATGAAAGTCCAAGATAATTTTACTTTTTAAGACATATAAAGTACCTGGAGTTTTCCTGGCTTTAATATACTTTATATAAAGAGTTCATACCCAATCTTGGAAGATGGAAGGAATGGGAGCCAGCCCCCCCTGTGACCATTTCCTATGGTTGGATGCTACCAGGAGTGTGTTATCTAAGAGAGTTATGAGGGGCTGACATGGAGACATGTTCAGTTTCATATTCTATAATCTAACTTCTCCTAAAACTGTGATTAATGGCAACTCATTATTCTGAGACTTAATTAAACTTCTATATGCAGGCAGCAAGTTTAAACAGAGCCCTTATCTCCAACAGTCAAGCAGAAATCTTTAATTAAGAGATTAAAGTGGTGTTTGTAAATACAATAGTAGTTCCACAAGAAAAAAGCAATTTTTTTGTAGTACATTTTAAAGGAAGCAGCACTTACTGAGTCATGTACAGAGGTTTGGTTTTTGTGTTTTTGTTTTTGTTTTTGTTTTTGGTTTTTTTTTTTGTTTGTTTGTTTTTGTGGGTTTTTTTGTTTGTTTTGTTTTTTTCTTTTTGTTTGTTTTTTTTGGTTTTTTTTTGTTTTACTGTGTTTTAACTCTTGTATTTGCCTCTTGTTTCGAAGGAACCCCAAACACTTCACGAGTTGCCCAAGGAGATGATTTTTATGCTGTTAAAACTTGCATTTTTCCCAGCCCATGAGCAAGCAGCAGTTCTGTCTTGAACTCGAGCAGCCTGTGCAGCTGGAGGGGCTGGGGTGCAATGATCTGAAATAGAAATGTCCAGGGCAGAGCAAGTGGGGAGCCCATTCTCCTGGCAGGAGGACAACTCTCATTTGTGCCTCACCTGGAGGGAAGCAAATCTCAGAGTGCTTGGAGGATCCCATCAAGGGATAAATGGAGAAGAAGTGCCACCTGCTGTCGTGTTGCCACCAGAGCCCTGCAGCCTTTGCTCCCAGGCAGATCTAAGCACTTACAAAAAGGCTTTTTCTTTATGGTCAATAGAAATTAAAGCCCATCTAAAAAAAAAACAAAAACAAAAACAAAAAAAACCAAAAAAATACCAAAACCAAAACGATTGGAAAATTCCTGATTTAGGCTTTAAGAGATTCCATCTCCTTATTTCTTGTGCTCTGCGTTATTTCAGGTTTTCTCGTGGATTTTTTTTTTTTTTTTAGGATCACAGTAGTTATTACCTTGTGCCTGGTATCAGGTCTGGGCATGTTTTATATTCTTTCCACATTTAACAGTGTGGCAATTAGTGGAAGGAGAGTATTTGCATTTCCATTCATGTTGTAGCACTGAGGTGTGGGTTGCTAATTGACAGAAGTGGCAGGAATTTGATCACAGAGCAGGACAGAACTGCATGGCTGCAGTGTGCAACTTTTGTCTAATTTTTTAAAAAAATTTGGATCAGTGTGTTGGTATCCTGGTGGAATATACATTCTGCTTGGAAAGTTGGAGTGAATATGTGATTTGAAATTTACAGTGTAAATAGAAACTAATCAGGTAAGGCTAAACTCTGTAATGCCTAAGCCTTTCTGTAAATAAGAAAGATTGAATCTGATAAACTTTTTTTTTCTTTCTTGTTTCTAGGTCCTGGGATTGCTTTTGTGGTTTACCCAGAAGCCTTAACTAGGCTGCCCCTCTCTCCCTTCTGGGCTATAATTTTCTTCTTGATGCTTCTAACTCTTGGATTAGACACAATGGTAAACTCCTTTTGTGTCCCATTCTTTTCCTTTTGATCTTCCTATTTATTTGTTTGGAGGACCACACAAATGGTTGCTATTTCCCATGTGAGTCATGAAAAAAGTGGAATGAAGCAAGGCCACCAACACTGAAATAATTTTGGCAGAGCTTTGGTGCTGTCACCTGAGCATTTAACCCCTAGCACTCAAAATACTCTCTTACATTGTTTTATATCCAGTTGGGCCATTTTGTCTGCACTGAAATGAACATTTTTTTTGTTTTGTTTTTCAGTTTGCCACCATTGAGACTATTGTGACCTCTGTGTCAGATGAATTCCCCAAGTACCTACGTACACACAAGGCACTGTTCACCCTCGGGTGCTGCGTGTCCTTCTTCATCATGGGATTTCCTATGATCACTCAGGTAATGGCACTGGCTTTGGGCATCACTGCCTGCCCCCAGCCCCCCTCTGCTGGCTGCTCTCCTCCTGCACAACCTGCAAAAGTTTAGCTGAGTTCTGCCACATGTGACACTGAAAACCTTATTTCAAAAAAAAAAAAAAAAAAAAAAAAAAAAGAAAGGGATNAAAGTAATGGATGCTCTGAGATATTCTTAAAAGACTTTGCTGTTCAAGTCTTTCTGAGAATAAAACCTTTAAAAATTTTTCCAGCCAAACATCTCCAAAATAGTAATATAAATTAAGTATTCAACCCACACTGACAGAGGTTAGGGTTAGATTAGATATTAGGAATATATTGTTCCCTGGGAGGGTGCTGGGGCCCTGGCACAGGGTGCCCAGAGAAGCTGTGTCTGCCCCTGGATCCCTGGAAGTGTCCAAGGCCAGGTTGGACAGAGCTTGGAGCAGCCTGGGATAGTGGGAGGTGTCCCTGCCCATGGCAGGGGGGTTGGAATGAAATAATCTTTAAGGTTCCTTCCAACCCATTCTATGAATAAAAGAAAAAAACCACCCTATTTTGAATGTTATATAAATATGCATATTAATTTTGAACCCTTTTCCCCTGAGATTAGATATATGCTGATGGTCCTGGCAAACTGTGGAATTAATACTGGAATTCCAATCCACTATGGATAAACTTCAGTGTCTTCTTCACCAATACCTTCAGCATTATATATAATTTCAAGATGAGAGGCACAAAATCTTAATATTTTATCCATCTTCTCCCCACTTTCTCTTTCTTTTCTCCCCCTTACCTCATCAGCAACTTGCCCAACTTTGCTGTTGTAAAGCCCAGGAAGGATTCAGTCCTTTACTCACTTGAATTATGCTGCTTAACTCTGTCATGGAGACAGGATATTAAATCCTTTCCAAACAGATGAACTGGACTCATTATTACGGCAGTTCTGCTTTCAGTGGTGATTTTGCTTTTGGCATGTGGTTTGACACTTTTTTTTTTTTTTTTTTTACATACTTTTTTTTGACAGTCGAGAGAGACACTGCAGGTGGAAGGTCTGATCACAGTTCAGTCCTTAATCTTAAAGGACTGAATTCAAAGCCTTCCCAAGCTGTCCTAGCTAACAGAATCAGGTGTACCTCCTCATTTTTTCTTGTTGGATTTGGCATTCATTCAGCCAGAAGGAAGAACTATGAGCCTGTGTTTGAGCCAGAGAAAGTTTGGATGCTTCCTTGGGTCCTGTTCCTCTCCAATCTCAATGCCTCCAGCAATCTTTTATCTTTCTTCCCTTAGGGTGGAATGTATATGTTACAGCTTGTGGACACCTATGCAGCCTCCTACTCTCTTGTCATTATTGCCATCTTTGAGCTCGTTGGAGTTTCCTACATCTATGGTAAGAAAAAAATGTTGGTTTTGGACAGCCTATGTCAAAGAAATATTTTAGCAAATGCTAAAGTGAAATTCTTAAGGAAAGGAGTAATTTTTCTTGAAATTTTCTGTAATAAAAACCCTCAAAACTCTCTTATTTTGGACAGAAGCATGATAGGACTTCAGGATACCTTTAAATGAGTGTATTCAAAAGACTATAATACAGTCTCAAGTCATTTTCCACCAATAGCTCAAAGATATGAGAATAGACCAAACATTTGGTGACACTTTTCCAGGGGTGCTTTCATGCTTCAACAGTTTTAGGGACAGAGCCCTCCTGAGAAAATGGATTTACCTTTGTGTTTGCAGTGGGTGGCACTGGCTGGATGCCAGGAACCCACCAGAGCTGCTCTATCACTGCCTTCTGCAACTGGACAGGGGAGAGAAAATATCACAAATATTCATAGGTTGAGATAAGGGCTGGGACAGATGGTTCAGCCAATACATCATGGGCAAAACAGACTCGTTTTGGGGATATTAATTGCATTTGTTGTTAAGAAAAACAGAACAGGATAATGAGGTATAAAATAAATATTAATAACACCTCTCCCCCACCCCTCCCTCCTTCCCAGCTCTGTCTCCTCCACACAGAAGTGCATGGAGATGGGGAATGAGGGCTGTGGTCAGTTCCTCATCAGTTGTTCCTGCTGCTGCTCAGGACAGGAATCATTCCCCTGCTCCAGCGTGGGGTTTATTCCCACACATTGGAGACAGCTCTCCATGAACCTCTCCAGTGTGAGTCCATTTCATGAGCACCAGTTGTCCATGAAGGTCTGTAACATGGGCCACTCTTCCACAGGGTGCAGTTTGTTTCCATTGTGGGTTCCCCAGGGTCACAAGTCCTGCCAGGACCCTGCTCCAGCATGGGCTCCTGTCTCCATGGGTCTGCAGGTCCTGCCCACAGGTTCACAGCCTCCTTTGGGCATCCCCCTGCTCTGCTGTGGGCCCCTCCATGGGCTGCAGGTGGATCTCTGCATCCCTGTGCCCTCCACGTGCTGCAGGGACACAGCTGCCTCACCAGGGGCTGCAGGAAATCTCAGGGAATCCCAGCTCCGGCGCCTGGAGCCCCTCCTGCCCTCCTTCTGCCCTGAGCTGGGTGTCTGCAGGGCTGTTCCTCTCTCAGATTCTCACCCTGCTCTTCCCTGGCTGCAATTACCTCTGCACAACACCTTGTTCTCCCTCTGGAATCTGTTACCAGAGATGTTGCTACCATTCTTGATTGGCTTGTGTCCATCCTGGAGCCTTCAAGGATTGACTCTGCCAGGCCTGGGGGAAGCTTTTACAGCTTCCCTGTAGCCCCACTGCTACCAAAACCTCTCCCCACAAACCCAACACAGCCTTTAACAACTTTTGAAGCCTTTTTTTTCCCCATGTGCATACCCAACCTTTCCATTTTCCCAATTTGTCCATAACATAGACTCAAGATGATGCAGCCACTCAGAATGATTAATTATTCACAGTGGTAACACCAGTGGTATTGATCCATGTTGATGGACATTAAATTGAAAGGAAGATCCTCAGTTAGTAAAAAAGAGAGCAATTACCACAAAGCTGTTGTAGTTACAACCATTGGTACCAGCTGGGGATGTGCTCCCAAACTTGCCCAGTGTTTTCAGGAGACTGATTCTTGGAAATGTGAAGATCTTCCCACATGCCAGATGATTAATTTATGTCTGGAGTGTAAGGCTATTTCTGCTGTTGCTGTGGACAGGAATGAATGATGTAGTTTAATCAGCTAGGCATAAAAATCCAAGATGTTCTGCTGATGAGCTTGTGCAGCCTCTGACTTTGGGTTCTGGCCCTGTTCACTGAATATTTGTATCTGCCTGTGTTGTGGAGTCCCCTCTGTAGTATAAGGGCTTTAAAATACAGCACAGGTTTCAAATCATGCAGAATTTGGCACTCTTGCTTGAGAAATAAATGTTAAAGACAGGACAGGGAATCATCCTTCCCTTGTTTTCTCTAATTTCATGGAAATACAGCAGTGTATTTTAACCTCCACTGACATCCAGTTCAGTGAGTGTGCCTGAGATATTGGCTGCTAAGTCAGACATGACCTAGCGAGGAAATTTTATGGAATGTGATGGAAAAATTCAAAACACAGAGAGAAAAGCTGATTTAGGCCAGTCATGTTTTGGTTGATCAAAATTCTTGGCTATTTTTATATATGGAACATAAGTAGTTCAATTAGAGTTGGCTTAGAAGTGAAAGGAAACCCAGCTTGTCTAAAATCAACACAATTTCATAGGAGGTGAGGAGCAGGGGGGCTTAAGAAGAGTTTAGGGTTTGTTGTAGATTTTTTTGCCTTCCTTCTCCTCCTCACTTTGCTGAACAAGGTTGTACTAGAGGTTTTCACTCTTCCTGGCCACCAACATTGGCAGTGTCACCTGGAATGTGCCAAAGATTGTCCTCTCTAAAGCCATTGCTATCAGCATGAAAAATTCCATGTTTAAATTTTTAAAAATATTTTTAAAACTACTTAAATCTATAAAATGTCTTTGCTCTGCGTGATTTTCACTAAGCAGGAAGGTAAATAGGGAACAAGAACTGGCTCTGTTCCTCCTCTGAACACTGTGTGGCAGAAGCATTGCAAACCAGCCTTTGTGGAATGACATTTAGTTAGGTTTGCAAGAAAAAAAACTGCTCTGGCCCAGTGTCTGCTTTATCCAGCAATTCCAGTATCCCTTAAAATATTAACATTTATGAAAACCATAAAACAATACAGAAATAATAACAGCTCTGCAAAGGAAGGGCTTGAATAGAGGAGAAGGGGTTTTTAGTTAGATGTTACTATAGTGTAGTCAGATGTGGAAAAGATCTGACAAATTACAGATTGTTCTTTCTATGCTTTCTGTACAACTGATTGTTCATCAACAGATGTTGGTAAAGCCTTATAACCTATTTCAAACATAATAATAATTTAATAATAATAATAATAATAATCCTATAATCCATTTCAAAGACTGTTCCCTGGAATCAACCTTTTGCTAGGCTAAGGAGCTTCCTGTCTTTTAAATGAAAAAGGAAAGACTTACACTAAAGTCAGGACCAGTTTGACTAATGTACCAGAGCTACTTTTACTGTGCTAAAGCTACTTCTGTGAGGACTGTTCACAGAAATACATCTTGTACATTTGTGATTTGTGTGTTGTAAATACAAGAGAAGCTGCTGCTCGGGTTTATATTCCTTCAAGCAGTGCTTAAAATTGGAATAATATATTTTCAAGGTCTGACAACTGCTGTTTTACACTCCACTGACACCTTTCTCTGCGTACTTGTACTCTTCATGGCAAGCAGGTTGGCACAACAGTGGCAGGTGTTTTTATGATGAAATAAATTTGTCTTTAGTTCTTGTTACATGTTCTGCTTGCTGAGCTTGTTGAGGTTTTTAAATTAAAAAGAGACACACGTGGTTGTTTCCTTGTAATCACTGATTTTTTAGTGGAGCCTGTGGTCCATATTCCAATCAAATGCACCTTTTTATTTCACATGCTGGTTTAGGGGTCTATTCTCCTGTTGTTTATTCTCCAATTTATGATGAATGATTAGTAAAGAACAGCTTAGAGGTGGGGGTATTAATTTAAACATCAGCATGATTCCCACTGTTGCATTTTGTAGCATGAAACTAAAGACAAAAATCCCTGTATTTGAGTGAGACACTGAAAACAAAAATAAATGGGGATAACTTTGTTCATGCTCTTTCCAGACCTGTTTTTTACAGTTTGTTTTCTAGAAGGTTTGTTGTCAGAGTGAGTGGAAACTGCTGCAGTGTATTTATAGAAAACATTAGTAATTTTGAACATTTTATCTGTAGCAGAATAGTGAAGTAGTTGTCTGCCCAGGTTTGCAGTCTCCTTTTGAATGGATTTTATATCTTAGCACTTCTGAATACATCATTCTACTTTAGAGAGGGAAAAATCAGATATAGAATATCATGTGTTGTTTATTTCCCAAAGTTATTCAGGAGACCTGACTGATCTGAGAGGGAGACCAGATTTACTAAGATCTGGGAGGGAAAAAAAAAGTTCTGTTAAATAAAATACCTTTTGCATTTCTAAAATGGAACTTTCACTGGAAAGAGATAAGTAACATGTAATCCCTCTATCTGTTTACATACATTTGATTCCTGAATTGCTAATATTTAAGAGTGCCTTAAACTGTGAATATCTACTGATCACTCCAAAAAGGCACTTCTTTATATATATATATGTATTTAAATGTGAGTTTCAAATAAACCTGTGCAGGTTTACATGAAGCTAGCATGAATTTTAGAGGCAGAAACCCCTGGTGATTATCCAGTGAGGTATCCCTTCTTTGCAGCAGCAAGTGTGGCTGAAGTAGACACTTTAGATGAGATTTAAACCTTGTGGAAATACCCATCAGCCTGCACTTTGTGCTGCTGCACAATTGGTTTAAGCCCAGTTTTGTTCCCAGCACAGCACAGGGATGGCTGCTGTGTGAGCATCTCCCTCACACTCACTGCATGGGGAATTAAAACACAGGGAAAAAAATCTTTCAATTGCAGCAAAAAATCTCCTTTCAGGTCTGTCACACGGTGACCTTGGAGGTTACATTTTATCCAGACATACAAACTTCTGTTACAAGATAGAGAAGGACCCAATTAGTTGGACTGGTGCTGAAGTACAGTGATTTCATGGGTCATAAAAATTACTTGCATTTTACAAAGGCTTTCTTAAGAAGAACACTTGTGGTTGTCAGTAAAAGAGAAAAAGAGGGAAAGAAATCACAGTTGCAGAAAAAAAAAAGTGACCTCTGAGTCACCTTGGCTCAGTTCTCTGAGCTTACATCCACTGCACGTTTTAATTTTCCCCCTTCCCTAAATACACCTTGCAGCACCATTCTCCTGCTAGATTTCTGTATTTTTCTTCTCTGTTCCTTATCCTAGCATTGTTCCTTAGCTTTTCTCTCACATGCCCTCTGCCTGAGCTGGGTTACTGAGTGCTCACCCCCTGGGCTGCCCCTTCTGGGCTGCCAAACCTCACCCAGCCCTGCTGCTTTCCTCAGGCTGCATCACAAGGCACTGCAGGAGCGACCAGGGCTGGGTTTTTTTACCTTCTTAATTCTTAGAACAATCAGGTGGATAGATTAATTTCTCCTTGACATCAACAGAAAGCCTCCCAAACTGGGTGGATCAAACCTTGGGATTTTCCCTTCTTACACTCAGCAGCTGCAGCAGCTGACTCTGTACAACAAGAAATAGTTTCTTACTGTTCTCACAAGCATTTCTCCCCTTACTTAATGCCTTTTCTCCAGTATTTAAACTTTCCCCACATCATGCAAGTTAGAAAAATGCTGCAGAATAATGCTTGGCAAAATTTAGGCAAAATTGACCCGAATTTTTAACATTTGTGTGACAAATGAGCCCAGACCTCTCTCTTCTTATTACACTTAGGAAAGCTGGAATCAATTTTAGGTGTTTTTTTTTGTTTTTAACTTTTGGATGAATTACTAATAATGAAATTGCTAATATCTAAATTACTAATAACCACCAGGGAATAGCAGCTGCTGACCAGCACACCTTCTTCTGTCACGTGGCATGGCCAGGGAGGAGCTGCAGAGTGGCTGGAATACCATTTTTCAATCTTGCATGCTTTATTAAATAACTTTATAGATGCAATCAATATGATAATCTGAAGAACTAACATACCAGTTGATCCTTTTGTTCAGACAACAGTGAATGTAATTTAAAATATTTTTACAGGTGCTCTCTAGGAATTTTCAATATCACTTATGCATCAGGTGAAAAAGAACAGGGCAGCATCAGTTTCAGTGCTAAGGGACACAGCTGTAATCCATTCAGGTACATGTACAGGTATAGAGAAGCTGGAATATTGCCTGTGCTGAAGCAGGTATTGAGATATTAACAAGGCTGATCTTCACAAGGAAATAAAACAAATAGACAAATAATTGCAGCTACCTGGTACACAATATTAATGCTTTAACACAAAACATACTAAACACCTAATCTCAATGTAGAAGCTCAATTGCTTTAATCCTTAAGAAGGAAATATTTTCTTGGAATGCTTCCCACCCTATTAGTCTCATTTTTTTACTGCGCAGTTGGATCCTCCAAGGAAGTTTTCAAACAAAAAGTTGGAGTTTGTTTTTTATAGTTAGACACATGGGAGGGCACCAGAGCTCTCTTGCAGACTGCAGCTGGTTTCTTTCACACCTAATTGCTTTTCCATTTGCTGTTTACAGGGTTGCAAAGATTTTGTGAAGATATAGAAATGATGATTGGATTCCAGCCAAGTAAATTCTGGAGAGTCTGTTGGGCATTTGTGACCCCAACTATTTTAACAGTAAGCCAAAAAAAAAAAAAAAAAAAGAAAAGAAAAATGTTTAACATCTTCTATAAGAGTTTTGTTGTTGTTTGTTCATTATTCATGATGTTTCTGGGGGCTGGTATTTAGAACTCAGATGCAGATACTTAAAGACAGTGCACGTGTTCTTTAGTGCAGTGTGAGCATTGCCAAATCTTCTTATTCCTGGAGGGTGAAGAAAAAGGCACTGGATGAAGATAATAACTCCTTTTCAGTATTGTTAATTCACAGGTGAGGGAATTTTTTTTTTTTCCTGGAGGGGTATGTGGCAGAAATAGTTTAAGTAATGGTGTTTTTGGTGGAGAGGGGTGCTGAATCTATCAGGAAGATGGTGGCATTTTCCTGGCCGTGTAAAATGCTGCTCTGGCACACCACTGCAGGGCAGCATAATGGATTTTTGTATATTATATTTCTGTATATATATATAATATATATATGTGTGTGTGTGTGTCTGTGTGAGTGTGTGGTATTTATGTACACACAGGGAAAAGAACAGACAAGATCCTCCTGTCTGCTGTCAGGTTGAGCTAGGGAAAAAAAGCAAAACCAAACAACTATTTTATTGACAGA
>WEIU01024467.1:386549-400958 GCA_013389925.1 Aegithalos caudatus
TTTGTAATATAATATGATATATTATATAATTTATAAATAATATTAATAAATAAAAATTAAAATACATATAACTATATGTACATTTGCCATCCAGGTTTCTAACACGGTGTTTCCTTTACATTTTAACTCAAGTGGAAATGCAATCTGCAATCACATATAATTATTTTGACCCAAGAATGAAATAATTGTTTCAGCCATTTCAAAAGCTTGACAAATCAGCACAAACCAGCAGAGCCTTCTTTCACCACTATTTTCTGTTTGAGAGCATGTACCTCCACTTGGAAGTCCTCAAGCCTGAAGCACAGATGCAGCAAGATTCTGTATTTGTGTAGGGTTTTAAATACTCATCATTTCACAGCAAGCCACACAATCACAGAATGGTTGGGGTTGGAAGGGACCTCAAAGCTCTTCCCATTCCACCCCCCTGCCATCGGCTCCATCCACCTCCTTCCACTTGCTCCAAGCCCTGTCCAACCTGGCCTTGGACATTTCCAGGGATCCAGGGGCAGACACAGCTGCTCTGGGTGAATATCCTAAGCTGCTCAGGTACAAGATAAGAAAAATTCCCAGGATTTCTTGAAACGTTAAGTAAGTTCTCCACTCAGCTGGTGGGTGGAGAAACAAAGCAGTGACTCTCTAGTCCTTTGCTGCTTCCAGAGAAATTGTATTTCAGCTCACATGCTGGGAAGTTCCTGTGTGTGCTGTTCTTTAGTGCAGTGTGAGTGCTGGCAAACTTTCTCATTCCTAAAAGGGGAAGAAAAAGGCACTGGATGAAGTAAATAACTTATTTTCAGTCTTGTTAATTCACAAATGAGGGCATTATTTTTTCCTGTAAACTGGAAAAGGTTTAGTTTTCACAGACAGGAATGACTGTGTGAAGGGACCAGTGAGTTTTGGTGAGCTCAACAAAACTCTGAGTTGTGAAGAAATGAAATTTTCTATGACAAGAATGATTTCTCCAATGGGTAAAATAATCTATTTTCTTCCATAGATTTTCTTTACCAGTTGTCTTCACTGCACTACGGTATTGCTGTGTGTGAAAACCAACTAGATCTAACTTAAATACCTGTTGTTTGATTGTGACAATGCATGCTTATAGTTTGCAAATCACTTTAAAAAAGTTTGAAGACATAGTCCAGTTTATAGCATTAGGATGACATCAATGGTATTTCTCTTCTCTTGGGAATGTTGTTAAAAATGAAGGCATGTGAACATGGGATTTTTTAGCTCCTTTTTTAATGTTTCCAGTGGTTATTTTCAGGATGCTGCCTCAGACCCTGTTTTACACTTCTGAAGGGAATTGTAGGGTTTTTCTGCAAATTGCTCAGATCCTTTACTAATCGGACTTGTGTTTGTAGCTACTGTCAGCTATCACAACCAGGGAATAGGAAATTATGTTGTTTGTTAAGGAAAACAAATTTTAACTGACTGTGTTTATGCTCTAAACTTGCATGTTCTGTTGTTGTTCCCTACAAGTGCAATATTTAGTGAACTTAGAGTGAGAAATAAATTGACACTGATCAGTCATAATTCAGTTTTTATGCAATGGAAACAGACTAAGCAAAGCCAAGCAATGAATTCTATTATTGCCTCTGTAAAGCTAATATTTGATACATTTGGATAGCCTAATATTAGACTTTCATTAGACTCTCCATCTCTGGAACTAAAGCTGATCATTTTTATATGTGCCTTCACCTAGTTATACTTCTATAAATCTTCTGTGTGCAATTATTGCAAGCACAGGCATTTTCCAAAAGTTACTGAATTATGCACAAATGTAAGCAGATGTATTGCTGTTCATACAGTAAGTGAAATGGAGAACTTAGCATAATCACATTAGGTAAAACTGCCAATAGACCATGTAATAAAGCATGTTACTCTAGGGACAAGATTCTAATTTCAATTATTCTGGCACAAATACAGTGATTTTTTTTTTTTTTGTGGGATTTTGCAAGATTTCCTTGAAACTCATTAGACACAGGCTCTGACCCATTAATTAGAGCTCGTGGCAGCACCCTGCCTTAGGTGTGTGTACTTTTATCTGTATTCCATTCACACCAACTCTGTGTGTGGATACCCACCATTTGCTGCATAGCAGGCTTGTTTTGCTTACTCAGACATGTTTGTTTTTCCTCTCTTGTTCCCAGTTTATTCTCTGCTTCAGTTTTTACCAGTGGGAACCCATGACCTACGGAGCTTACCACTACCCAGGCTGGTCCATGGTGCTCGGGTGGCTGATGCTGGCCTGCTCAGTCATCTGGATCCCAGTTATGTTTGTGATAAAAATGCATCTAGCCCCAGGAAAATTTATTGAGGTAATCCTTCTGTCTTTTTGCTGTTTGAAAATGTGGCCACAGGAGACCGTCTCTTTTATTTTACATTGATTTTTTGCGATATTGAATGTCTAATATTGCTCAGATTACTTTCTGGTAAACTAGTTATTGTGTTGCAAAGAGATGCTCAGTTGATGTAAAATGCAGACCTTCTATTCCTAGCTTCTCAAAAAACGTGGTCCTAAATTGTGGAGTGGTTTGTTTTTATTGAGATCTAGACAAATTTCATGAGGTCCTGTATGGTTTACTTGGAAGAAAGTTGTATTGGATTTGCTGGCCTTTTTGCAAAAGCAGCATGCAGCCACAGGAAAGCCTCAGCTGCTGGTGTGTGCTGTGCCCAGGGAGCCTGGCAATCAGCAGAGGGAGGGGTGCTTGGGTACTGGGGTCATCCAGGATGTGCTCCACGAGGCTGTGCCACTCCCTGGAGCCCCAGAATAAGATGTAGAGCAGGAAGGCTTTTCATGCATCTCAAGCCACTTGTTATAAAACCTGATGGGCAAGCTTTGCTTTTACCCCTCATCTCTTTATTCTTCTTGAATCAGCTGATCTTTTCTGGTGCCCGGGCTTAAAATAATCCCAGGTGGCAATTTATTTCTAATTTATGCTTCTTTTGTTTATTTTGCTCATTAGATTCCTGACACTTCCCNTTCAGGAATGTGGTGGTCACCTTCTTCTCCCCATCCCTGTGTCCTGTCCCTGCCTGTCACCCCACTCTCCCTGGCTGTTCCCATCCTGCTGGCTCCTCATTCCCTGGCAGGGCGTGGTGCAGCAGTGTCAGCATTTCATCCATTTGTTGCCTTGCCCCTGTCTTCTGGAGAAGCTCAGTGCTCTTATTTTAGGTCTTTGAGGCTTTCTCAGCTCTGCTTTCTCATCACTGCCTGCTGCTTGTGCTGCTCCCACCTTGGGAGAAGGAACAGACACTCGTTCCCCTTTTTGTAGCCGCTTTTGCAGTTCAGCTTCCCTGCAAATCCCACCGGGGCTGTTTCTTGCTTCAAAAATGAAAAGGAGAGAAAATGTACTAAAATAGCATAATCTTTTTGGTCTCTCAATATGTCACACTACACATGCCTAAGGGAAAAGACCATGCTTCTCTGCTTCCCATAGAGCAAAGGAATTCCGCAGGAGAGGAGCTTTCACAGTGGTGGGACACCCTAGGGAGAGCATCCAAGCAGTAGGGAACGAGGCCTCTTGTCTAAAGGGTCATCAGCTCTTGTGTAGAGCAGGCTGGAGTGAAGGGGTCAGGAGACAGCTGCCCCTGCTGGAAATGAGCTAACATGAAATTAGATTTACTTGTTCCTTGTCTCATAAGCTTCTCTCGCTGACACAAAATGTTCTGCTTCAAAACTTCTCGTGCATAGAACTGGCGTACATGCTGCCACAAAAACAGGGTGCTTCCCTCACTGCCCCTCTGGGTGTGCACCCAAAGAAACACCCAAGAGTTGGATTTGTTTTGAAGGGGCTTTTGCTGAAGATATTTCAGCTGTAGTCTGCTATTTCCTCAATATTGAGTCCTGCTGCATAAAATTATTATGGTTGATTTGGGAGGTAAAAGTTGCAAACTGGTAATTAAGCAGAGATTAAAATAACTGATAGAGAGGTCTGGTTCACTTTATTAGGTAATAAACATATAATTGTTCCCTCTTAAGTCATCAAAAATACGTTTTCTTTCCCTTTCATCTGTGAATGCACTGATCAAATTATATATTCAATAAAGAACTCAGTGGAAAGATCACAAAATTTTCAGTGTTTGCCAGGTTGACATTCTCCTCTTTCTTTTTTCCCGCAGATAGAAACAAAATATTTTGTCATCTCAAAATTAAAATCTTTGTTCATTCATAGTGATGTACTGCTTTTCGGTCATTTGTATACTTCGGGGAAATATGCTAAATAGAAATCCAATTATTTTAATGCACTTACCCACTGCTTAGACCATTGGGCTCAGTAATTGTGCACATGTCCTTCAGTAAGAGAGCCTCACAGTCTGTAGCAGTGGTTCTGAGCTCCCCTCACACGGTGAGGGGGAGAATGTATAATTAAAACCCAGGCACTTTCTCCTCTATTAATCTTGAGAACTTGGTGCAAAACAAACGCTGAGCAGCGGAGCATTGCCGGGCCGTCATCAATAACCTTAAATGAGCCTACCCTCACTCCTCCTGCATTGTAATTCTGCTCCATGAATGTCTCCTGAATGAGACTCTCTTTTCTCTCCCCCATGGCAGAGGCTCAAGCTGGTGTGCTCTCCACAGCCTGACTGGGGCCCCTTTCTGGCCAAGCACCGCGGTGAACGTTACAGGAACATGATTGACCCGCTGGGAACCTCCTCCCTGGGACTTAAACTGCCTGTCAAGGATATGGAACTGGGGACCCAGTGCTAATAATTATGACAAAAGGGTGGCAATAACATTGCCAGCCTTTTCTGATTATTTTTTTTCCCCCGTCTTTTTTTCCACCCGCCGTTTTCTCCTTTTCTTTTCCACAGTGCCTGAAAGTGGTTGCTTAGGAAAGCAGGACTTGTGTTGCATGCCATAGGGGAGGCCTAACAAGACCACTTCCAGGTGCAGGTGATGCCCATGACGTGTTCTGTACCTGGTGGCACAGCAGAAGCCCTGTGTGTGACAGGTGACACAACCAGGGGTTGTCAGGGGATGCAGGAATAAACAAAACCAAACCAAAAGATCTTTAGAGGAAATGAGGTGTGCAGCTTGACCCATTTCCCACAGGCACCCTCCTAACAGGTGGCTGTGATGGGACTAGGATTTTGCTACCAGTGTGTATTCCAAGGAAGGTTCAGCCCCTCCAATATGATGGAAGTGAGCAAAGGATGGGATCTCCTGTAGTCCTGATGTAAATCCAGCATAAAGCTCCTACAGCAATGGGGTTGCTTTTTCTGCACTGACAGCCAACCTCAACCCATCATGTCTGCACACTTCCCTATGATCTGTACTAACTTGGAGGGATTGTTATGATGTTTAAACAAGTGGACACCCTTGAAACAGCACACCAGGAAGCAATATATGGGGTGAGAAGAGAAACATGATAATCCGTTTGATTTTTTTCAAGTAGAAAAAAATAAGAACAGCGTTTGTAAAAATGATCAATTGAGACTGGGACTAGACTGCATTTGAGTCTAGGAGTGGTTTGGAAATGGTGCCAGAATGAATTGTATGGGCATCACCATTTAAAGCCCTGTCATATGTTTCTTTTGACAACTTGATATTTGCCATTTTGACGAGGAATGCCTCAGTTACACAAAGTATCTGAAAACTTTGCTCCGCACCAGGTGCACCCCTGGTTTTACTCACTTCTCTCCAATACTCTGGATATAATTTTCCTTGTTTCTCTGCTTTTGTTTACAGTATCTCCTCAAGAAGCCATCATATAATTTGTGCCTAACTTTGTATCCTCACAGTGGTAAATGTAGTCTTGTTACCACCTGAAAACAGTTATTAGAAGTTAGATGTGCTGTTCAACTTTGTGACTCCCCGTTCATTTGCCTATAAGCACCTTTATATAACCTATAACCTTTAGATGGTGTATTCTTCTCTTTCAACCAATGGGGAAATAGCAGGACCCCACTTGTCTATATATTATATATATAGCACGTAAATTCTTCAAAGCAGTATTCTCTCTGAAATGTGCATAGGGTATTTTTTTTTTCATTAAATTTTCATTTTAATTAAGCAAAAAAACTCAAATCCACAATAATTAACCACTGCAGTCATGAACAGAGATGCAACATTAGATATAGAAAATGCAAACTGGGGAGAAAGGACAATTTAGTAGGTGGCCATCATAACACTTCAGAGCAGTAGGGCATCCTAAATCATTACATTTTAGAAATTAGATATAAGCAGTCATATGAATATTAGACTTAAATAGTTTTGCTACCTATTGGGCAGAGTAAAAAATAGAGCTTTTAAAAAGTACCTTTATTTACCTAAATAGAAGATTAGCCCAACTTATTGTAAATGCACTAGAATGAGGGAGAAAAATATATCTTCAATAATTGGCAAAACTTAACCTTTATTAACTTGTTATATCCTATACATACATATATGATATTTTTTAACAGTGATCAGTGTTCATGTAGTGTGTGCTAATGATGTTTTATGTCCCTATAAATATCTTGCC
This sequence comes from Aegithalos caudatus, assembly GCA_013389925.1. NCBI lineage: Eukaryota > Metazoa > Chordata > Aves > Passeriformes > Aegithalidae > Aegithalos > Aegithalos caudatus. Next base: position 393,014 of record WEIU01024467.1, read on the forward strand.
AATTGGTGTAGAGATGATGAGCTTCGTAGTTTAGCCAGTTTTTTCCTCCCCACAGACACTGCTGTAGTAGCCTGTAAATGTTCTTTCCTTTCAGGGGATTGTTTCTATCCCGTCCTTTTGTCTGTCTGTCTTCATATTACAGGGTCTCAGGTAACTCCTCAGTTCACGTCTGTCCGTAGATCAGTAGGTGTGTTGTTCCATCCCATTGAAGAAAACAAAAACCTAAACCTTAAAGTAACACCTCCACAAATAGTTATCTCCTTTTCTCTGTGTGTGTGTGTGTATATATATATGTATATGAAATATATATTAATCATTTTGCTGAACTTCCTCTTTCACGGGGCAATTAGTGTTGCCAGTTCTAGGCACTGCTGGAGACCTTTAATCCTCACACAGAACAAGTGAAGCACTGTCAGGAGTTGCCACCCAGGGCAGGGAGGGCAGATTCCACAGTATTTGGCACTGACCCCTGGATCTCTGCTCCACGGGCTCTTGTTGGTCCCTGTCTCACACAGCAGCAGGACAGGACCCTCCTGTGAGCTTCTCTGCCTTAAAGCTGTTCCCCTTTGCTTCAGCTTTGCCTGCTGTTTCAATAAAAGACTCACTATTCCTACTCCTGGGTTTTATTTTCCTGACAGAGGCAGGTTTGAGAAGCCATGCTCTGTTTGACCTCACGAAGGTCCATAAGGATGAGCTGGAAATTTGGTTCCCACGTCTAGGTGAGGCTGAGGGACCTTCCCTGTGTGCAGAAAGGAACCTAAGTCAGCACCTCTCTTGGGAATTATGTATTTCTGCTGGGATAAATCACTTTGGATCTCTCTTGACCAATATCGCCTCGCTTCTTGGTTTGATTTTTTGGAATCCAAGCCAGCTTGCCTTTGCTACTACTGTCATTAAAAAACAAAAATAAATATCTGTAGGTTTGGTCCTCTTTGAAAAAGAGAAAACACTGCTGAATAGTTTGAGAGTACTGAATCCTTCCAGCTTGTCTTAAGGCATGCCTTGGAACTGGGATTAACGCATGGCCATAAAGTTCCCTCATTGTAAGGATGTCAGTTACTGCCTATCTGAATTATGAGGGAGATATCATTTGAAGGAATACTGCTGGGATATGATATCTTTTGGCTTGGATTACCTAACCAGACTGCATATGAAATTGCAACTGAATTGCTTTCCATGATTTATGTAATTAATCTGCTTGCTTTTAATTTAGATGTTGTTCCTGTGCCTGCTAAGTCATTAGCACAGGATTAGGCTTGAATTTGAAACTCTGTAAACAGATGATTGTGATTTTTTTTTGCTAGCTGATCTTTGTCTTCAGCTTTGACCCTGTTGCTAGGCTTGCAACAACCTTTGGAAAAATGGGAGAAATGCATACAAAAAATCACAAAGATGTGAAGTTTTCACTGCATGTGAAAAGCGGGGTTTTATTTTGGTCACGTGAGACTTTTTCTAAAGTATTTTACTGTCCAAATCTGAAATCTGAGATTAAATTAACCAGCAGTGTCTTCTTTAAATGAGAAGTTACATTGAAGTTTGGGAATGCACTTCATTTACTATGTTCTAAGGAAAGCTTGCATGTACTTTGATAATTTTCTAAAAATAAATTTAGTAACTAATAGCATAACAGTAAAGATCTTTAAAAGAAAAAAAAAAAAAGGAGGGGAAAAAGCCATATTAGTAGAAATGTGATGTATGTACTTTCAGATCTATCTATCTTGTGAGTAAAAATGTTTAAATTTGGTGAAATTACGATGCATATTCTTTCTTTGAAATTAAATTGAATTTCTGGATGAGCTGAGATGCATTATTGTATGCATTAAAGATTATACCTAATGCAAATGCTTGCCATCTTCAAATTCTTTGGGGTCTTCCTAGTGTTTTTGATATGCAATGTTCAAAACCTGTGTTTCAGCTAGACAAGGCAGCACTTTTGTTTCCAAAAGAAGGGTTTAACAAAATGACCTTTAATTGAGAAAGACTTGAATTGTCTTTATATGATGTTTCAATTGAGTCCAAGTAGTCTTTTGATTCATTCCTGCTCCAACGACCACATTAGACGTGCCTCCACATTGAAGGTCATTGCTTCTGATACACTGTGTGACTCTCCTACCCTCAAATTCCAACACCTGATTGATTTTAAATACCTTTGATCTTTTTGTTGTGTACAGTAGTAAGGGTAATATGATTTCCTTTTTGCCTGTGTTAAAGCAATGTTCATGTACGGCAGTCATTGTTGGTTTCTTCTTCTGCAGTTCCAGTTCTTCCTGCAATCAAGGACAGACTTGTAGGGACTGTGGGCTGCAGACAGCAGAGCTTTTTGACCAGGGGCATCCCAGAAAGCTTCTCTGTTCTGCTGTTGCAAGAGACACCTGTTTCTTGGCTTGCAGTTAGGTGGTGTGCATGTAAGGTACCTGGAAAATGGTCAGAGCTTGATATTCCTGAGGGGCTCAGGTCGGTGACTTGAGGCAGGAGGGGAGAGGCACTGGGATTTCTGCCTTTGTCACCCTCAGGCAGAGGGTGGCACCAAAGAGAGAAGGTTCTTCTCTCTTTGAACAAAATGAGGAGTTTATCATAATGTGAGAACTAGGTTGGACCTTAACACTTGCAGTATTTTATTTGCCCGTAACATTTAAATACATCTTCAGGTAACCATTTGCCTTATAGCTATCTCCCATTGTTAGGAAAATTGACTCAGACATGTTGTTACCTGTCCTTTATATTATGTAGTATTACCTTGTAAGGTAGATGCTTGGCTGGTATAAATTGTCCCAGCTTTGTCTGGAGCTGTGACAATTTACACCAGCTGAGAATTTGCTCCCTGTGTCCTATGGCACTTTATTACAGACCCATCGCTGATGGGTTAAATCTTAATTACTTGCGTAATGTCATATAAAATATATATATATATATATATTTACAGGCATTCTATGGGGTACTGCTGCCTATGGATAAAGATTTGTACCCTAAGCAGATCATTACAATCTTTTTTCATTAGCTGTATGTGCAAAAGATATATTGTTACAAAGAATGCATCATGTGTATCTCATGTAGTACATATTATGTTGCTGTACGTCGTTAATTTCAGAAATCATTATTCTTGAGGCCCTACCTCAAATTTTGTATTTATGTGTACAAATGCAATTTATTGTATTATATATTTGCCTAATATATTTGGATGTGATACATTAAAATTATTCAATAATGTATGGGCTCTAAAGACTCTAAATAAATGTCCAGTGTTTAAAACAGAAATTACATCAACTTTTCTGGTGAATGAAATGTCTCTTTCTCCACTACCTCCTTCTCCACCCAACATGCACCACAAACATCATTCTTACTTAACACACAGCCTTAAGGTATCTTCAGAATTGATCCATTTGATTGTTAGAAACATTGAGCAGCAACTGGAAACAGCCCTCCTGGGAAATGGGGATGTTGCACAGCTGCAGAAACAAGTATCAGTTAAATGGCCGGTTTCTTAACTATTGAGTGTTCTGTACCCTGTGGAACAATTGATTGCTTAACAGAGGACCAACTGGATTTGTTTAATTCCTTCCTATCCTATCAAATCAATTATCCCAAAGGCTGTTAAACTGTTAAAAACAAGAGAGGCTCATATCTGCTGGAGATGCAAATGGGAGGCTGAAAGGAGGAGTGGGTGAAGAAGGAAAGTGTAAGGAATGGTTTCTGGTGTTACTGTACCTTGTGTGTGAATTCCTGCCGTGTGCTGAGGGCCATGTGCCACAACACCCATTTGGAAATCAGGTTCTTTCCTTCCCAGCCTGCTGTGGGAATGGTACCAGTCCAACCCGTTTCACTGTTGGCAGACACGAGCTTTTGAGAAACTTTCCCCAAATACAGCAGCTGAAGCACGATGTCACCAGGTGTCACCAAGAGTGGCAACACAAGAGACACTTGTGCCAAGAGCATGATTCACTTCAGGCGAGGCTCTGAACCTGAGCAGTGCTCTGTAGCTGAGTGGCAGGACTGCTCCACTTGGTTCTGTCTTTAGGCTGGCATCTCTTTGAAATGTGCATGTGTGGGTAAAGGAGGTGGTAGGACTTGGTGATGGGAGACTACAGTCATTCTTTGCACATTACCTGTTGGTATTTATCTTCTTTTCTGCCAGAGTTGGGATTAAATGCTCGAGAGACAGTGTTTTGTGTTTAGACTCAGATATTTATGAATTCTTACCTATATTACGGTCTCACATGCTGAGAGTTCTAAGTAACAAAGTGAAAAATGCCCCTATCTCTCTCTATACAAGGCCTTTTAAGGATAAACTGTCCAATTAAGAAGTGGCACCTAAATTATTTTTACTTTTAACCCAATAGCCCACCACCTGTGACCTGCAATGTGGACTTTTCTACCCAATTACAAAATACCACCCAAACCCATGAAGAAGAAGGTGAAAAAGAAGGACTGGCCTCTGCCCTAAAACCTCCATCTTGCTTTATATACATATATTACTATATTCTAAACCCTTAGACTCGAAGTTTCCCACCCTGTGATATCACACACTTCTATTCAAACTCCACACCCACAATCCCAGTGCTCTCACTCAATTTTGGGAGCCTTCTCCACGGCATCAGATAAAATGCAGAGTTTGCTTGGGGGTCAGTGCCTGTCAGCACAGAAAGCCTGGAATTCTCAGTGCCCAGGGTTCCAACAATTACCTGTGCAGGTGGATTTCATTTGGGGGAAGTCTGAAGTTACCAGTGAGCATCCTGAGAGTCCTGAGAAAAAGTTGTGTGCCATTAATAATAGCCTTTTCAAGAGGAAAAACTGAGGCACATGGAATGTGTCAAACCCCTAAAGTCCATCAGTGTAAGTCAATGATACAACACATTGATTTTGGGAGGAGGAGACAGTCATTCGCTGTCACCATCAGGCATCTACTCCATCAAATCTTTGAACTCATGGGAAACCCTAAAAATCCATGTCCTTTTAACTTGGTTGTATGGACTGACCATGGCCACAATTTAAACCAATGCACATTACTTAACTGGAAGATAAGCACATGCTTTGCTACACTGCTCACAGATGTGCTTAGTCTGAAATAATTTTACTCTTTTGGTGCTGAAATTCCCATGGTCGGAGTGGAGGTTGAAGGGCACATCTTATACCAAATAGATTAATTAGCTGTAAATTTTAGTTTAGACTTCTCAGTCTCATTAGCTAACTATGTGTTTGGGAATTAAAAAATAAATAAAAAAAAAGAGCAGTAAGCATTGCTCCATTACTGTGTACAGAAGTAGACAAATGAATTTTCTTTGTAAGGCTTCACTCTGACGGATATGTTAGCTACTTATGTAATTGTAAACCCTGAAGTGGGTACTTCCAGCCCGCTGAACCGATTATATCACAAGTATTTGTCAGTGGGTAGGGCAAGCATGGCATACAGTAATCCCCCCTTCCTTTCCACCCATTCTTCTTCACGGGATTCAGGTGTCAGTGCTGCTGCCAATTCTTGCCCTCTACTGGCGGCAAAGCAAACTCTGCTCGTCCGGATCGCAGGTGTTCCCGAGGAGCCAGGCTTTCCAGGGACACAAGCCTTGTTTGTGAGTCGAGGAGGTTTTTTATCCCATGAGCTACAAATGGTGGGATTTGGGGTTTATTTTTTAAATTTTTTCTTTCCCCCCGCAGGTGGAAGCACTGCTGTTTCCCAGCATCTGCAGGGCAGCTGGGAACTGAGTCCAGACACCCTTGAAGTAATGGTGCTTTTAATTGCATTTTAGCTGTGGCACCCACAGCTGCTCAGAGAGGCACTGGGCCTACTCAAAAATCCTTCCTCAAACCACAAAATGTCACAAGCTTTGTGGCTGGCAGAAATAACAGTTTAACACCACACCATCAGCAACTTCACAATAATTTAGGTCAAAACCAAGATACATCCGATGACCAACGGAGAGTGCAACACTATTCACAGGAATATTATCTGAGATTAAATCCAGCTCAGTTCCAGGACAAGTGCTTCACTCTTGCAAAAGTACCTTCAGATTTTTTTTTTTTTCTTAATTGCTATGAATACTCAGGAACACAGTTTTAAATCTTATCTGTAAGTCTGGCTTTGCAGCTATTTATACTTCCCATAAGAACATATCAGGTTAGATTTTCTGGCAATAAAGGGAGAGAATTTGTTGCCATTAGGGGAGGTGTAAGAATAGATAGATAGATAGATAGATAGATAGATAGATAGATAGATAGATAGTTGGCTGCAAGAAGGGGATTTTTTGTTTTCCATCCATTTCCCCTGTCCTTTCTCCATATGAACAGCTGAACATATGTGCTCTCCAAATGCTCTCCAAATATGTGATCATTTGGGCATTGAGCTGGACTATAAGAAGAGCCACAACTGTGGGACCAGGCTTTTTCAGAGGACTTTTAACCAAGCTGCTTGTGTTATTTTCTGCAGTACATGTGGGCTTTTGGATGCTGCTGGTGAACAAATCAGTAATGGTTAGGATATTCTTTTCCATGAGATTGCTCAAGATGTGTTTGAAACTGTGCTTTACAGCTGATAACATGGTGCAAATTTTTGCATGTACCCACAGTAATTTTTTATAAATCGCATTTAATTCAGGTTTAGGTTAAACAGATCAGTTTGAGAACCTGTCTATGACCAGTTTAAATTGTGTATCCACTTAAGACTCTGCATCAAGTGGAAAACGGGCAACTTGAATTAGATTCGATTTGATGTCTAGATAGACACTGGTTTAGTACCAGATAAGCACAAACAGATCTAAGCTAACGGGAACTGGATACACAGACCTGTTCCCCAAGAAAGAAATCCCTACAATCAGGTAGTTCAGCCATGCAGATGCTATCAGGATAGAATAGAGGGGTGTGTCCTCACGTGCTGAGGTACCATTGCCTCCTCCTCTCGTTGCTATGGTTATAAAGTGTCTGTGCATATCCACACACGCTTGTGCACCGCGTGTGCACCCCTCCTCCCGCCCCGTGTCCGATGCCAGGGCAGAAGGGAAGAAGCTGCAAAGTTACACTTGAAGAAAATAAATAAATAAATAAATAAAGTCGTGTTGATAACGCTGGAGATCAATCACTGATGCGCTTTCTGAGTGGCCACCCCAGAGGTTTCCTGGAGTGCATTACCTTGCTGGCAGCCAGGAACAGCTGTTTCCAGACATCTCACTAATTAAGTAATTAGGCAGCCAAGTCAGACTGTTTGCTCTTGCTAATGTAAATGTGTATGAATGCAACTGCGCCCCTAAGATGGGCATGGCTTTTATTGGTGTCATCCTAACTTTGTCCAAATGTACGGATTATTATTTAACATTTAAGATGGCTGGAATTTGCACTGTGCAGCACAAAATCACGACGAGGGGAAGCAGCAGAGAGGATGATCCCGGGGCTCGCAACTGTAAGATCAAGTGGAAATCTCACTCTGCTCCTCTTCGGTAGGGTGGGAACGTCATCTGGGGCCAGTCAACTGTCCTTCAAAATTAAATCAGGTGTTCCGCAGGGAAGAGTATTGCATATAACCGAGGCATGTGGTAGTGCATTCCTTGCCAAGCACCGAGCCAAATTAAAAGGCTGGAGCGAAGAAATACTTGAAGACAGGTTTTAGAACAGCTATCAGAGCAGATTCTCATATGGCTCACGAGTGTCTTTAAATACTTTACCTCCCTTTTACACATGAGAGGCATGGAAGCGCAGTTAAGGGAGTTGAGCAAGGACACGCAAGAAGCCGAGGAACGGCGCAGGTTTCCGTGTTACACCTCAGGACTTCGTTTATTCATACGTGGCGTAAATTATTACTACGAGTAAACACTTAACGAGGGCTGATCCTCAGGCCGAGAAGAAGGGGAAGGTGCCCGGGCTCCGCAGCGGGCGGCGGTCCCCTGTGGCTGGGGGAGTTCCCGTAGCGGGGAGCGGGGCGGGTGCGCAGTGCGGGGCTCCCCGCTCTGCTCGGAGCGCGGCC
>WEIU01024467.1:401557-424064 GCA_013389925.1 Aegithalos caudatus
GCTGTGCTCGGGCGGTGCGCGGTGCTGCCCGCGGTACGGGCGTGATGCGGCTCCCGGAGCCTCGTTCCAGCCGGTGCCGTGCCGGCTCCGATGCCTCTCCAGCCTTGCGCGACCCGGGTACCGCGAAGGCTTTGTTCTTGGTCCCCGGGTACCGCTCCTCCTCGGCCGGAGCTGCTGAGGGGCACGTTTCTCCGTGGTGCTTTGTAGCTATTCTCAAGAAAAACACCCGTCACAATTATCAAAAGTGCGAAGGAATTAATGTTTTATAATTAAATTCTTGTAGTAATTATAACCTCATCAAAATCTACAGAGAGATGATGGGTAAAAATAGTTGGGAGAAAATCCCGGCTGTCCCTTTCATAGCGGCGATACCCCTGATCGTGCATACAGAGGTTTTAAATGGTCAACAGGACCCACGACTCTGCTACTCGGAAAGTTCTCTGTGTGCAACAATTGCCATCGAAGTTGTGAGAGAGAGAGCAAAATGCCTCTTTCTAGAGCCTCTTCTTTGCCATTTGAATGATTTCACGTGGGGACATACAAAAGGCTTGATTGTGTTGAGTGTGCTTTAGGTAAAAGTTTTTCCGTCCCCAAACAGCACGTTACACATGTCGAGGAAATTATAAATGTGCTGCATATGTTGCATGGCTGCACATTAGCTAGATGGAGCGTGGCATGATTGCTGGTGCTTGGGTGTAAGTGATAAAGGCAGAAGCAGAGAATAAAAACTGTCAGAGCTGTAAGGCAGAATTAATTTCTTTTAGGGATTTCCTAGTGACATCATTCATAATTATATGGTTTAATCCTCTAATCTACTGTAGTGCCTTCAGTTCACATTGGGCCGAATCCACCAAGTCCTGAGATGATTTCTACTCCCGCCCACCTGCCTGAAGCATTTGGAGTGTTGCTTGTGTAAGCCACTGATTTAAGGGGAATGGCCCAATTACTTTAAATAGGAACTGAAAGCAACATCATCCAGAATCGGGCCCAGGCGTTGCACAGCTCTCCAGTGAGACCTTAATTTTTACTTCAGAAGGAGATGGTATTTCCAACTGCTTGCTCTCCTGGAGAGAGACAGCATAAAATACCAGATGCAAGCATGGTTGATATGCCTGTGGTAGCTTTCTGATAGACTGGGGGAGACCACAGGGGAAAAGGAGACTTGGTTATCGTACCGAAGCTGCTCATTTGTTTATTAATTAATAACGAGGTGCTTGAGTGTCTGCTGCCATTTGAAGATCCAGCTCAGGAAAATGACTAGGTATTTAAAGCAGTGTAGGCTCTTGCTAAATAGTTCCTGTGACATTAGAAACGGTCTCTGTTTTCCCAAGTATTTTAAAAGCTGGAAGGGAACACACTGAAGCTGTCACACGAGTTCCTTCCTTGGCATAAATCGAAGCCTATGGAGCTACAGTGATGTATACTTGTTGAGCCCTGGGTATTCAGGGAGGAATAAGCAGCTTTAATAGAGCAGTGGAGCTGCTGTGATTTATGGGAGTGCCTATACTTGCTCGCTATGGTTTCTGTCCCCACTCTCTTGATGGCTGTGACAGCTTTCACTTACTTTAATGGGGTTGAGATTTGTCTTCCTGAACACAGTTTGTCCTTTCTGTTGAGCAAGTTTTAGTAGCTACTTGACCTCCCTTCATATTAGTAGATGATTGCTGATCTGAATGGATGTGATCCCTTTCTGGTGAGGGACAGCATCTTCTGTTTCTCACAGAGCACAATGTAAATTGTGTGAACTTACCTGACATCAAACACTTGTCTTTGTTGGTAGGCAAGTTCATCCCATTTACATTGTACTGCTTTTCTGCTGAATGGAAACCTTAGAAGAATAACAAGTCCTTTCTTGTTTTGGTGCTAGTCTTTATTCCAGGAGAGGGAAAGTGGTTTTGGTCCACCAGTGTGGATGGTGTCAGCTGTGGTCATTGAGTGCCTAGGGTGGAAGTCAAAGATAGTACTAAAAACCTGATGATGTTGCTGATTGTCTGGGAAATTTCTACCTTCAGAGAAGTTCATCTGCATTCTCTAATATTACTGCAATTCCAATTTTCTACAAAAAGGTCTTTATCCCCATATCCTTATGAAAGCACTGTGGATGTGCCAGCACTCTTGGAGCTTCGGTTCCATCAGATGCCTCTGGATCTTAATTTTCCTTGTAGAGGAAGGTTGCTAGAGACCTCCTAAAGCTGCATTTTCTGTATTTTTTAATGCTCTGTCCCTTGTAGAGTAGAATCCTCTACGTTAGCACAACATGTTATTCCAACAACTTTTCATCCTTGAGGAAAAGAGAAAGTGTGGGAGTACAGAAGATTTATGAGTAGTATATGTAACTTCTTGTTCGTTCTGTACACCTCAGTAAATTCTCAGAGCCTTTCAAAGAATCAAACCAGAGCACTTGCTGTTTAAACGATCCAGAAGTATAGTCCTGGAATAACAAATCAATCAATTTAGACCTGAATGTGAAGTCTACTTAGTGGAAATCAATCTGGACGTGCTTTACAGGTAATGTCCTTGCTCCATGGAAGTCAATGGGACTTTTACCATTGACTTCAGCTGTGTCAGGATTTCATTCTTGGAGCCTGTTCCTGTTACTAATGATGTTAGTGAAAAATTTAATTAGGAAAGTGTTTGGATTCCACACGAGATATTTGACCTGTGTCTCAGGCACAGACCTCATGTCACTCCTGCTGCTGTGCTGAGAGAAACACTGAGGTCAGGCTGCCCTCTTCCCATCCCTGGAAAAAAGGAGATATGTATGATGAATTTGGTGTGCTGGCCATCAAGCTGCCCTGAGCTCTTCAACACAGCATTTTCAAACTTCTAGATTCTGTGTTTTTTGTCAATCCCCTCAGGTCCCTACTAGATTGATGAGTACCCAGGCTTTTCCTGGGCATAAAGTCTTTTATGAATTTCAGGTTTAGATTTGTGTTTTTCCGGGAGGTGCCCCTGCAGCCCAGAGGTGCTGCAGCTGGTTTGGGTGAGTGAGTGTGTGCTGTTTGTAGGTGGGTTTTGGCAACAGCAGAGGTGTGCTTCAGAAGCAGTGGCAAGCACCTTGGTGAGCCACCTAAGGCTCTTAGTCTGCAGGAGGGTGTTCTTTGCCCTGCTACCATATCTGGTCCAGATGGGAAAATGGATTACATTTAGGTGATAAGCTGTGGGCCTCATCACTTGGTCACAGCTAAACAGGAAATGTGAGAGGAATTTTCAGTCTTTAATCTCCCTGGGAATAGTGTGGCCAAGAGATGAGTGCTGCAAATCACTCTCATTGCTTTGCATTGATGGTTGTGCTTTTCTTTCGTTATTACTCTTTAACCTTATGAAGGTACTGGATAAATGTATCAATTTAGAGTGTTTTAACACGTGCATAGTAAAATCTCTGGGAAGGAAATAGTTTAATTGAAAGACTTGGAATAGAATATCTTCTCTTTCCTGCAGCACAGTTAGTGTCTTACAGGTAATTACTGTGTACAGTGTGAGTGGGAAGGTACTAGAAAAGTCTGTGCTAGATATTCTTCTCTATTCTTTCCATTACCTGTTTTGAAATAAAAATTGATCTAACGCTCTCTGCCCCCAACAGCTGTAGGATTTGGAATGGATCCTGACTTACAAATTGACATCATCACAGAGCTGGATCTGGTGAATACAACGCTGGGGGTAACACAAGTGTCGGGACTGCACAATGCCAGCAAAGCATTTTTATTCCAAGGTGAGAGAAACATCCTCAATATTCTTATCTCGCTTCTGTCTGTATGAGCTCAGAAGAGCTTTGATGCTCAAGTGATTCCCTGTAATGGTGGTCTTACTTAACTGTTGCTTTCCTTTATTTCTGTTTCTTGGAATTAGTTCTTGAAATACAGATGATATTTTTGTGTGTGTGTATGTGCTGTCAGGTAGTTACAAGGGAGTTTAGGGAAGTATTTCTGGGTAGGTTTTCAATACTCCCCAATAGTTAATTCCTCACTAAATATGTCAGAGTGGTTCCAACAGATGGACTTGTGGTTTTTGTTTTTTTTTTTTTTTTTTTCTCTGTGATCATATACATGCAGAGAGAGACACAGCTAAAGCTGTGTAACTATGAGAAGTGTGTTGACACTGGTTGGTCATGTGTAGCAAGTCCTTCATCAACTTTGTGAAAACTGGTAAAGTGGCCAAATAGAACACTTCTATATTTAAGTGCCCAACCTGAGTATCAAGAACTGGATAAGGCACTTTGTGGGTTTTTTCACCCCCTTCATTAAGTATTCTAACATGAAGTTTTTGAAGTGTTTTAAAGTGGTGTTAGGTATTTTTGTATTTTTTACTGAGTGAAATTCTGGGTATTTAAGTAAGGTCCAGATTAAGAGACAATGTCCCATGGGGTGGAAGCACTGAGTTGCTACAATATGCTAATTAGGCAAGAGAGACATTTGTATGACTTGAGATTAACATGTGAATTAAGGCATTATCGGAAAGATTTTTATTGTGGAGACTTCCTGTGTTTTTTCTTTACTGTGCTTTACTCAGTGTTGAAGTGTGCATTTTAGTGTCTCCCTTTTTTCTTATCTGTCTTCTGTAGCTGTTTTTAGAGGCAAATGATGATGATCTCATTCAGCTTCAGTTCTGGATCTGCAGTGCTAGCTGACTTTACTGTAAATAATAGAGGAAATGTGTCTCTATCTTAATTCATTCTTTATCTTGGCCGAGGCTGATTTAGGAGTCAGAGTGGAGAGGCTTCTGGACACAACCTCAGGATTTGTTTCCTGTCTTTTATGCTACAACAAGTAGCTTAATTCTCACTGATTCCCAAATTACTGTCCAGAAGAGCGGTGTTGATTATTTTCATTTCAAGATATCAATTATTTTTCTTTTGATACTCTGACTCCAGGTTTGTGTGTTATGGACAAACAATGCTAAAGTATAGCCATTCCTCTAAGGGCTGCAGTGGCCTAAATATGTTAGTAATTCCAATTGCTCTTCCATGCAGTTGATTGCAGCCACACCGATGAGCTGTTGTGGTGAATTTTCACAGACTGGTGGTCAAAGCTGTAGGGAAGAAGTCTGGGATGTGTTTATCAGGGCTTGGGTTGAGACCATTGACACTGAAAGTAGCTTTGAAAGGTTAATGGTGAATATGTTTTGGATATTCTGTTCTTTTCTCCTTGGAGGAGTCCATCTATAGTTTAGGAACTTGTGTCTGGTGTAAAAAAGGTGGAACTTACAAAATTCATATGAACAGATAAGCTGGAAGATAGATGCTTGTGGTAAGCAATAAACAAACATTCACTGTATGAAATGAATAAATAATATGAAGACTGTAGTTGGGTACATAAAGCTTTTTTTAATTCCCAGAACAGAAATGCTTTTTGCTAATGCACACAGGAATAGCCCTATTCTCTATTATTGCCTCTAGAGTAAAACTTCCTGGAAGGTGGCTCAGGAAAATTACTCTCTTCAGTAAAGCTCATCAGCCTTTTTGGGTCAGGAGAAGACTGAAGGCCTTTGCTGTCAGCTGGGCTGGAAGTCTGAGGCTGCCCTGTTGTCTTCTTCCCTCCTTGTTCCTATTATTTGTTAAATGTCAGCAGTGTGTTGGCAGCTGTATGGATTCCCTTTTACTTCACTTTTCCCTTTAACAGAGGTGACTGACTTCACAGCTACAGTCTGGCTGTGTGCCAGGTCCTTTGGCTGGAACCAGGAGATACTCAATTTTGATTTTTATCTTGCCATACAGTAAAATTGGTATAGAACTTGGAGCAGTGTCTGGACAGCTGCTATGTCTAAAACAGAAACAATACTTTCTCCCACAGAGATTCACAAAAAAATTCCTTGTCCAACATGACACTCCCAGGGGAGAGAAAAGCCTGGAAGTTAGTTTCAGAATTACTGTATCCTCTTGGACCAGCTGTTCCAGCCTGGAAGATGTGTTCCTTTGAGCAGAGCTCTGCTCTGGTTAGTCTGTACAAGGTGTGAGCAGGTCATGGGTGCTGTGCCTGGTATTGCCCCAGGGTGGCCCTGGAGCCTCTGGGCAGGGCAGTCAAGCCTTAAGTTTCAGTTTTCATATATTTCAGATTCTGTGCTGCCCAGGGGTGCAGTTCTGAGCCTCACAGTCAGTGTCACTCAGCTCTGCACAGAGCAGGGACACAAAACAAATCCTTTTCCTGCTGCACACCAAGGACAACTTTCAGGCCCAAAAGCACAAACAAGGGTGGGGCTGAAGGGAGGAACAAGAAGGATGGGACCTCACAACCTGAAGCTGTAATGGGACAATCAAACCCCAATGTGCAAATGGACCAAAACTTATAAAAGTGTCAGACCTCGTGACTGTTTGTCCATTTTGTGACCATTTTGTGTCCACCTTGGTGTAGCCCTGGCCAGGCTCTTGTCCTGCCCAAGGTGTACCCTAAAGGCCTTTCAATAAATCCCTGCTTTATTCTCCATCTCTGTCCAGTCTCTGTTCCAGGTCAGCCTTCCCAAAGCATCAACAGGACCTGTTTCACCTGGCAGGATGATTGCTGCACGTGGAGCCACTTTACAAGACCCTTCCCTAGTGGGCTTTCACTGCTGAGGTTTCCCTAGCATAGGAAAAAAGAGAGTTTGTGTGTTCTTTGGCATGTGGTTTTCACAGAGACAGTTTTGCCTGCCACCTTTGACAGCATGTATCAGGGCTCTGAGCTTACATAAAACCTCCCTGTAGAACATTTTCTGTCTTGTGAGATGAATTTTCTAAAATGGTTATACTGGAGCTGTTCAAATTGAGAGTGTTCTTTTGCGTGTCCCAGCAAGTTTACATCTTGGAAGTAGAGAAATGGTCATTTTTCCCCAACCCAGACAGTTTTGTGTCCAGGGTAAGTTCAGGAAAATATGGAATATTCTAAGCAAGATTATTTTTCTGTGAATTAAACTGTTTGAAAGAGAAAGCTCTCTAAGTTTTGAACATTCTTTCAGTTGCCTTTAGAGGCAAACAGAGGAAATGAAGAGAGGGTGATATGTAGATATGTAAAAAAGAAAGGGAAAATATTGTTTTTAAATAGATTTTTGATCAGTGATAGCTCTCTTACAGTAAGTGACATACTGTTGTTACAGAGTTTCTGGGGAGTGATGTCATAATTTAATTTATGCTAGAGAAAATGCAGAAAGACTTTTCTTGAAGAGCTTGTGATTTCAGTCTGAGACCCAGTAAAGCTTATGGAGTATTCTGATTTTTAAATAATATTCGTATTAACAGCTAAGCCTTGGATTTCTGTGTGAAACAGCTTTATAGGCAAAGAAACAAATTTGGCTCTGTTGCAAATTGTGTGACAGCATGGTAGAACCAAAGTGGCAATTGAGAGATGTGGGTTGCCTTTGGGCAAGCAAATCTGTTCCCAATTCAGAAAAGCATAGAAACCTATAATTAAGTGTAATCATCTGGGTGGTCCTGCTGGGCATGGACTTCGATTGATAGAGTATTTCAGCTGGATTTTGATTGATCAGGTCCCTTATTTCTATGTTTCAGTTCCTGAAATGGGGATGAGGAAATTAAAAAAAAAAAAAAAAGAAAAAGAGCAGTGTAGTTGCTGACAATGTGCATTAGAGGTAATGTAGATACAGAACTCATAATTGGCATTTTGCAGTCTGGTTCTTACGTTCCCTAACATTTTGGTGTCTTATTTATATATCATTTATCAACTTTTACACACCAGAGGCGAGGGGGGAATGAGTTGTGGGCAGATGAGTTGCTCTAGCATGAAGGGGCAGAGGGAGGGTGAGTGGAGATTTGTGATGAGTGCTCTTGGGGAATGGGGAACCCAAGACCCTGATGTCTGAGCCACATCTCCTCACCTCCAACCAATGAATCCAAGGAAGCAGTTCCAGGAGCAGGTAGAAAATCTGCCTCAAAGAAATACATTTAAAATATGAACTTTCCACCTCACAATAACATCTTATGAGCACTGAATGTAAGACATCTACAAATGGTGACTTATTACAGGCATGAAAAGTGTACAGGATCAGAACAGGATTGTTCTGTAGATTGTCCTACACTAAGAAACCCTGAGCTATGGCTCCCTTGGTGGGGCTCAGTCCTGTTCTCTGTTTCAGATAGCAGGGAAGTAGGGCTTGTCCTTACTTGGGTTTATCATGATCTTGATTCAGTGGCAGAGGAAAGCTCTGATGATAAATGAGGTAAGAGGATGTTAATTGGTCATCTTGTTTCTAGGGAGAGGGAGACCAATTTTTAGCCTAGCTGCTGAATTATGTGATTACTTTAACCAGTCTAACTTTTGTTCCATGCTCAGTTCTTGTTGTGGAAGTAAAATTTTATTCCTTTTACAACCTGTCAGCTATGCCTATTTCTTTTTAATTCTCCCTACATGATCTCTTTTGAGCTAGCAGAGACTTAAAGCCTTTTCTTACAAAACAGTTTCCCCCAGCCCCCAAAAGTTTATTAAGGCTTTGCTGTTTCCTTTCCTAGCAATCTGGCACTGTTTTTCAACTTAGCCTTTAAATTAGGAATGGTCTTTTTACTGTGTGTACTATGTTTAGCACTCAGCAACCACTGAGTAATGTTCAAAGTCTGGAGATCTACAGTGCTTTGTTCTTGACCATTTCTTGACTTGTATTAAAGAGCCACTGGATTTGTAAGAGAAACACCTGGCCTGGAGCTCCTGCAGCAGAGAATTCAGTCATGCTCCTTATTCCCTCTTTGCACTAGAGACTGCTGAGTTCTCTTCTGTACAGTCATAGCTCCAACAGGAAAGGTGAAAGAATAACAAGTATCTTAAAGCACAGAGTAAGGCAATGTTTTTGTGAGAAAAAGAGTGAAACTTGTTGAGTTCCTGAAACAAAAGCACTGTCCTGCTTCAGGCCAAAGAGAGATCAAAGCTGCACTTCTAAGGCAGGTAGAGGTGCCTCCCAGAAGACTCTTGAGCTTCCAGATGAAGTGCAATCCTCTCTGTTGGTGTTTTTCTTCAGGTTTTCTTTTTTTTTTAATCCTGACTTTTTTTAGACTAATTCCTCACTTAGAGAGTAGAAGTGCTTCCACATTCCACTCCAGGAACCTCAGTCCAAGGAGTCAGCTTTTCCAGTGCTGAACTAAAAGAGATTTGAATGCTGGCCAACTTTGCCATGTTTTGAGACTGGTGGATAAGAGCAGCTGCCTAAATTGATCTTGTCATCAAGAGTGGGCACACATACCCTTTTTATCAGGAATGCTTCTGGTAGGACAGCCTTCAGGATATGCTTCTAGTGCCCTGGCAGTGTGTTTGGGGCAGCAGCTCAGTGCTGAGCTGTGCTCACTGAGTTCCAAGGCCAGGTGAAGGCTGCTGCCTTTGTCCATCTCTACTTCTTGTACTTTGTACAAGCTGAACTTCTCACTCTCAGTGGCCTGGGTGCTTTGGCCAAGGTTTTAATCCACTTGAAGTGTTAAACTCTGTTATGCCGTTGCCCACCGCAAGGTGTGTGAGCTGCAGAGCTCAGAAAATAGCCAGGGACTGGATCAGAGGGAGCAGGTAACAGCTCAGGGAGGAAACATGTCATTACTCTTCCTGGGGCAGGTGGTGGGAGGTCTGCAGTGAGTAGGAGAGATAAACTTTAATTTTGGAATTCAGGCATCAGTCCCTCTTTACATGAGATAATGAGACAAGAGTCATTGCTTTTTGTGGGATCTCTCCTGCTACGTTTATAGCAATAATAAGTATCAGCAGTATTGTTTTTACAGAGCTGAAATCTTACAGCAGCAGAAAAATTAGGAAGGCATAACGTGGTGGCTAGAAATCTTAGTTCTGCCTTCAGCTGTCATGGGAGAGAGTAGCTCTAGTACCTTTTCCATGATGGTGTATCTGAATATCCTATCTTGTGGGAATGCTGGGGTTTTTGGGGCAGAGCCTCTGAGCACACCCGAGGCAGCTGGCAGCCCCCTCCTTCATGTACTTTGGGACAGCTGGCAAAGCAGCTGATGGACCCTGCACTGCTGGAGAGGAATGTCTGTTTTTTATTTTTATAGTTTTTTTTCACCAGGTATTGCCCACCATCCCTTGGACTTGTGCCTGCGCAGCTGCTCTCCTCTGGCTGGATGAGTTGTTCTTTTTTTCCCTCCTTTTAAAGTACACTTTGCCTGAGGTGCTGTGTTCTCTGAGGTGGGGCTGGCCAGAACCAGCAGTATGTTCCCTCACAGAGGTGTAGCTCACCACAGAGGTTTATCTTTGTGGAAACCCTCCAAGCTCCTTGAACTCGTGTGCTTTTATTTTTTTAAAGGTCAGAGTGAGGTATATTGCCATTGATGTGTCATGCTGTGTAGGCCTGCTCTGATTCCTACCAGAGGGTTGCCCACCAGGGATGGGATGGGTACATTTGGGATGCCTTTCCTGGGAGCTGATGAGAGGGAGAGGCAGCTGCCATCAGATAAAAACCCTTTGTATGTGTTAATTAAAAAAAACACCTTGACACCTGAAGTGGGGGTCAGCCTCTTGCCCCCATTGTGTGGTAACATTCAGGTGTGGTAGCATTCCTTGGTGTGTGTCTGTCCCTATGGAGGGATGGAGGCTTGTGGGGTTGTGAGAAATAGGGCCCAGCCCATCCCTTGGAGAGTGGGATCCTCACCAGTGCTCCACAATCATCTCTCCAGATGTTCTCCCTGTTTTTCCAAGCTCCAGCCTGGTCCTTAGGAGCTGTGGCAGCTGCCCACTATCCTAGAGGTGTCAGAGCTGCTCTGTGAAGCACTAAAATAAGAATTTAAATAGGATGCCAACAGCTGGGCTGACTGCAGGATGGAGGCAGCTGGACTCGTGTCCATTAGCAGGCCTTGATCTCTTCTTGGGGTCTTTGGAGTGTTTGTCCTACTTTTCCCCCTTCCTTCCCTGCTTTTCACCCCTTCCCTTTGTAGAAGCTGGGAATGAGAGGGACTTGAAGCTGGAAGTCCAGCACCAAGGATTGAGGAGGAAGTGCCAAGGTTGTGGTTGGGATGAGCAGGCTCCCCTGGAGCCAGGAATGACACAGGCACGTGGGTGGAAGCAGCTGGGTGAGGTGAACTCTGACAGGGAGGGCAGGGAAATGGCCTCAGATGGGCATGGAGATGTTAGCACAGAAACACATAATCTTGGAATGGTTATGTGCAGGTGTTTTATTGAGGAGCTCTGGGAATCAGGGGTACAGACCCAAATCTGACTCTGGCATTGGATCAGAAATGAGCATGTTTTATACCCTATTAATTACATTACTATATGTTAATTATTAAATCCAATATTGTTCTATTGTATACATCAACCACAAATTCACTATACCCTCAAAACATCCTTTCTCATGATTCCTACTATGATTAAATGATAATTATATTCAATTATTCCATTTAACAATCATATCATTTCTCATATGTCGATTATGCAGGTGCAGTTTCACATGATCTACTAAAACAAAACTAAACATTTGTTCCCAAGGCCTAGTTCCCTTTCCCAGGCCTCCCCAGGCCCACCCTTTCTTTCCACCCCCCTGAATCTATTCTCATGATTTTAGAAACATTTTTATCCCTATGCTACTAAAATTTAACCCTATACTATCAGAGAGGTGAGAAAGAGCTGTGTGCAGGAGCTGGAGGCCAAAAAGGAAGCAGGTGGTGGCCAGGCAGGAAAATTGTGCCAAAAACCATACAAGAACTTGAGGAAGGAGGAAGAAAGGTGCAGGGATCAAGGGCATGGGAAGGGGAGCTGTGCACAGCAGCTGGGAGAAGCATCCTGGAGAGGGAGGCAGGGGGCTGTGGCCTGGATGGGAAGCACAAAAACTGCACTCTTGGGGCAGGAGAGCAGGGTTAGGTAAAGGTTTGCTTTATGGTACCAGGCTGTGTGATCAGCAAAAGCAGAGAAAGTTTGGATTTGGTGTTGCTGTGAAGTGCCCATGGTGTCTGCTTGTATTTAACAAGTGTTTTTGGAGGATGCAGCTTGGATAATGTGGGAGTTTGTGGTAGTGAATTATAACCTTACTTTTGGTGTGTTGTTCATCTGTAAAATCGAGGTGCTGATGCCCTTTCCTCTAACAACAGTGATATGGAGAATTCATTAATATTTGTAGAAGGCTCAGATGCTGTGCTGGAATAATTAGCTTGGTCATGGTGTGTTCTTCTTTCAGAGAAGGATTTGAATATGGTGGATTTACTGTTCAAGATGAGCCTTGAATAATAAAAATAAAGCAAAACTTAAGATCCTTGTTTGTTAAATAGTTTTTACTTTTTGTTCTTTACTTTGTGCACTGACTGTGATCTGTGATCACTGACTGTATGATCTTATAATTAAGAAAGGTTTTGGGATATTCATCCCCAGAGGGTTGAGCAAGGATTTCCTGTAATACTTTAATTCAAACATCTGCCTAACTTATAAGTAATATTTTTATATTTTAATATAGCTAATCTTTTAATGTGTTTTGTATACACAATGCAGTTTTTTTCCTTTCAGTTAAATGGTTAGCTAAGTGTGGGTTTTTTCCTTTGCAAAAACCACTTTCAGAACAGAGAAATAATCTGGAATTGAATACAATGAGCTAGGAGGGGTTGAGTGAGATGAATCATCTTCAGTGGAGGAAATTAAAGATCACCTGAGACATAATTATTAAACAATGCTTTGAGGCTTTGAAGATACATAAACTACTATTAACTTTGTCATTTCCCTGAGGTAGTTTTTAAAATACTCTTATATATCCACACTGTCTTGGCTGTTTCTTGTTTAATGTTTGAATTATATTAGAAACTTGTCTAGGTTTAAAATTTTTCCAGCATATTGACATGGAAGTATAGCTTGTAAATAATTTCACAGTTTCTCATTCAATATTCTCTTGTTTAAAACACCCCTGCCCTCTGCTCCTAAGTAAGTGTAGACTAAAGTAGAAACTTAGTCACATTAGACAACAGTGACCAATTTCTACTTTTGCTTTTTTCCCCTGTCCTGAATGCTGTCATGCTGCCTTCTGTGACTTGACTTTTTTTTTTTTTTNTTTTATTTTTTTTTTTTTTTTTTTTGAATTTCCCATCATGTCTGTAATGATTGGGAGAGAGTTCTGAGCACACACTGCTGTCCTTGACAGTTATTTTTGCTTTCCTGGGAGACAATAATTGTGCTACTTGTCTATCTTCATTTGCCACGATGATAAGTACAGAGGGGAAAGTGGAATAAGTACTTCTGCAGTGTGCTAAAAGCCTTGAATGCTTCTGGCAACCTGTTGACAAAGTCCTGTCATGAAGATAAGCAGAAAAGAAAGAAAGTTCTTTGCTATTTAATGAGCTGAGATGGTGATGTAGAAATTAGTACCTGATACTGCTAGTAACAGTGTTCCACACCATGGAACATGGAACATCCAGGTCCTTACAGTGAAAGTCACTCAGGTAAAAGTAAGAATAACAGTTTGAGTGTCTTGTATCTTCATCAAAATAAGAATACACAAATTGTCTTTTTCCTTGTAAAATTTTGGCAAATGGATACCCTTAAATCACATCACTCTGCAATTAGCTCCTTGTTTAGCAAACAAGCATTAGAGTGTTCTTGTCAGATGGGCCCACATACTTGTCAGAGCTGTGGGAAGTTGGGGTGAAGCAGAGCTGGCACTTGAGTGGTGCTGCCTTGGGGCAAGTCCCTGAGTGATCCTGGGTGAAGAGAAACCTCCACCTCATGTTGCAGCTCAGGTTGCAGCTCTGGGTTGCAGGATGGATGCTGGAAGAGGGCAGAAGTGGAGCATTAGGAGGGCACTGCTGAGCTGAAACTGCTTGGAATGCAGAGGATGGGAAAAGCAGCGTCAGGAATTGGGTTCTTACTCTAGGCAATGAAACAAAGTGGCCCCTTATTGTGTGTTTTGACCCCAAGGGTGGTGATAGCTTGGATTTTAAACCAATTTTAGTAGAAACTTGTTAATAACTGAGAAAAATATTTACGTTCAACCTACTTGATTAAATTACTTCTAAATGCAGCTGCATCCTTTGCCTGAAAGGAGGTGGTGTTATTTTGAAATTGCTTTCATGAGGTTGGGTTTTTTGAAAAGATTTTGCACCTTAAAGGAGTACACAAAGGCAGATACAACCAGATCTAATGAAGGAGCCAGGCATGAACTATTTCCTGTGGAGAAAAATCCTGCTGTCTTTAACTATCTATCAAGAATAAAGATTAGATGCTACTTGAGACCTCAACCTCCCATGCAAAATTCTAGAATAATCCTGCTGTGTGGGTGTATAAATGACATACATTGAGGGACACTTTTTCTGTTATTTTTGCATTTTCACCACATAAATGGCATGAAGTATTCATGCCATTACGTGCTGGATTTATGGTGCTATATCACGTGATTGCCTTGCCTTTTGTGGCCTATTCAAGGATACAGAGTCCAATAGGTTTTTATTTTTTTTTAATAGAATGGGCAAAATTTGGTTTTGGCACCTGATGCTTGCTGCAACATGGGATGATATCCTTACTTGTAGGTTGAATATCTGCTAAAATAGCATAGTTGGTCCTGTAATTCTGATGACAGGGATCTGTGAATCACTATTTTAGAGCAGTAAGCAGTGTAGTTCAGAATTGGTTTTGCTTCCTAAAAGCCTCTCAATACAGCTTTTCTGTCTCCCATCCTCCCTCCTTTGTGGTAACATTTCTTATGTTACAGTGGAGTTTCCTGTGGGTCCCCTGTACAGCAAATAGGAGAAATAGTTTAGCATCAGTGCAGCTGCAGGGGCTGTTTTAGAGTCTGTCTTTCCTTGCACATACAGGTGACTCCTCCCTCAGAAGCTCTGAGGTTTCCATTTGGCATCTGTGGGAGCAGACACTTGCAAAGGAGATGAATTTGTGTTGTAAGGATTAGTTCAGTATTGTGTAGCCCCTTCTTTTATGTCTTTCATTTTTAAAAAAACTTTTTGTGAAGTGGAGCATAGCAAAGGTCTTCTAAGAGCATAACACGTATAAAACTGGATCTTGGAGTTTAAACACTTGTTGCTTCTAAGATGGCATTCATATCTGCCTGTATTTCTCTCTCTCTCTCTGCTTCAGCTCATTGTGAATAATAATTCTGAAATTTTAAAGCCTCTTTGTGGGGACTGGGGACAACAACAAAGCCAAGATGTGTGGGAGGAAAGCAGGGTTTGTGTGTGTATGTGTCATGATATTTCGTGGTCTGTGGAGGTCTCCACAGATGCTCATCATGCTGTTTGGAAAGAGAAGCAGCACAGCCTTAAAGCGTGATATTTGGAGAATAATTTGGTAAATGCTGATGATTTGGAAACCTTGTGTATTGCACTTATCCCAAGCCTTCCTTTTCAAGGAATGTACTGACAAGCTGTGGTTGAGGAGGACCCTGCAATATTAGTTACAGCAATCTTGTTTGGGAAATGGTGGAAGAAATTTAGGTTTCCTTCCATGCAACCAATTGTGGAGCCAGGAAAAAAAAAAAAAAGAGTTTTGCTTTCATAATAGCATTTCTCACATATTTATGTCCTCTGCTTTAGCTTTTTGTTCTCTGATACTGGCATTGCTTTTAATGTTTTTTGATGTCTTGTGAGTGCCAGCTTTCAGATGGGATGTTCTGCCCACCTTGCTTCGTGCCGTCCTAATCGCTTCAAAACGTAGTCATTTAAAAAAAAAGAGTAAACATCATTGCTGGTGTTACTGCCAACGGCAAGAAATGCAGGAAAGGGGGACGTGAGGCAGTCCTATTTAAATAAAAGCTTATTTTCAGAAACAAAGGCTTATGGAGAAAAAGGGAGCTCTTAGTACCCCAATCACGTTTCTTGTTACGGATGAACCCACAGCAATGGATGCTATCAAAGTTGTCATATTTTATTCATGAGTTGTGGTATGCTTGGGTGAAATAAGAAAAGCAATGGTCCAAATCATAATTATGGTGTAAAAAGATAAAACAGTTATTATTGTGACTTTTTAAAAGGAATTATTAAATCTCTCAAATCATGTAAAACTCATGGAGAATGACTAAGTGTGTTAGTTATTTATGGTTCTTTGTTGTGGGTGTTGTGAAACACTTCACCAATAGCACTTATACTTATTTTAGGAGAAAATATAAATGTGTGCCCATGTATGTTCCAAGAAACAAAGACATCTAGAATATTGAATCTAAACATAAAGAAGCTGACAGCAGAAATTATACTTCAGTAGAGAAGGGCTCTGACAAATGTATTATGCCTCATGCTATTATCATGCAGTTAATAAATAAAACAGACACCCAGGATTTAATTTGCTTTAGCAATAACATGGAAGTGATTTTTTTCCTTGGGGAAAGAAAACAAAAGAGAGAATTAGTTCATGAAACATATGTTGTTTAATGCTTGTATAAATCATATATAATAAAACCCCCTGAAATCATAACATTTCAGCAAGACATGACCTATGCTTTAAAAGTAATTAAAAAACTATTTAGACTGTCATGTCTTTAAGAGTTTTTGAACCAAGAGAGCACTTCAGAATATGCTTGCTTCAAACTTCAAGGATAATTTCATTGTGTTTAGCTGGATTATTCATGTGATAAAGTGACTGGAAATTAAAACCTGTGTGTAGGTGTACCCAGGTCTGTTATCTGCATTAAGCATAGTAACCTCTCTCCACAATGAAGAAACTGAGTTGTATTTCTGCTTAGCTGAAGCTTCCCTTTTAATGAACTATTTCAAGTAATATTTTGATTTACGTGTTTAAGAATGCAGGTTTCCACCAGGGAAGCTAATTCTAATTTCTCTATGGCTTCACTGAAGTTAGACTGGGATTTTCAATGAAGTTAGAGTAATTCAGGCATTCAGCTTTTCTCCTGCTCCAGTGGAATCTGGATCTTAATTTTTTTTTTAAATGGGTTATTTTTTGACTCTATCTGTTCAATTCGTGGTAAACTTAGGAATCATAAAGCACTTCAGAAATATTTATCATTTTTTAAAAACATAGTTGCCATAAATTATGAACAGTATTTATTATTACCTGGAGGGAAGAAGAGTGCTAAATGAGAAAACAGAATTATTATATACTGCTGAAAAATATGAATGGCTCAATCTCTGTTCTATTAACCTTACGTTTTATTTCTGGATTACAAACACAGTCAAAGTTATACTGGGAGGAAATAAGACCAAGCCTATAGTTAGCAGTTATTTGCAAAACTCATCTTCCATATCTGATTTTGGTTCTAGGG
Source organism: Aegithalos caudatus (assembly GCA_013389925.1). Classification (NCBI taxonomy): domain Eukaryota; kingdom Metazoa; phylum Chordata; class Aves; order Passeriformes; family Aegithalidae; genus Aegithalos; species Aegithalos caudatus. The sequence continues at coordinate 418,661 of WEIU01024467.1, forward strand.
GCTCCTGACCTTCTGGTATCACCTTAAGTTTCCTTTAAAAAAATGCAGAACATGTTTTGTCAAGTTTTGGTATATATTACCATTTTTAAAAAGCAATCTCTGATATTTTAGTGTGACTTGAAGCATACTTGAAAATGCTTTGTAGAAGGGGAGGAAAAAAATAGTTCAGCTTGCTTTTGCATGAAGCCGTATTTTTGAGCGGCTCATTATTTTGTGTGTGACATTAGTATTTAATATATTCTTGAAATAGATCCCTGGAGTGGCCAGTATTCCTCCTGCAAAATGGATAGCACACTGGGAATGGTTCTTGGCAATTACTGCATTTTCCCAGTGTTGCCTCTGGCTCTGTTCACAGTGTTCCTGGTGTGAGCCCATGTTCTTTCTGTTAAAGTGTTGTTATTTTCCAAATTGGCAAAGAGCAATCTTTATAGGCACATGATAATAACGTGATAACCTTATCTAATGTAGGTAAACAGTGGAAAAGATGATACAATCAGTGACTCCTGAACTAATTACCTAACAACACATGTAATTTGATTAACTCACATGATTTAAGAGCAGATTATGTGCTTTCAGTGATAGTGAACTTCTGGAGCATTTCAGCAAAGCATTTAATTTAAGGGATCAACCTTTTGTAAACAGTCTTGATTTCAGCATGAATCCCTTGAGGAAGCAATGGAGCCTACTTGAGAAGAACAGCTCAGCAGCCGCTTAAAATACTTGAAATAAGTTCAAGTGGCTGCTGTGAGTAACAGGTGATGTGCAGCCTCAGCAAGGTGATAGCTGTTGTTGACAGCAGGAAACCTGCTCCAAAGGCCCTTGGCTGGCTGCAGGTGTCTGATTTTGGTCCATAGCAGCAGCCAGTTCGTTTTGATACCTTCAGTTTCATATTTCTTATAAATACTTTCGTATTTTCAGATTCTCTTCTGCCTAGGGGTGCAGTTCTGAGCCTCACAGTCAGTGTCACTCAGCTCTTCACAGAGCAGGGACACAAAACAAATCCTTTTCCTGCTGCACACCAAGGACAACTTTCAGGCCCAAAAGCACAACCAAGGGTGGGGCTGAAGGGAGGAACAAGAAGGATGGGACCTCACAACCTGAAGCTGGAATGGGACAATCAAAGGCCAATGTGCAAATGGACCAAAACTTATAAAAGTGTGAGACCTGGTGACTGTTTGTCCATTTTGTGACCATTTTGTGTCCACCCTGGGTGTAGCTCCTGTCCTGCCCAAGGTGTACCCTAAAGGCCTTTCAATAAATCCCTGCTTTATTCTCCATCTCTGTCCAGTCTCTGTTCCAGGTCAGCCTTCCCAAGGCATTCCAGGTCAGGCTTCCCAAGCATTGATGACAATGTCAGTTGCTGGACTTTGAGTGAAACCAGGCTGTTGCTTCTCCTCCTGCTGCTGGAGAGGTGACTCCATTGTTTTCCTCAGTCGCTCTGCCCATGTAGGTAGAAAGGACAAGGAACAAGCCTTGGAGGTAGGAGACCTGTTGAAACAGTGGAAACTTAGATTTTAAGGCTTTAGACTATAATAATATATGTAGGATAATATGGAGGATTTAAGGTTTTGTCTAAGTCCTTCTTCTTCACCTTCATCTTGGTTTCTGGTTTTTTTTTTTTTTGTTTTGGTTGGTTTTTTTTTTTTTTTTTTTTTTTTTTTTTTTTTTTTTTTGTTTTTTTTTTTTTTTTTTTTTTTTTTTTTATTGGGTGAAAAAGGGTCCACGTTGTGGGCCTTGGGTGGTCAATTATTGGGTCAAAAATATAAATAATATAGGTGTCACCTCGTTATTGGGTGATTAGCTCTTAAATAACCTTGTAAAGAATTAGAGGCATCCATTTTACCTCCATCTTCTAACTTGCTTGTTAGAGCTCATGGCTCGTGAAGCTGTAATACAGATAAGAATTAATTAAGAATTAACACCGAGTCCGAACGTGAAACTGCAACTCCCATGCATTAATCCCAGCTCTAACACGAGGAAAAGAAGATATGAAAGCAACAGAGACCCATATGAATTTTCTGAATACAGGCTTTGCTACAGCTTCCTGCTGCTGTGGTTGCTGTTCCATGTTGGGTTCCTTTGGCTGGCTGGGGCTGCAGAAGCACCGGGGTCTGTCTGCCTTCCCTCTTGGCTCGTGTTCATTTCCAGGTCCTGGGCAGGATCTGCTGCTGTTTGCTCCAGAGTACTTCATTGCCATGGTTCAGTTTGAAACACTGATAAAGCAAACAAAGGACTTCAGGCTCTGACATCTACTTAATTAGCATGAGTGTGGTCACTCTAGCTGGTGCTCAAGTCAAGGCAATTTTCAAGGAGTGAGGAGTCTGATACTAAGCCACTACATCAGTTAAATTAGTGGTTGAGGAGAAACTGTGATTTGATAAGTACTCTCTCTGTTTGAGTTCTTCAGTGACTCAAATTTCTCCTGCCCCTGGCATCTGGAGTTTTAGGTCTGGGTTTGCAATGGCTTCCTGAAAGGATTTTTATTTATATGTATATATAATTTTAAATGCTAGATGAATTTTGTTAGGAGAGACCTATTTGTAAACTAGTTTACAAACGTGTATATCAAAATGACAGCAATAAATGAACACGTATATAGCCAGGGGTAGTTCTGCATGATGCAAATGCAGAGTTTACATGGAATTATGCTATTTTTCCGCCTTCTCTGGTGGAACTGCTTTTGCTATATAGTCATGGGAACTTACCTTTGTGACATTAGCAGTTCACCCTGGTAATTGCTCCATCCTCTAATTTAATGAAAACCCATTAAACCGAAACAATAATTAAAATGAGACATCATCTCTGTAGGAGGTTTGCATATTAAAATCACCGAGCATTTCGCTGCAGACAGATCTTATTCTTGAGAAACACTGTTTGAAGCAACATGTAAAAAGTGATTTACAATGAATAATCATAATTTAGAAAGCTGTGCTGTTGAACATGATTTCCTACTGTTCATTACTGACTCTGAGTGGAACTAGCAAGGCAAAAACATTTACAGTGTCTTTTCATGCTGGCGAGAATACTCAGAGGCAGAGATGTGCTTATGAGAATGCATTGTGCCCTCTCTGGCCCTCCCTGGTAGCATAGTTTTTCAGAGAAGGGTGAGGTGTTTTGACCCCTTTCTTTGGGTTGCTGGCAGGTAGAACAGGTGATCCTGGTCCCCACTGTTGCAATGCAGGGTCCTCAGAGAGCTACGGAGTGCCAGCTTAACATAAATTTACATTTATTTGAACGCTGGCGGTACCCCCAGCTTGTTGAACCCCATCATTCAGACTGGGTGGAAGCAGTGCAGGCATGTGGGTTTCTGCAGCACCGTGTGGGCTGTCTGGAGCCTTAGTGCTTCTGGCTGAACTGAGCTCCCAAAGTGCTCTGAGGGATGTACATGGCTCTGTGCCTTTTCCTGCCACAGGAGCATGTTGTGAAGTCTTCGATTTTCATAGCATATAAAGAGAAATTTATGTGGATTTATCTCCATAGCTCAAAATAGAAGATTGGTGGTATCTGCAGACATCTACATTTTGCCCTTGGTAGGCAGGGAGGGACAAGTACCTGAAACATTTCTCTGCTTGGCAGTGAAATGATTCTTTTTGGAGAAGATCCCCATAATTAGCATTATCATCCTTCTGGGCATTTTTGCATCTGTTTGTGACTTGTGTAGACTGAGGAGTGCTTTTAGAAGAGTGGAAGTGAGTGGGGATAGGCATTTATCACTGGTGTTTTGCATTGTTGGTTTTGTGTTGTGTTTTTTTTTCTTTGTTTTGTTTTTACCAGTTCTTCAAAAGATGTTTTGTGAGACCAGTGTGCAGGAAGGGAGTTGGTGCACTGGATCCCACTTGACTCAGAGGCTTTGGTGAAACACCTGCTTCAGTGAACAAGGATGTTTTTGTGATGCTGTTGTGTGTTTTCATCCTCAGCAACTGTTAGGATCTGCCTATACTGGGAGTTGCTAGTTTTGGATTCATTGGTTTAATTTTTCTAAAACTGTTGATTTTAATAAATGTGAGGCATTGGGGTGGTTTTTTCTTTGTTTTGTTTTTTTTAAATACAATTTTCAGTTTTATTGGATTTTGCCCATAGCAAGGTAAAAGCCAAAAAGCTGTAATATTCAATTCTTTAATTGCTATAGCTTAAATCCACATTCTCTGTTGTAGCAGGATTAATTTCTACTTGCTTGTCCAGAATGACTGTTCAAAGGTTCTACTGAAAGCATGTTGAAGGAAATAGCTTTAAAATGATTGAAGTTACCAATAGAGCAATGTGTTCTGCAGTATGTTCTCTGCCAAGGGAAGTGAAAGGTATTCAAGCAGGCTAGTGAATAATAAAATGTACCTATTGCTTTAAAAAATGAGTTGATCCAGAACTGAATTTTAGTATTTTTCCTCTGATGGAGGCAATATATATTAAAGAATAATCATTCCCCAGATGGATTGGGATATGGCTTTTAACAACTGGTGAACATTTTTCATCACTTAAAATTCCATCCCAAATGGTTATGTATTTCCCTTTGTACAGTGCACTGTTGTCACTGTCAAAGGGAGCTTGGCAAGACCTTTGATTCCTTTTCTAGCATTATCCTTTTCCTTCTCTGACCCATTTTGTTTGCTTCTGTGTGGTGGTGATTTTCTTGCACTGTTTCTAATGGCACTGATGCCAACTCCTCCATTTCTCTTATATGGAGCTTCTAATGTGTTCAGGGTTACAAATGGCAGAAGCCTGAGGTTTTAATTTTTAGTTGCTAGAGCTGATGATGCATAGAGCATTGAATCCACACAGTAAGATGTGACTTGAGGGTCTAAGTCAGGTTGGCTGAGGACTGATCCTGAGTAATTGTACCTAATTCCATTTGGCATTTAAGGTTACTGTGCACTGAAATACCTGAATGGTTCATATGTGTGAGGTAAAACCTGGCCTAACACCACTGGTCCCAGAGCAGCATTGCCATTCATTTGGTTTTGTGGTGAAGTGAAAACACACCTACACTAAAATAAAAATTTGGAAGTTATTTTGAAGTCTTATATTACATTATAACTTATATATATATCTAAGTGTATCACTTATCTTGATAGTGAGTGTTGTGGATAGTTACAGCTGTGGGTAAAACTTCTCTGTGTGGCTCAGGGTGTAGGGTAGGGTGCTGTGGGTGTGCTCTGCTGCCAGGGCTGTGCTGTGGGTGCTGAGCCCCTGTGTCAGGGCAGCCCTGGGTGCTGCTTCCTCTTGGAGCTCTTTTTGGCTTGTGTCTTGGTTTGGAAAGACAGGTGTCCGCCAGGGAAAGCTGGAGCTTCCCTTTGAATGGGGAATGTAACCCCCCTCTCTCCAAATTATTATAATTTTGCAATGAAAGGGGGCTTTCAGGCAAAGATATGGGAATAGGAATAACAGTTCTTTACTGTGAATATTAAAA
>WEIU01024467.1:424224-460042 GCA_013389925.1 Aegithalos caudatus
TGGAGCATCTCCCAGTGGGATGATGGAATTGTCTCAGCCCTGCAGTGAGCCTGGCTGGCCCATGAACAGCAGATATCCCCTGGAGGGAGGGTGGGTGGTGGCAGAGATAAAGAACCCTGCCCCACCTGGTTTAACAGCTGGGCCATGGACAGAAGGCACCCTGGAGTTATGAGGAATGGGTTATACAAGAGATAAGGAAAACACCTCCCCAACCTATTCCACAGATGACAAATAGAATACACGCTTTTGGTTACATATTGCAACCCAAGGCAGCTTGGCAGGGCTGTGCTGATCAGGGTTGAATGGGCTCACAGGGGACAAGGCATCCAGGAGAAGGCAAGGTGGCATCCAGAAGAAGGCAAGGTGGCATCCCTAGATGTGGGAGAGATGGTGCCAGGGAGCAGGGTGGTAGTAACTAAATGGTTACTGTTGTCTGTCGTGGCAAACTGGACCATTGGTTTTCATCTGGCACTTCTTCCTTGGACCCACAGCTTTAAAAAAAAAAAAAATAAAATCAAACAACACACAAGGTCTCTCTGATATGGGTGTGTCTTGTGCTTTTGTTCTGCTGAAGGTAGAAAGTTGCCTTTACCTGATGCTCTGAGATGATTTCTCTCTTGGACTTGCAAATCACTGAGCATGCTTCCTTTCTTTCCTCACTTAATTTTAGAAACACTCAGGTGTGTTTTAAAAAACCCTCCAGACAGTCACTATTTCAAATTAAGAAAATATAATCACATAGAAGGGCATATGAAAGTCGTATCTGTGTTTGTTTATTTTGCTGAGATTGCATTATCATTCAAGCATGAAGCGATGTTTCACTGAAGATTGCTGTATAAACCTATATTGTTCTATATTATGTAGGAAATATGACATTTCATTACAAGCAGACAGTTATTTTTATAGAGAGCATAAAGAGTATTTTGCCTTTCAGGCACCTGTGGTGAGGGGGTGTATGTATTCTCAATTTTTCTTCTTTTTTTTTTTTTTTTTTTTTCATTTTGAGGTGCAAAAATCTACCTGAAAATAGAAGGCTCTTATTCTATATGGATTGTACTCCCAGCTCATTTGTATGGTATTTTCTGCAGACATCAAAACACAAACACCACGTTCCCAGGGAAGGTGTGTGTGAGAGCAGACACTGCCTTGGGAGGTGTGGGGGGCTGTGCCATGGGCACAGGAGCTGGGATGTTGGAACCCTGGATACTGGGAATTCCAGGCTTTCTGTGCTGACAGGCACTGACCCCCAAGCAAACTCTGTATTTGACCTGAGGACATGGAGAAGGCTTCCAAAATTGAGTGATAGCACTGGGATTGTGGGTGTGGAGTTTGAATAGAAGTGTGTGATATCACATGGTGGGAAACTTAAAGTTTAAGGGTTTATAATATAGTAATATATATATATGTATATAAAGCAAGATGGAAGTTTTAGGGCTGAGGCCAGTCCTTTTTTATCTTCTTCTTCATGGGTCTGGGTGGTGTTTTGTAATTGGGTAGAAAAGTCTGCATTGTAGCCACAGGTGGTTGGTTATTGGGTTAAAAGTAAAAGTAATTTAGGTGTCATTTCTTAATTGGACAGTTTGTGCTTACAAGGCCTTGTAGAGAGATAGAAAGGGGCCATTTTTAGTTTGTTAGCCAGAAGTGCTGTAGAACTCATGGCTTGTGAGACTGTAATTAGGTAAGAATTAATAAATATCTGAGTCCAAATGTGAAACACTGTCTCAAGCATTTAATGCCGACTCTGGCAGGAAAAATAAGGTAAGAGTAATGCTGGGCTGTCCTCAAAACCCCTCCTTCCCAGCATTTGAGTTCCAGGTTGCAAGCCCAGGTTGTGCTGGGCACTGGGGCAGTCCCAGCTGTGTGCCCTTGGGGTCCCCACCAGCCCTGCTGGCCTTCTCAGCTTACCAGCCCAGCTGCATTTTCCACCTCACCATGGAACAGGTGGGAAAGTCCCCTTGGTAGTTACTGAGATCAGTCTGTGCAAAGCAGCTTTTCTAGAGACATTTTTGCATCAGCAAGAAAATTCTTCACCTGGCTTGCAGTGGCGATGTCCCAAGGTGCTGGTAATGACTGGACTTGCTCCCCAAATACATAACACTGTACTTAGAAGTGTGTTAATTTCTAAAAGCATGGTTATATAACCTCCTTTGTACCAATTATGCTAGTACAGTGTTGCAATGCAGTCTTTAACCTTCTGTTGCCCAGTTGGCAACCTATTTGTTGCCCAGTAGTTTCGACCCAACACTCTGGAATTTCAGAACTTTGGATCTTACTGATTTTAATCAACAAATATCAGTGTTGCCTGTGGTTTCAGTATACTCTTGTCTATGATGAGGTGTTAGAGAATAGCAAAGTCTTTCAAAGCATGTTTCTAACTGAAGTAGTGCACTGATGAACCATGGATGATTCTGAGCAAGGAGCCCTATATTTTTGTATAAAGTTTGATGGATGGGTGGTGGGATGTGGGCCTTCCTATAATGAGAAACTGTTGTACTTTGTAAGGCTTGACTGAAGTTTAAACATATATGTTCCACTGACAGCACTGCCTGTGCTTTCATGTGGAAGAATTTTTGAAAGCTTTGTTAAGTCATATTTTATTTCTGGTAACTGTAACACCTTTAAGAAAAAAAAAATTGTAAGATATGAATGTTTTTAACCTTCAAAAAATGATAATCATCTTCATCTGTCAGGTCTTGAACATTCTACCTCTGAGTCTTACTTGTGCCTTGGAATGTGCTACCAGTGGGTTGTCTGTTTCTGTAGATAGCAAACTGGATATTGGTGAATTTATGGGTCTCTGGAAGACATAGTTTTGTATCTATTGCATCAGCTTTTTAAGAAGAAACTACATGATATTTATGTTTGTAATAACACCTGCTAGGTGAAGATAATAGTGCAGATAACAAAAGCTAATAGATAAAGACAGCATCTGGTCTTCTGTGGTGGATTGTTTAGTCTTCTATTCCACTATATAATGTGGAGATGATTTCTGCTCTTGGAAGCTTTACCCTCTGCTATGGTAAAAGTGGTACTGGACAGACTAATAGTTTGTTGATGTAAAATGGGCACTATGTTTTTTTATCAGGGGAATTTGAGCCCCTGGCAAAATTTTTTCAATAATTACTAGGTTTGGATATCTAACTCCAGTGCTTTCTACTAGTGAGCCTTTCAGAGTGCAAGCATGTTACAAGTCTGGGTGTGTAAAGCTCATTTGGAGGGCTTTAAGCTGCAGGAAAAACTGAGACACCCATTACCAAACATGCTTGAATACTTTTTCCTTGGAGTTTGGTTTCAGTCCATGGCATTCCCTCAGTAGTTGTGTGTTTGAGGTTTTAGGTTGTTTTCCAAGCCAGTCTCTCTCTCCTCTCTGTCTGCAAAGCCTCACTTAATGACACAATGGGGCCTTTTTGTAGTGTTGGGGATTTTTTTTTTCCCCTGAAGTGAAATTCTGAATTGTAATTTTCATCACTCCTTTTTGTGTTACATCATGCATGCTGGGCTGGATTCTCAGCATTCAGTGGAGTTCTCTGGTTTTCTACCAGCTGAGAATTTGTGCCAGCATTTTTGGCTTCACAGTAAAATCTTTGGAAAGCAAGCACCCAGGGTACCTAATTGCTTGTGACAGCCAGGAGCTGCAAGTGGCTCAGGTCTCACAAATGTGTGACAAAGGCCCAGCATGAGAAATATGGCAGTGGGTGGGAAGGTGAAATGCTGTGATTTCTCTGCTTTGTTTTTAATTGCTTTCATTATGATGATGCTTAGTGAATAAAAGGATGAGTTAAAAATGAACGTGGTGGGAGATGATGCATTTGAATCTTAGAAGATCAGCTGTGAGAAGTCATGATGCTGCTTGGACATCATCAGGATTTGTGAGGCTGGAATGTTTCTGCATCTGCCTGGTCAGGCTGTAGTTTTAATAAATATTGTATGAGCTGTCATACTCTGCTTGTTTAAACTGAGAAATCCCTGCAACAGCCGTGGATTGCAAGCATGTCCTGTATTTATTTCTCAGGCAGGAGCACAGCTGTATAGCATTATTAGCAATAATACATCTCTGCCTTACACTGTGCAAGGACAGGTTCCCTGTGATGTACGAGGGACAGGTGGTAACAGAGGCAGTGGTAAAAACTGCAACTGGAGCTTGGTGAGTTGTGTTGGGAGAGGCAGTGTCTGAGATTCCTCAGAATTTAGGGCCTATTTATCTGACTGCAGCACACCTTATTTACAGCAACTTAATCTGCTCGCAGCAGACACAAATGGCTCAGCATCCTGTCAAGAAATCCATCAGAAAATCAGTAGCTGACCAGTTGTGAACTTGTCAAAGTGACAGGTGGGCACGCTGACAGAGATGGCATTTGGGTCTTTTCATGGAAAAAATGCAGTGGTGGACCATGGTGGATGACTCCCAAAGGTGAAAAATATTGGTGTGAAAATGAAAAATGTAATCTGAATCTTTCTGACTTAGCATTTTTACTAGACCATTATTTCCCTTTTTTTTTTTTTTCCTTTTAAAAATAAAATTCTTAGATACAGAAAGAGAGATCCACGCAGCACCCCACGTGAGTGAGAAGTTAATTCAGCTGTTCCGGAATAAAAGCGAGTTCACCTTTCTGGCCACTCTACAACAAAAGGCATCGACTTCTGGAGTTATATTGTCCATCCGAGAGTTAGAGCACAGGTAAGAGGAATTTGTTTCTCTCTCTTGAGGCAGCAACATAAAAAGATTCCGAGTGCTCAGTGGTCTGTTTGGGCAATGTGTTGAAATGGTAGATGTAAAATCTAACCAGCAAGTTAGTGTCTTTCTTCATAGTTTGCAATTTGCTCCCTTTTTCTAGTTTTTTGTTTTTGTTATGTGAGGAATTAATTATTTATGTATCCCGGTCTCTAAAATAACTTAAACAGGAAGATCAAAGCCAACGTAGTATAGATGCAATGCACTTTGGAAGTTACAAACCTTGTAATGCGATTTTCTTGACTAGTTTATTATATGTGCTCTGGAGTTTGGTTTTTCATAAAAGTTAAACTTGCATTTTTCTTGCTTCACTATGTTTTATAACGTTATAAAAGAATACATTTTCTTTGAGATTCAGCAACTAAGCTATTAAGCAATTAAGCTACTTGTGCTTCCATATAATACTGTGTATGTTTTGTTTCCAAGATTCCTATTTCATGTATGTTTCTTCCCCCCACCTTTTTTTCTGGTTGTCAGCGTAGGAGGAGAAAGAGGTCTCTGATTATCTGTTTTAGTGGCAGACATCAGTTTGTAACAAAAGAAGGTGTACTTTATATTATGGTCCATAATAGAATTCCAATGTTGTTTTGATGTTTCACATTGCATGTTGTATCAAACAATCTCCTATTTGTAACTTTGTGAGTGCTTTTTTAATTATTCCTTAGGTCTTGAAGCACCTTTGTGTGTAGTCTGACACATAAAAGACTAGTGCTGGTCTTTTCTGTTGTAATACAAGTAATGGGAAATTCTTTGGTTGCTCCCATTTTGCATCTAATACCAGTTATTCTGCAGCACTTCTATTAAAAAATCCTGTTGATATTTGTCTTAATCATGTACATGATACTCAAATGTTAGCCCAATTTCTTCCCTTTGTGTTGAGAAATTGTATGAAGAAGAAGGCAGTGGCTTCATCATGACCAAATTGTCAGTGATGCCTTTTGCCAGTGCAACAGCAGAGATGTCCAGACAAGGCTCCCCAGTTAAGGGGAGGACTTTGCTATTTCCTATTCTATACTTTTCTGTCACCTCTACTTTCTTATTGGTCTTTCTTTTACTTTATTCCCTTTTGTGTTTTTCAGGCCACTGTCTCAGTCTAGAAGAATATTGTTTTACATTATAGAGGGACCCCTCCCTCCATCTCTTCCCGTTCTCCTTCTCATACTCTGCCATTCCTTTTGCATTACTTTTCAATTTCTCCAAGCTTTTTCAGGCTATTTGAAGTCATGGTTAACAGGATCAGCTTGCCATGTTAAGAGTTTGTTTATTATTTATTTGAGAAAGGGGACATTGAGGATAGCCACTGAACAGAAAAATGCTGTCACATGCCTGCACTTAGCAAAATCCAAGGTCAAACTAGACAGGCAGTGGTGATTATACAATGCAAGGCACATGGATTTTTAGATATGGCATCTACTGAATGCAGCTCCTTGAGTCCTCTATCTTGACAGACAGAGGCTTGTAGGGAGATGTGCTGTGCAGGAGTAATTTTGGTTGAACAAAACACACTGCTCTTGTCCTCTCTGGCACTGAGGTTATCTATAATATTTAAAATGATGGCATCTGCTTAAAAATATATAGAGTTGAAGGATTGCTTGCTGGTCTCAGTTAAACCTTTGTAGCTCTGTGTAGTAACTGAGGAAGTTTCAGTCTCTGTAATTCCATGCAGGAGTCGGAACAGGCATGTCTGGTGTTGCTCTTGACTGCTGTTACTTCAGCTGGATTACTGTGGCTGTCCTTTTCTGGACTCACTGTGTATCCTTGGAGCTCATGTTTGTTTCTCAGGTTGCTGCTCAGACCTTGGTAAGGATCCTGCTTTCAGACCCCCGGGTCTGTGATGACAGAAATTAATAAAGTGGGTGACAGTGGAGAAGGTGCTTTTTAGCACAGAAAACAAAAATTTGGGGCACTACTGAAGAGGATCCTGCTTACATTAGGTCAATGTAATAGCAGAACTTTCAGGCTGATAATTTTTGATGTTTCTCTGACAGCTCCCACTCCATAGCTTTGCATCGGAGCTGAAATGGGTGCAGACACATGTCACAGGGCAAGCCTTTTATTAATTGTTGCTCCTACTAAGCTTCTGATAATTGTCATGGTCCTGTCCTTGATGACATCCATTTTTTTGATCAAGCTTTTTCAATTTCCCCTGTGTCTATGAAAATAGACACTACAAAGAGAATAAAGAGTATCTTTATTTCATCAGGAGCAAGATGTGTGGAAACAAGCATAAGAATACGTTACTTTACCAGTATAGTTTCTGGCTATGGAAACCCCAAGAACTCCTCTCAATTTCTTCTCTTTGAGAAAAATAGCAGATATTATAGTTAAAGGCTTGCTTTTTTTAACTTAGCAGCATACCAAAAGTGGCCAAATTAAAAGTTGAAGCCTTCAGAACATATAGAAGGTCAACAACAAGTGAAAAAAGCTCTGTTAGATGTGGGTACCAGAGTTCATACCTCTATGGGTAATGTATTTTTTTGTTGTGCACAAATTTAATAAATGAGAAACAGGTGTTATTATTCCAAGCAACAAAAAGGTGTGTCTATATATTCTGCTTTTGATGTAGTGGAGATGTCCTAAGGTAGTAATGCATAGAATGGCTGGTTTAAATGTAATTTATCTGGTAAGTTTTAGCAGGTTTTTATTTTCCAATAGAATGGAGCTCTTAAACTGAAGATAATGAAGTAAGATTAATACAATTTTTCTTGAAGTCAGTAATTTAGATATTCTATTTTGTTGCTATAAATGGATATTTTGTAGCAATTAGAGATTAGCTGTTAATTTGTATCATCATTTGATGGACAGGACAATGATGACAATGCATCTTTGTTAACATTTTGTTGTTGAATCAGTTTAATGATTATAAACATGATTTGTTTTCATGCTTCAAATGTATTAAAGTAAATCTTGGAAGATGGAAATCTTAATTAATGGAGATAAATTCTAATTGGACAGTCTGATAGTTTGTGCAGACTGTGTGTATAGTTGTCTGGAGTACAGTGCTAAATCTGAGGATTATATTTTCATTCCTAAATTAGTGAAAATAAAAAGTAATACAGGAGGCACAGACATGTTATTTGGGGATGTAGAAAATGGAAACTGTTTTCTTGATCAGTAAATTATGTTAGCCAATCTTCCTAGACAAGCTTTGTGAGCTATTTTGCTCACAACCTTTGACTAAGACCACCAAAAACACTTAGAAAAGACCATCAAGACATTTAAAATGCCAGCCACTCATTTCAAGAGTGATTTAATACAGTTTCACCTGAATCTGTCTGCCTGCTCCTTACCTGCTCTGGCCTTGCAGGGTCCAGAGCCCAAGAACATAAATTAGATGGAGTCAGCATTGCCTTTCATCTGTTTAATCTCTGGGTTTGAGGTATGTTGGTGGCTCTTCTCCACCACTGGCCAAGATCAGCATCTGGAGAAATATGGCAAGGGTGTTCAGGTACCCCTGTGTGTAGGAGAAGGGAACACAGGTGAACTCAGCCTGATTAGTAACAGCTGTGTTAATTACCCAATACAGCCTCACCCCTGATAGGTCACAGCTGTATCCAATAAAGGTAAGTGTGATAAAAGGGAGTGGGTGAGCTGGGGAGGGGAGAATCACAAAGGAGGAGGAACTTGGAGGATCATGAGCAGGGAATCATGAAGAAGGACCCTGCAGAGAGAGAGAATCCCTGCTGTGAGTGAGGTCAGTGTGGGTGTGCAGTCAGAGCTGTTTTGGAACCTGCAGTCACAGTCTAGCTGGGTAAAACCTGCAGTCAGAGTCTGCAAGGGAAACCCACAGCAGGAGCTGCTGCAGGCAGAGTCAGGGAATGGTTGGGGTCAGGATGGCTGAGCTGCAAGGAGGAATAAACCAGGACCCTTTTCATGCTGTGCTAAAAAAGAAATCTGTGTCTTGGCTCATTTCTGCCCTCTAACAAGAGGGCTGCTGCAGCAATATTCTTTCTGAAGAGTGTTTCATAATGGGAGATCTCACCATTATAAAACAAAGGACCGAGTGATAAGATGATTGTTTCAAAGATTTTCTTACAGGAAGCATTAAAAACTTTAATTTTTTCTCTAAATTTTCATTTTTAAAAAAAAAAATGTGCTTGTAACCTGTGTCTAGGACCTGAACTTCATAAACGTCATGCCATACCAAGTATTTGGAGGCCTGTTATCTGATTGTATTGCTATAGTGAAACAGATTTACTGAGTTGAAAATCTGCCCCTTCACTATGTAGCAGCAACCTGTGTTGATATAAATATTCAGGGGATTCTGATAAATATTTCAGGTTCACAGTGAGACTTTCATTCCTTGCAGGTCAGTTTTGGGCTGGGAGGTAAAACAGGCATGGGGCTCCAGTCCATTGTTGGATACTTCTCCTAGGTGACACCATCAATGCCTCCTGAGGCTCTTGAGGAGCAGATAGAGAGCTGTATGTTCACAAATAACAGCTGGAAGGCTACCAGGCCATTATATGTTTAATTAAAAACACAAAGGGGTAATAAGCTAGTTAAATTATTCACTGAAACCTAGCTGATGAAAAGAAGCCTCTGCAAGTGACTTCTGACCCTAGTAGTAAACCTGAAAAATTGGATTTACTTCCTGCTGTGTTTTAGATTATTCTCTGCAAGATGGGTATACACATATTGGATTCCAAGATGCCCAGGATTCAGAAAGGGAAGAAAAAACTCTGCAGATGTATCCATTAACCTTTTTCTTCTAGGGTAAAGGGCACATCTTTATGAATATTTATATGTTGAATTGCTAAACTGGAAAGCTGTAAAGAGAGTATAAGACTGAGCCTTACTTCCTCCCCTCTGAATGAGTTGATGTGAAATATGTGAAGCATTTACACATTTTTTTTTCCTTCTCAAAAGGTCTTTAGAGATGCAAATGCAAAACAGAATTGTCCTCACCTGCTTCTGTTCTTGGGGTTAAAGTATGCAGAAGAGTAAAGTGAAGAAGAACTGTTCTATAAATCTTCCACTGATTTAAGCATTGTGAGAGAGGAGTTACTACTGGAGGAGTTACCCTCCATCCTGTGGCTTCCTGCTGAGAGCAGGTGTTTTATGTACACTAGGCTGACAATTGTTGTCTCTCTGAAGCATTAACATGCTGCTCATAACCAGCTTGGAACGCGTTCATTGGACCACGTTGGCAATTGCAGGAGAAAGGCTGACAGTTTGAAACTCTTTAAACCCGAATTTGGACAGGGCAGAAATGTTGTGGTCAGCCAGGAGCAGGATGTGTGGGTCCCCCAGGAGTCAGCTCCAACATGCTGAGTTATTCTGTTTGATTGGTTGAAGACCCTCTGATACAGGCAGAGAACCAGGATGTCTCAAATCTATACTAAATGCAACTTTTTGGAAAACTGTCTGGTGAATTTGGGCTGCTTGTTTAGAATGTTAACTCCCCTAGTTAATAAGGCAGTTAGATGTCTACAACATGTTATTAATGTTCATTTGAGTGGTTGATGGTAGTCTGGGTGATATGTCTGTTTTTTTGGGTTTTGTTTGCAGTTTTGTAACGATGCCTGTGTGCTCTCTTTGCTCCAAGCTCTGTCTCCAGAAAGAGAGGGGGCTGGCAGTGCCTGTCCTGATGGTTGCAGAGCTGGTGGCATTGGGGTAGGAAAGGTGGAGGCTGCCTGGGACCGAGGGCTTATGGATGGAGCAGACATGTTCTGGGCCTTGAGAGAAGGCAAAGTTTTTGGTAGTGGTGGTGTTTTGGTGTGTGTGTTTTTGTGGTGATTTTTTCTTTTGTTGTTTGTTTTGTTTTGTTTTCTCCCTAAGAACCTAGGAGAAATGTGTTTGCCTGTTTACCCAGTGTGCAGCAAGTCAATAATTACACACTTGAGAGAGACATCAATTGTTTGTTTCAGATCTGCACAAGCCTGGGTGCTCGGTGGTCTCACACAAACCGAGCACACCAAACAGGACTTCCTCTATACCATTATTTATACGTGGAAGTCCAGAGTTGGTAACTTTCCAAGTATAGTTTCCAGTTTCCTGTATTACTACTGGTTAATAGTTTCCATACAAGGTTTGTAATCTCAGCTAATTTCTGTGTGTGCCTGAGGGAAGGGTCTTCTCCTGAGCAGGTGTCTTTTTGACCTCTAGGTGTGAGTTTTTTAATGTTAAAATGGAGATAGTTCAACTGAGGGATGCATGGACCTTGAGTTTTTTGCCAAGTTGGTAATGGATAAATAGGCATACAAGGGCATATTGATTTACTACATCCTTATAGTTTATTAGTTCTAGGGTGCTCTTCACTAAGGGATGGTAATTGTTCCACTGATTAAGTGTCCTTTCTTGCTGATTTGAAAAGTCTTAATTAGCCAGCTTGAAGTGTCTAAAGAATACTGACCAATCCAGACCTAAGATGGTTTTGGCATATTCCACATTGGCACATTTGTCATAAAGTAAGAAATCACTGAAAGGCCACTGAATTTGGGAGATTAGAGGGAAGAACCTTCTTTTAAGGACACCATACTTAGGATAATTTGTTTTAAAATAATGCAGTTTTACTCAGGTGGCAGACCTCATTAGTTTAAAAAGCTGTTATCCTCTTGTTATGTTAAAATCTGGCATTTAGAGACTGTGGATTTGGGGGTCCCCTGAGCTGAGCTGTTGCTGCAGTGATGAGCATGAGGGAGGGAGGGACTGGACAGGGCTGTGCTTTGGTTACAGCTCTGCTGGTGTCTGTCTGATCACACTGGCAGCTCTAGGTTTCTGCATACCCACAGACATCCCTGGGCTAATGCCAGCTCAGAGAATCCCAGGTTGGCCTTAAAAAGCAGCCAGTGCCCATTCAGAAAGTCCTCAGGTATCAATGCTTTGTGGATTGCAAATGGTCCTGGGGAACCAAACCTTTGGCCAAGGGCTGTGGGTGATGAGCCCTGTAATGACAGCTGCAGGATGGGAGTGTGCAGGGTGACTTGGTATTGGAGTGGTGATTCCTAAAGGAATGAAGATTTTCTTTTGTCAGTAACAGTAAAACAGTGTTTAGTGTGAAGGTGGTTTTTTTGTTGTTTTTGTGTGGGTTTGTTGGGGTGGTTTTTTTAGGTATGTTTAAGGAGATGTAACTTCAGCTTACTCCAGCCAGACTTTTCTTTCCTGCTGGCTGTACTAGCTCTGAAGCCTGCTAAGATGCTGTACTATTTTTAGGTGCAGTGTGATACTACCTGCTTGGTTTATTAGGACTAAGAGAGAAACCAGGCCTTTTTTCAAACAGTAGGCAGGTTGCAGCCATGGTGAGGGTAGATTTTTAGACGTATGAAACGAAACCAAAAATGCTTAAGGTCAATCCTTACAACACATGC
Organism: Aegithalos caudatus; assembly: GCA_013389925.1. NCBI lineage: Eukaryota > Metazoa > Chordata > Aves > Passeriformes > Aegithalidae > Aegithalos > Aegithalos caudatus. The sequence goes on from WEIU01024467.1 coordinate 436,267, forward strand.
CATAGAAATATGTAGCTTCTTTGCACCAGCTCTGACTTTAACTGCCTTTTGTTGGGGTTACTTTTTCTTTATATGATCAAAGAGGAAAATAAATTTGTATTAGGATGGCCTTTGCCTAGTTGCAGGTACACAAACACATCATAAATTCTTTATGCCTTGCAGCTTGCATGCCCAGCTCCCATTTGTATGTTGCGTAGAACAAAAGACAAAATGTTAATAAATATTCTATGCTAATAGGAGGTGTCAGTGTGGGAGTGTTTGTTGTTAAATGTTTCAATCTGGGCTGGTGGAACATGATTACTGTTGTCCTCAGAGTGGTCTGAATAGAAAAATAAAGTCTTTCAGCTGACTGGGTTTAGTTCCTTTTACCTGAAATGAAGGGGTGGGAACATTTGGAAGAATCTTATTTGGGTAGTCAGTAGCACAGTGATGATGGTGCACTTTCAGGCTTTTACTTGAGAGTATTGAAAGTGTTTAGTATTACATTTTAGCTATATTTGATTTGCTTGCATAGGAGGAATACTTTTGGAATAGAGTAGGAATAGGTAGGTGATGAAATATATGGGATTCAGGTTTTGTGTTTTCCGTTGTAGAGAGTTAATCTGATTTTTAACAATTTAGCAACCGATTTCATTGTCACAGGTAATGCTTCTATTCAGGACACCTTTCCTGCTGCCTGATGTCAGGCTGGCTTTGGTGGTATCAGTGTGTCATCTCTGCCACAGCAGTGAGTCTTTAATGCCACATAAACAATGATTTGCCATGTATGGTTTTGCTGTGCAACCTCTGGCTCTGTCTTTATTTAAACCAGCTGTAAAAAGTAACTTTGGATGGTTTGTAAGTGTTGTGAAAAACAACTTTCACTTTGCTGGTAAAATTTAAAAAGTTTAATAAAAGACAATAGGAGACAGAGATAATAAAGCAAAGAGTTAATGGCTGGGTGCACACCTGCTGTCTTCAGAGACACTCCTTAAACACCTTTTCCATTACATCAGCCTGTTGCACATGCATAAACAATTATTCATATTCAAACTCTTCCCCAAACTAGTTTACATATTCTAGGAACAGTTTAGCATGGCCCCTCCCTGGGTCTGCCTTATTAGATAGAGCATGTGTGTTTCTTGGCTGTGGTTTTAATCCATCTTCATTATCAAACCTCCAGCTTGGGCCTTGGTCCATACTTTCTTCAGATGGCAGGTGCTGATGGCTGCCATGTCAGCAGCAGGGTCTCCATCATATGTTCACTGTTTCATTCCAATCTTTTGTTTTAGTTCCTGACAAAATACTGGGAAGTACCTTCAAAACACCTGTTAAGAGATCAGTTCTGCCTCTTGCATGCTTCTAATAATTTCCCCTCTCCCCATTTTTACCTGTTTTATCATAGATAAAAAAAATTGTACAATGGCATTTGAAATTGAAGATGAGATAGCAATTTAAAAAAAACCCACATTTATTTCCTCTGGCTTTACTAATTATTTTCTCACCAGTTGATGATAACACCAGTTGGGTGTTATCCCAGCCAAGCAGACAGTTCAAGTGTACTATATCACCTATCACCACTATGGCTAATTTTTCCTATTAGCAGAAATAAAAGCTATATCCATATAGCATTTTAACATTATACATANTGCCTTATTAGATAGAGCATGTGTGTTTCTTGGCTGTGGTTTTAATCCATCTTCATTATCAAACCTCCAGCTTGGGCCTTGGTCCATACTTTCTTCAGATGGCAGGTGCTGATGGCTGCCATGTCAGCAGCAGGGTCTCCATCATATGTTCACTGTTTCATTCCAATCTTTTGTTTTAGTTCCTGACAAAATACTGGGAAGTACCTTCAAAACACCTGTTAAGAGATCAGTTCTGCCTCTTGCATGCTTCTAATAATTTCCCCTCTCCCCATTTTTACCTGTTTTATCATAGATAAAAAAAATTGTACAATGGCATTTGAAATTGAAGATGAGATAGCAATTTAAAAAAAAACCACATTTATTTCCTCTGGCTTTACTAATTATTTTCTCACCAGTTGATGATAACACCAGTTGGGTGTTATCCCAGCCAAGCAGACAGTTCAAGTGTACTATATCACCTATCACCACTATGGCTAATTTTTCCTATTAGCAGAAATAAAAGCTATATCCATATAGCATTTTAACATTATACATATGGCATTCGTCTTAATACTTACGAAAAGGCAACAATATAATATGTATTTATAATAGTGTGGATGTTAAGAAAGCTTCCCTGTCTTACCATTTGGCAGTGACAGTGTCACCACACGAGACTCCAGCTGCACCAAATGTGCTCCTCAAGATGCAGATGCAGCAGAGGAGTAGATCTGTGCACTTGAGCGTGTTAAGAGCATTTCTTCAAAATCCAGTGTTTCACAATGCTTAATGTTTCAGAGCTTGGGATCTCTCCCTGTCACTTTACAGTAACTAGGGTACATACAGGAACAGCTCCTGTGGTAAAGACTGAAATATTTGCCTTGACAGCTGTAACTTGTTCTGGTTTTGCATCCGCACAGAGCCGTGGTGACAACTGCAAAGTGAGTGTTTCCTTTCGTTTGAAGAGATCTTTTCTTTCAGAGGCACTGCTTTTTCTCACCATGGCTTTGTCACTGACAGGGTGCACTGCCTTGGGTGGTGCCTGCCAGCTTATCTGCAGCACAGTGCCCAGTGCCTGCTCCTGGCCTGGTTTGCTTTGCACTGAGGGCTGCTAAAACAAGATCTCAGTAACTTTCATGTCCTGTCCAGGCTGAGCCACTTGGCAGCACACCCTGCACAAGTGTGTCCCACTGTGCACACAGACCCACTTGGTGGTGAGGAACAGCAAAAGGCCAAAGGAGTAATGGCCTGTGATTCATCACAGAATCCTTGTAGGCTGAAAATCCTGACATCTCTGCAATAATGGATGCAGATTTTTTGGCTGTCTCTAAATACATCGAGAAGTGTTTCTGCAAAGATGCTAAAGCACAGTCTTGCCTGAAGCCATTTTTATCACCAAATAGCACAATGCTATTGTAAAATGAAAAAGCTATGTGCACAAACAAGTAAGTCCAAATAGACCAATGTTTTTCAGAAGCTTCCTGAATTTATAATTTATAGCTGGTTAAATCAAAATGACTCGTCTCTGGACTTTTCCTGAATTTGCATTGTTATTGAAAAAAAATAAAAACTGTGCCTTGGCCAGACTCACAGATATTTTCCAGAAGTTTCTGTGCAGTAACAGTCTGATTTTTATGGCAGTGCTTTTTTTTCCCAGCATTTGGGAGGCCTGACATCATAGTTCTGCTGCAGCATGTGCAAGGTGGATGGGGCTTCCATCCTTGAACTCCTGTGGTTTTGTGACCTTCTCCCATTTATGTGAAGCAGATGCACAATGTTTTGACTAGATGGCAACCCCGAGTTTGTACATATTTGCAGGGATGCCATCTGTGCCTGCTGCTTTGCCCTGGGACATCTGCTCAGTAGCTCTAAGAGCATCTGCCATAAGTGCTGGTGCTGCTCCTTGAAAGGGGCTGTGGGGCTTCATTTGGCACCTGATCAAGGATGGTGGAAGAAGTTGCAGAATCAGAATGATAACTTTGCTTTATTTACTTTAGAATGTGATAAAGGAGCAAGGTTGCTAGAATTGAATGCAGGAAGTAGTTCTGCTTTAGTTCCTAGAGCTCTTACAAGAGTGTTTAGTCTGCTTACCCAATAGTGCTGCTGTCTTTGTTGTGGGATGTTTTAGTGTTTGCTGATAGGTATTGGGTTGATGAAGATCAGGAAATGAAGTGCTGTGTGCCCTAAGGAAGTTCTGGAGGACACCAGTCCCACAATTCTCCTTGGGATCTGGAGTTTGAGAGCTGTCCCTCCTTTGGCCACTTGCATAATCCAGCAGCAGTAAAATCTTTGAATGAAACATGCTGGTGTTTGCCACAGGGTAAGGTCACTTCTGTGGGTTGAGATGATGAATAGGTGAACATGTTTCTTTAATGCAGATGGTGGATTAATCCAGCTCACCTTATAGGAATACTTCTCTGCTTCAGGTGTTGTACATGTTCTTATTTAATGTTGATAGTGACTTTTCCAATTTTTTTTAGTCATTATATCCACAGCAGATGTTTTCTACTGAAAGTATAGTTTTAGGAGCCTTTCTCTCCTGATCTGGAAGTGAAATGAGCAGTCAAATATATGGGTGTTATATATGTGTCCCAAATATATGTGCTGGAAAGCACATTACATGACCTTAAAATATCCCAAGTTTTTTTGATGTGCATAAAATCAGTCTGAATTTAGCAATGCTTTTCTCTTATACATTGGGATTTGAATAAGAGACTGCAGATAGACCTATAAAAAGCATTTGAATTCTATAATTGTATGAAAGAAGCCAGCAGTAATTTCAAATAGGGAAATTCTACTAGTGGGAGAATTTCAGCCAAGGTCAAACAGCATTGCTGTTCCATAAAAAACAATCTTTCTTAATACATGTTTTCTGAGAACTTCATCTGTCAAAATACATGTTAACTTCTGATCATGCCTTACTTAAAATATATGGGAGTATAAATTGTTGCTGAGAAATAACAAACAAAAGAACAAAACCATCACTCAAAGTGCTGAGAAGTTGACAACTCACACCTTTCTTCCTTGGAAAAGGTCTGCAGGAGGGTAGCAGGGCTCTAACTGCAGGACAGGCTGACCCAGGCTTCATGCAGATGTGATGGAGAATCAGAGGTTGGCATAATACTCAGGGATCTCTCTTCTTGGGCTTTTGGGATGGATTTCATGACAGCATTGAAAGTTCACACTGAATTATGAGACATACATTCAGATGGTCCCAGATCTTGCAATCTTTTCAGGAACCCTGTTTCATTCCAATCTTATATTTTCTTTTAGTTCCTGACAAAATACTGGGAAGTAACTTCAAAACACCTGTTTAAGAGATCAGTTCATTTTCCTGCCTCTTGCATGCTTCTATTAATTTCCCCCCTCCCCATTTTTACCTGTTGTTTTATCATAGATTAAAAATTGTACAATGGCATTTGAAATTGAAGATGAGATAGCAATTTAAAAAAAACCCACATTTATTTCCTCTGGCTTTACTAATTATTTTCTCACCAGCTGATGATTACTTGCCTGAGTCTGTTTTTCCCCTCATTTGTCTTCCATTCCTCAGTTTGCAGGTTAGAACTCCAAACCAGAGCAGGTGCACTTACTTCCAGGAGTGAATGGCCTTTGTGTCATTGCTTTGGAAGAGGCATCTTTCCTCCAGAGTCTATTGGAAGGAGAAGATGTTTGCTGTTGAGAAAGCTGTTTGCATGTGACTAATATTCTGGTAGAGAAAAGATGACTTCTGAACTGAGAACATGATGAAGTGTTTGTGTAATCAAGGTCTGAGTGTGAATTTCTGCATCTTAAGACAAGAAAAAATCAACTCAAGAGTGTTGGTTTACATTGCCTTTTGTTTTATAAATGAGAGAGAGGGAGATGTGTTGGGTAACCCAGCTAGTTTCTGCTGTTGGGATTTTGTTGACTGCTGTTCACTTGATGTTTCTCTGAGTGTAACTGGTTGTGGTTTGCACTTGTTGAAGGGTGGTGAAGAATAGGTGCAGAATTCTCCCGCTGTCACCCTCCTTTTCCTGCCACTGAAGAGGTAAACATGGTGTTTAATACAGCCCTGTGGCACTTACTGCATTAGGTGCATATATAAAAAACGTTAGCAGTAGCTATTACAGGAAACTTTAAGTAATCTGATCTCTACTATATAAATTAGTCAGGAGATTGACAACAAGCTCGATGCCTAAGCAACAAGCTGTTCTCAGCTCTGGGGTAACTATTGACACTAAAGCTTGTCAGGTGAGGAGCTTTGCAATTCCCTGTGCTGTACAAATAATAGAGCAGAGATGTGATTAAGTGCAGTATCTGACTGACCTTTCCAGGGCTGCGCTGTTGCCTTTACATTAACAAAGAAATCATTGTGTGCTGAGTGATCAGCTCTGTGGCTATTGGAGATTATGAAGAATGACCTCAGGAAGCAATTTGCTTCCTGCAACAGGAGATTGTCTTGTTTTGGAGCTCTTAATCCTCCACCATATATCTCTACATCCATATGTATATATGCACAAATACTTTGTGTGTGAGTTACTAGATTGTTATGTACTTCTCCCTCTTATTTTTATTTTAGTTTTCTGTCTCACCTACTTTTTTGCTGTGATAGCTGATGGAAATTACAAAATATTACAAAATGTGACATCACTGACAGTACTTGTCCTAGTGCTTTCCTGCCTTGGGAACACCAGCAGCAGTATCTTCTGGATATTGACTGTGTCGTTGCTGAGCATCCAAACAATAAATCTTCTCCAGAATCAGTGAGAATTTAATTTAGGTGTTTTAGTGGGTGTTGGCTGTAGTTAATCAACATTCTGCTCTACTATTTAGAAAACCCCTCTTTCTCTGCCCTCCTTGTGTGAGTTCCTTCGCAACAGCAGCCTGATTTTTTTTTTTTCCACTCTGCACTGCATGTATTTTGTTGGTACCTATGCCTGCTATGTTTTCATTCAGCATTGGTTTTACCTTGACCTCCTTAATTGCCTCTGTGTTGCATGAAAAATATGATGACAAGGCATTTGACAGGATGGAGGAGGGCTTGACTTTCAGTTTTGGTGAAGACTTACTTTCTTTGTGTTCTCCTTCCCAGCCTGTTGTGATGTCTTGCACATGTTTCCAGCTAGTATTTTATCATCTCAGTTTCCTCCCAAGGAATTCTGTTTCCCAGTTACATTGGAAACCCTCAGGTTCATTGGTGAGATCTAATCCTGAAGAAGTGCACAACCCCCATGTAATGCTTGTGCACACAGGCTATTAGGGCAAGCAGTGTAAAAGGCTGATGGGAAAATGAAAATTGGCACTCCAATATTTACGGGTTTGTGTTGCATTTATTTTTTGGAAGTGGATTTCATTACTGTAGTTTTTTCCCACCTTACCCCAAATCAGCACCTATCTCTCAAATGCCATGTTTAAATTGGTGTTGGCCAATAGGGAAAAGCATAACCCTGTGGAGGCAGGTGGGGTAAAGGACTATGTGGACAATCTAACATCTTCACTTTCTTGCAGAGCTATTTCTACTATAAAGGGAGATCTGCATCACCTGTTTCTATATACAGCTTCACTTTAGCAGGAAAAAGATTTGATAAAGATGCAAATATTTGGTGAGGTCCAGGAGATGACTTCACTATTTGTACTGTCAGTGTATAAATCCATCCTGGAGGAAGAACTGTCTCCCCCCTTCCCAGCCCTGTGAGGCCACACTTGGTTATGGGAGTCTGACAGCTGTATGAAGGGTTTGATTGTTGGATGGCTTATGCCAGACATGGAGCCACCTAATCCAGCCAGCAGGTTTTGTCTCTTCCTTGTAGAGCTGAAAGATCATGGCAGTAATAATAAAAGTCAGAAAATGAGTTAAACATAGAGGAGTCCTAAAAATAAACAGTTGTGGTTTTCTTAAATGGATTTGTGAGTAGTAAATACAAATTTAATGATCACCTGGTGGTTTCTTACCTTAATGGCTTTTTATTTGTTTGAGGTAGTGATATAAGTACTGTTCTTTATTTTTCAATTTCTTACAAAGCCTGCAGTCACACAAAATATTTTGGTGAAAAGAGTAAGGCTTGGTTTTCCTATGGGTGAAAAGAGGATTTCAGGAGGAGCCCAGGACTGGGTTAACAAGTGGTACTTTGAGCTGTTTTGATGTAATTAGTATTGCTGGTTTTGTACTGCTCTGACTGTACAGCCTTGTCTCTCTACTTCTTTTAAAAAAATTAATTAGCAGCTAATCCACGCTGAGTAACCTCTTTAGCTTGTGGTGTTTGCTTAAAGAAGTCTACTCAGTTAAAGAATACAGTGCCAGAGACAATGATTGTATCCAGAAGCAGGACTGATTCTTCTCCACTTTTTCCATGCAGCTATTTTGAGCTGGAGAGCAGTGGCCTTCGGGATGAGGTCAGGTTCCACTACAGGTTCAACGGGAAGACGAGGACGGAGGTGTTCCCGTACCGCCTGGCAGACGGACAGTGGCACAAGCTCGCCGTGTCGCTCAGTGCATCCCACCTTCTGCTCCACGTGGACTGCAACAGGTAAGCTAATATCTTCTCTAAACTTGTATTTCTTTAAAAAAAAAGGTCTCTAGTTATGGGAATAAAATTGGTAAAGGAGATTTTTAGGTTTTTTTTTTTCCCCCCCATAAATGCCGCGTTGAAGAAGCACGCTAAACTGCCATGGGATAAGGAAAGGAAAACAAAGTATTAAAGTGGAACAATTCATTGTGATTATGAACAAATGTGGAAAAGGTTGATTGCTGATGGGGGAGTATTAAATGCATCTCTGTAGTTTAGGCAGTAGCTGATGTTATGCTTGCCAGTGATTGCATTTAAGTGTGATGGATGGGTGGGATGCAGTCTGTTCTGTTGTGAGCTGCTTCACTCAGCATACCTGAGAACTTGAAGAATAGACAGATGCATCAGAGACACTTTAATCTTATTTCACAGAATCAGACAACGTAGTTTTCACTGATTTTTCCACGTGCTGCCCCATTTGGAAACTTCTGAGAAACCTGGAAGCTTCTTTTTGCATGACTGGAAACTGTGCCTTTTATTTTCTGAAGGTTATTCTGTCTTTTCCTGTAGAAGCTGTGAAGGCTGTGAGGTGGCATATTGCCAGGATTTCAGGGAATGAAAAGCAGCAAATCTAGAATCTCTTTTGCTTTGGAACTTGATCTCACAATGTATTGTAGACTTCAGACTTTAGTGGCTGATGAGGAAATTCAGAGAGCTTGAAAATGGGACTTCCATAATAGTCATTGTGAATGAGGAAAACAAACCATTTCTTTTGTACCTTATTGCACCAAAATGAATGAAAAAAACCAGTCCTTCGTATTCAGTGAGAGAGGATCAGCATATGCATTTTGGTATTGTGGCACTTAAATGGATAGGATGATGATAAGTGTTTTTTGGGTGGGTTGTTTTTTTTTTGTGTTTTTTTTTTTTTTTTTTTTTTTTTTGTAAGTCTTCATTTTGTTCAGATAGGCAGAATAAAGTTAGATGAGTATTATAGGATGATGCAGTTATTGGAACATTTGAAAAAGTTTGAATTTTGACCCAAGTAATTATAAGATAGTGTTTTGAGAGAATGTGACAACCATTTTCTGCAATGTCATTAACTACTGAAAAATCTAATCTGAAGGGATGCTGCTTATTGGACTTTATTTGGACCTTAGAAGCAATTAAATGCTGAGAGTAATTTTAATTTCATTGAGGCATGAACTCTACAGTTTGCAAGGATTCTCTTCATTTCAGTCATTTTATTTATGTTCCCATTATTCGTCTGTTATACTATTTATTTGTTTTCGACAGAATGTTTTTTTCTTTATTGCCATACTGAGTTTTTGAGACAGTTTCTTCATTGATGTATCTATTATGATAAATATATATATATCTATAGATCTACTTTAATATATATATTTTAGGAACAGCAAATGTGTTTTGGGAAGAGCCTCTTTAGCAGGTTGTTTAGCTGGCTGCTTTCTTGCACAGAATGTAAAATGAAGACAACACAAAACGACTGCCTGGTGCAGAATTCTATCCAGGGACAGGAGAACTGCATGGAGTCCTGGCTGTGACCTGATTTTCTTTACAGTAACAGGCAGAAATAGATAAATACAATTATGGAATGAGCTGTGCTGTCATATGAGGTGACAAATATGTCCAGCCATCTCTGTCAGGTAGCCCTAAGCAGGGCTGATGCATCTAACCATGTCCCTTAAGGTGGTACATCCTGAGGTTGCTTCCAGCATAAATCCAAGCTGAGATGTCTCTATCTGGCTGTGTATTGTGGGGTTTTGTGACAACTCCTGTGGAAGAGTAATGGAAATAGTTCTGAAAGCGTGACATGAGGACAGATCATAGAAGAAGTTTAAATGAAGGGAGGATAAAAAATAAAGCAAGTCTCTGAGTTCCTGAGTCAGCTGTAGCATCACTGTTCAGTTAATTAGAGAATTTTGTGAATGCTGGTGTTAGCTTGATTATATCTTAACCCTTTATATCTTTGCACTCAGAAGAGAAGTCAATATCTTGTTCTTCTTGGCATTTTCTTATGAAAGTGCAATAAATGTCCAAGCTGTGAAAATGAAGAGTGAGTCAAGGAGGGGTACTGAAAACCCTAATCCTTCTGCATGTTAGTGTCAGGGCAGCTGCAGCTGAGAGTGTGAACAGAGTCCAGGGTGAAGAGTTGTGCACTTCACGTGTAAATATCACTATTTTATGCTGGAGTGGTGTCTGGCTCTCAACTGAGTTCAGGACAGTGAGAAGTGATGCTTCTGCAGACATGAATGAACAAGATATGAATGCAGTCAGTGTGTTCACCTGTTCCACCTCCTGCAGAGGTTTGGTGTCATCAGAACAAGAATTTGGCTTCCTGTGTGCCTGTCTAGTTAAAGAAGTTGTCAGCTTTTTGTTTACCAGGTTTTGCCAGCAAAACAGAAAGGGGAAAGAAAAATAAACTGACTGCCAAAATGAATGCCTTGAATTTCTGCTGTATTTCTTTAGGGGTTTGCAGCATTGCTTCCTCACAGACATGCCTGAATTTGCATAACTTTTTGTTTAGGGCTGTGGTGATGTGTTGTATAATTGGAAGGTTATTGTGAGTGAATGATTTGTCAGTGCAGTGTTACCAAGGTTAATCTGTGTCTGAGAGTGCGTTGCAAGTGTTTGCATTGGGAAAAATACCCAGTCACAACCTAGTTTTGCTACAGGATCCATACTGTGATACCCAGAGCTGGTCTCTAGCCTCCAAGAACTGCAGTTGGTCAGAAAGTATTGGAGAAGCAGCTTTTAATTTGTAAACAGATAGTCAAATCTACTTTTTCTCTTCACAGCCCTATCACCCATATTACTCTGATTTGTAAAATTGCTTTGACATTTGTGCTTGATTATCATTTGGATTCAATTCAAAGTCAGCTTTGTTTTTGAGACCTGGGTAGGCTAGGGGAAAGTATTTGGGAGCTAGCAAAGACCTGTAGTGCTTTAAAGCATCACCTTTGGAACAGTGCAATTGTCCTGTTCTAATGAGATGTCATATGGAGGGGCAAGCATATGTATCAAAGGAGGTTTATTTGCCCAAGTCCTTTTGAAATCAGCTCCTGCTGCGTCTCACTGGCTCCTTTTAGTGCTCCTTCAAGAACAAGGAGTGGGCATTGTAGTTTAGTTTGATGATAGAGCTTGGAGCTGCTGACTCAGGAATCATGGAATGATTCAGGTTGGAAGGGACTTAAAAAATGATCTTGTTCCAGTCACTTGCCATGGGCAGGGACACCATCCACTATGCCAGGTTGCTCCAAGTCCTGTCCAGTCTGGCCTTGGACACTTCCAGGGATCCAGGGGTGTCCACAGCTTCTCTGGACATCCTGTGCCAGAGCCCCAGCACCCTCACAGTGAAGAATTTCTTCCTCTTATCTAATCTAAACCCATCCACTTTGATTTGAAGCCATTTTCCCTTGTCCTTACCACTTTGTTTCCTTGCCCAAAGTCCCTTTCCAGCTCTCCTGTGGTCCCTTTAGGTGCTGGAAGATGATCTGAGCAAGGAGCCTTCTTGAGGCTGAACAGTCCCAGATTTCTCGGTCCATCTTCATGGGAGAGAAAAAAGATACCCCAAAATCCAGACTGGAAACCTGTTGAATGTCACTGGACTCTACCCACTGACTTGAAGGGTTTTTGTGCTGTGCCCAGACCTCTAGGCAGGGATGTGTCTCAGAAAAGTGACATGAGAAGCCATGGGTGCACTTGCTAACGTGCTTTTAACATTCCAGGGAGGTTCTGAAAGCTTAGAAAAATGAAAGGACTGCATTAATTATAAATGTACTACTGATGCACAAGTAAAACCTGTGCTCAAAGTAACATGGAAATTAACTCTCCTGCTTTTGGTAGGATCTGTGCCTCCCTGCTCTAGGCAGAAAGGGATTTTCTGGTGGATGCTTAGATTCAGCTAGAGCAACTGCGTCATTGTCCTTAAATAACCAGTAGTACTAATGGAGATATATATATAAATGTATGTATGTATGATCAAATTAACTCTGCCATGCTTTTTCCCAGATTGGGCCTCTGTTCATACCTGTGCTGTCAGGAGATTTGCAGCCCCAAGAGGCTGTCAAGTCCTACAAGATCTGATGTCTGTCTTCTCTGGGAATTAGTTTCAGCTCTAGAGGGCCTGTGTTGTTCCCATGGCTGTCCACTGGGATGCTTGTGACAGTGACAGCACAGAAAATATGTTCCATTTAATGGTTTTGAGAAGAGTGAGGGAATAGCATGGAGCCTGCAATTTAGGAGATGGCAGGTACTGTATCAAAATGTATTTATCAACAATTCATTTGCAGAATAGAAATTCCAAGTGTTCTCAGTGTAGCTGATTAATCTGGAGGGGTAAGCCTGAGGGGTTTGTTTTTTTTTTTTTGGTTTGTTTTATTTCTCATCAGCCATATTGCTGCAATGGTACTCACCTATTCAGACAGTATCCATATTCCTTTACTTGAACTCTGTGGGTATAGAAGGCAGAGAAGGGTGCTTTGATGAAAAAATTAATGTTCTTCCAGTGGAAATCTGTGCTGGAGTGCCTTTTGCTGTGAATACAGCCTGTGATTTTGATGGATACTCTTAGCTGTTTGATGGAGGGGGTTGGTATGAGCATAAGAGAATAGATTATAAAACTGGAGCAGGCTTGGAAGTAGTCTCCAACTGAAAAAACATGTTGTCTGCTTCTTTTATGTTAGAACAGCGCATTAGGGAATAAAAAATGCATGAGCAGTGGAGAACTTTTTAATTGGAAAAATAAATAAATTAAAGTAGCATCCTCCAAATATGGGAATCCAAGACCTCTGAGTTCTTATAAATAAGATATTCTGGCTGCCAACCTGGGGTTTTCAACTGATCTAAACAAAGTTCTGTGACTTTATTTAAAATGTAATAAATTTAAAGAAGGTTAAGGGATGTATTTAAAGAAGGGATTTGATGCTTTGGTCACTGTAAAACACTTTCTCTTGAGAGGGAAAATGGTGTGGTGGCAGTGCTATGCAGCTAGGTAATTTGAGTATGAGTTTGTGACCCAGATTGCTTCTCTGCTCTCCAAGCTGTGTCAGAAGCTGTCAGAGAAATGGTTACTTGGTGGTGGGGTAATTGTGCAATATGGGTGCACCCAACTTCAGATCTGTGGCATTGTGGGCTGGAAGTTAATTTTCACATACCATTTTTCCCTTTTGTTTGGCAAAAAGTCTGTGGAATGTTCAGGGTGGGAGACATCTCCAGCTGGCATACCACATCAGCTGCCATCAGTCTCTATCACTGCAGTTAACTGCAAGGAAATTTTGAGGATACAGTCAGCATTATTTTCTTTTTAAAGAAGCTTTTAAATAGCCAGAGTGTTTTTTTCACTGAATAGCTAATGCATCAGCAGAATGGTACTATGGGTGTCACCAAAGACTGAATGATATGTTTTAATCCAGTCCCCAATTATTTATGAAAATTTATTTCTTTAATCCCCACAAAAATCATTTTAACTCCTTTGTATACTGCATTGAGGGAATTGTGAAAATGCATGAGTATTTATGAAAGTGCTGAAAAGGTACTAGGGAATAAAATGAGAACAATCCATATCTCTGCCTGCCTTAGCCCCTTGGACCACCCCTAGAAGGCAGAAATCACTTGTACAGGTACTTGGGTACTGAGCTTCAGCAGAGAGGCCTCGCACAGCTCCTGCTTAGCTTATCAGGAGCTGATCCAGGTGCAGAAGAGGAGCAGAAGAGGAGCAGTCAGCAATCTCCAGCACTTGGATTAAGGGTCTTCCATAGGAGCTTGGGGCAGAGTTTTAGGGAGCCAGAGTTTGGTACTCAGCAATGGTTTTGGTCCTCCTCTCCCCCCAGTCAGAACTGGGGACTTGTGGGGCTTTCTGGTGAACTGTAAATGTTGGCAGACAGGTTGATGGTTTCAATAGGACAGGAATATTGTCTTGTGCTTTACCATTGGCATCTTGCATTCCTTGTGTTTTCATGCTCTGGGTGTATCAGAGGGAGAGGATGGATAATGGTAGAGGGAATGATCTTAAATCAAGACTGGTGAGCCTCAGATGGTTTAGTAATTTCCAAAAGTGAGTGACTAGGTGTATTATCAAATTCTCAAATACTTGTATAGTGGTCCAATATGCATGTAGACTTTTTTAATGTTAAAAGCAATAAATCTTAAAATTGGTGTGGTTAGTTACAAGAGCGGTCTCTGAAAATCTAGCTTGTGTAGTTTGAAATGTATCTGGATATTTTCTGTGATTTTTTTTTTTCAGGAGAACCTGTTACTTGGCTCTATTTTGATTTTATTTGTTGGTCTGGAAGTCATATGGACAGAGAGGTGATCATAGTAATTTAAGAGTCAACCAGATAAAGCAAATGTTTTGAGCTATTTCCTTTCAGATTATAAATGCAATTATCTTGCTCCAGCCAGGCAGATTAACTGAGATCTAAGAAATAAATGAACTCTTCCACTTGAAGTGGTTAGCTTAACTCTGGAGTTCAGAACTACAAGTCACATAGGATAATACTGGAGCTGAATTGAAAAAATGATAACATAATTCTAGTTAAATACTTTTGTAAAAACATTGGATCTTTGCTAAAGAGCAGGTGAGAACCCCCCTGAACTATTCAACAGCAGACTTGTGACCTGAGTCTTCTTGTAGCAAATAGTACAGAGCCTTTCCAAAAGATCTGAAACTCCTGGGTGTGGTGGGGCTTGGGAAGGTGATTGAGCAAACAGGGCTGAGGCTCCTGAGGTCTGTGAAACCAGCCCAGAGTTTTATGAAGTGCTTTAATATTTGAGGTGTCTCTCTTTGGCAGTTTAGCACAGTTACCCAGAGAATGTAATTATTTCAGGAATCCAGTCTTTACAAAATCCTCGAGTTGGCTGCAGGGAGGTAGAGACTGCTTGATTGCATTTCTTAATACCCCCAAACCTGACATTTCTCATTATTTTGTGATTTGTGACAGAAAGCTGACATCACCCTTAAAGACAGTGGTGCAGGATCAGTCACATTTGTTCCTTGGCTGTGAGGAGCTGGGGGCACATGGGGTGCTCAGAGCTGGAAGGTGTCAAGGCTTGGAAACACCGAGTGGGGCTCTGGGGGTGCCAGGCATTCCAGAATCCTGCTTCAGAAGGTGAGGGGTTCCTGCAGGTTGAGGGGTACTCCATCTCTACACTGATGGTTGGTGTAGCTTTTTGGTGGTGTGGGGTTCTTTTAAATGGGGGAAAAAAAACCCAAATCAGGTATTAGCACCTGCTTCCACTTTAAATATTTTAATGACATGAAGTGTAATTTGTGTTACCAATGAAATGATACATGGAAGAAGCAGGAAGGAGGAAGGTGGTGGTTTTATTTTCAGCACAGGAGTAAGGTAACATGCCATTGCCAGTCCTATAACTTGTCCTTGTATCTGAGGCCAGGCAGTAAATTAAATAATCAGTGGAAACTGCACTATTTAATTGGGCTGAAGTTTTAGTGGCATCCTCTGCAGCACATCAATAGTGAAACAGATAACTAATAACTACCACTGTGCCAACTAAGGAAGCTTGGACTTTTTCAGGCCAAGCTGAATTTTTCTCTGTCACACCAGCTACTTACCTTAAACTTGTCTGAAAGATGTGCCATGCCAGCATCCCTGGGGGACAACCCAGTGCAGCCTGCAGTGTGAGAACTCTCATTGACTTGACCAGAACCATGCTTTCACCTCCCCAGTGTGTCAGATGTTGTGAGAAATGTGCTGTCCCTGCAGAGCGCTTTTCTGCCTGTCTGGTGGCAGTTTCCATCTAAATTTAATTTTAGAACGAATGTAATGGGTTGTTCTATGTTTACTGCCTGTTTCATCCACCTCCCCAGTCATGGCCAATTAGTTATTTGTGGAGAGAGTGTAATGTCATCTTTCAAACAGCCAAGACTAAACTGGACAGTTGGGGAATACCGTGGGAGAAGGGAGATGTGGGTTATCAGCTGAACCTGCAGGAAGAACTGAGGAATAGGGGATGTGGCCATGGAATTAGTGTTACAGAGACAGTGGCTGATGGGCAGGAGGAGTGGCAGCTCCAGGGAGAGCCCAGTGCCTTTGCACAGTGCTGAGACAGCAGCAGGGGCAGGAGCAGGGCAGGGAAGGCAAAGCCTGAGATCCTCAACCTGCAGCTGCCTTCTGTCACTGCAGCAAATTGGCTCTGGAATATGGATGAGGTTATTTTATGATTACATACAAATCCTCCAGTGATGACATGAACCCCTTGATGAGATGATCCTGTGACAAGATACCCTGTAAAGCAATTAGCTTCTCAGCAGATGTTTTTGGAAGGGGGGAAGAAGCTGTTTAGTAAAAAAGGTTTCTTGTGGCTGGCTGAATTCTAAATTTATCTTTTGTAGCAGTGCAGAAAGAGCTGAAATCAAAAGCCTCCTTCTTCTCACAATTGCACCTATCTTATTGTACTAGATAAATCAACTTTGGAGTTGAGAGGAGCCTGAGACAAAGGAAGAACAAAAGGGAAGGCAAAGGCTGCATATATTTTGTGAAGAGGGGCTGTTCCAGGGCTGTAAAAGCTTCTCATGCCTCAGGTTCTGCTGGAGCTGCCAGAGTGAAGATCTGTGTGCTGCAGGTCTTGGGCCAGGGACCAGCACATCCCTTTATGTGGCAGGCAGATGAAATAACAGGAATGTTTTAGAACTGCCACTTCTTACTCAATAAACTCCTTGTGAAAAACCCCAAAAGCAGTCTTAGATTTTTTTTATTATTATTATTTTTTCATGGCAAAATAGAGATGGCATAAGCCATGTAGTCATGGTTTTACCTCTTTGTTCTGATAACATTTTATTTTGGGGTTCATTTTGCTGCAAGACCTTTGTGCACATTTTGATGCACATTCTTCTTTTGCTTTCTGATTGTAAGATAGGCTTAATTGGCTACTGCTTGTTTCATAGATATTCCAATACAGTTTTTTATCTCAGATGTATCTTGCTCTAAGGGTTTCTTGTTTAATTTGTGGGAGAGGAGCTTTTCTTCCTTTTATATCTTGAAAGAACTCATTGAATTAATTTCTTCCTCTTATTTCTAGAATCTGCTTTTAATTGCTCAGACTTAGTTTGATGATATTTTGCATCTGGGATGTACTCTGAACATTTGGTTCATCTGAGATGGGCCTTTGGTATGATACTTGGTATGGTAACAAATGAGTGTGCTGTCCTTTTAGCTTGTTAACAGTTTGCTTTATTCAGTGTTCTGGTTTAGAAGCTGAGCTTCAAAGCTTGCTGAGGTTAAAGGGTGTCTTTCAGGGACCCTGTGAGTTGCAGTATTGTCCTCATTTAGAAGTGTATTTGTCTCCTTGACTGTAGTGGATACTTGTGTGCATCCCTTGTGGTTTATGCTGTTGTAGCCAGATAGTGATAGTTGCTCACAAGTAAAAAAAAAAAGAGATGCTAAAATACCTTTGGAGAGTCAGATATTTGTTTGAGAAGTGGTATTTGATCTATGTAGCTCTTAGTTCTATATGGAGATGTTTAAAGTCCTGAGTTCACATTAATCCATAGAAGCTGTGCACATTGATTTTTATAAGAAAAGTCTGTATATGTAGATGACATTCACTTCAGCACTTCAGAGGAAGAATTCTTTTGACCTACACACCACCTTAAGCTCTGCTGAATGTGGCAAAAATTATCATCTTCACTAAAACCTGTGGCAAGTACATTATGTGTGTGTGCTTCTGCTACCTGTAGATTATGTACAAGTTTTATGGGCAGTGCCAGGAGCCACATGGTGTTGAGCTCCCCTTTACCTAAAAGAAAAATGTTGCTGTGTGGTTTAGTATGCTGTTAGGGAGCTGAGCACCACAGAGCTGCTGCCTCTACAGTGGGATGGGGAAGGGATTTGGAAGGATGAAAGTGCAGGGGAGGGGTGGGAAAGGTGTGTTGAAATAAAGACATTTAACAGGTGCAGCAAAGCAAAATAAAAAATTAATTCACACCTCCCATCAGCTGGCAGGTGTTCAGCTGTTTTCCTGGAAGAAGCAGGGCTTTGCTTACATTGTGGTTACTTGGGAAGACGAATGCCCTAACTCCAGACATCCCCATCCCCTTTCTGTTTTCCCCCAGCTTGTTCAGTGTGATGTGACGTGGCTTGAAGTGTCCCTTGGGCCAGCTGGGCTCTGCTGTCCTGGCTGTGTCCCTGCCAGGATGCAAAAGCCCTCTGGGCCAAATCCACACAGGCCCAGGAGTGGTCCAAGATGTGAGGGCTGAATTAAAATCCTCAGAGAAATTAAAATATATAAATCCACATGGACATGAGGCAGAAATGCACGTTTAGTTTTAAATGTGCCTTAAATAAGAGCCTGTGTTAGTAAGAGAAGCCCTAAAGCCTAGTTTAAAGGTCAAGTAGCATTGTCTTTTGCAAAGTTGAGTAAGTTCTAGTCATAATGAAAATAACATAGCCTTGCCAAGCATTCCTAGATAGAACAAGATAGTTATACAGGTAGAATTTGTGTAAGGAATTACATTCACACATCAGTCTTAGGTTTTGGACAGATCCAACAGGGCAATACTGGACTCGTGTATGCACATGATTGGTTAAAAATAGAATAAAATGCACTGCTTTGAGGATGCTAGCACGCTTACAGGACACACATCACAAATTGATTTTTGCTGTTGCTACTGATGCTTCTGCTTGGGACTTAGGGACTGTATGCTAGCAGGCTTTCTGCATACTGGCATGGACTGTAACAACTTTGCTATTATGAGGCTGATTTTAGCCATGCAATAAAGGACTTGTGCTTTTACAGCTACCCAGCTTTTGGTCTTCAATGAAGATGTGCCAGAATCTCGACATGTCCCCTCCCAGGCTCTTGTGTGCCCCCAGCCCCCTTGCTAGTGGGGCAGTGTCCTGGGGTGACTCTGTGATGCTTTATCCCCAATTGTCTGTTCTGTTTATGCTGGATGTTGAGTTCTACACCTTTAAGACTGGTTCTGAGAACAAAGTGGGGGTAGAAGCAGTGTGGGGTTTGTTTGCAGAAGCTGCACTCACTTCTCCACGTTCTGCTCCTGCATGTGCTGTCTGCAGCATGGACAGACAGCAGGACAGAGCACTCCTGTGCTTTTAGTTAGTTTAGCTAGCTGAGGCAGAGAAGTTCCCTGGACTATTCTTTTTCCTTTTTTTCTTGGAGCTGTTTAACCCTGCTCTGGACTGAAAACCCAGAAGGGCACCTGGAGCTCACACTTGCAGCCCACCAGGGCCCAGGATGGCATTTTTCAGCCCAGAGAGACTAATAGGAGTCTGGGCAAGCCCAGCTACACCCACAGCAAGGACTGTCTGAGTTTTCCATCTCTTCAGGACAGCAAGAGGTTTTGTTGTTTCATATTGTTCATTTCTTGTGCTTGTGGCCACTGTGTTTGTTAAATAGTTTTTTCCACTTTTCTCCGAGGAGGTTTTTTCCTGGAGGAGTTTGCTATTCTGGAGGGACCCCATTTGGAGGTTTTTCTCCCAAATTTGCCCTAAACCAGGACAAGCAGTGTGAGAAGCAGAAGCAGCACTGGCACTGTGCAAGCACTTCTGGCCATCAGCTAAAACACAGGTGCCATACCCACACTGCTCTGGTCACAAATCCTGCACGTGGCACCCGACCCAGCTGCTTTGAAGAAAATGAGCTCTGTCCTAGCCAAGAGCAGCAGTTGCCAGGGCTGAGAAATGTGATAACTATTTGGGTGTTAAACCAGCTGTCTTGACACTGAAAGCCCTGCTCTGGATCCATCACACCTAAGATACAGTTGACCTCATGGTTTGCCATGTTTTTTTTCTCTCTAACTCCTGACAATCCTAAGCAAATGGCCAGATTTCCATTTCTGCTTAAAGTCTGACTCAGCCTATTTTCTGGGTTTTTCACACTTTGAGAAGTGCTGTTTTTGTTATATGAAGATGGGTAAACATTGCAGCCTTGTAGACAGGCTGTTAGGGCTTAGACACTCTTTACACTGTTGTTGTCAGGAACCATTTGTATCTGTTTTGTCATTTGCAAGTGAAGTTCATAATATTGGACCTTGCTTGCAAAGGTGTTGGAATCTACCCTAGGTTCCCCAGATGAAAGTTGCCATAGAGACAACTCTGACAGATGCAGTTCTGCCCTTCATGGGGCCACTACTGTATCATATAATGGGCCCAGTCCTCTACTTTGGGTCAATAATAATTATTTGGTTTAGCTTAGTGCTTAAGAAATTCTGATAAAATTCATGAATAAATTTGCAGGAAACTGAAGAGAGTAGTATGTTTCATAATGAAAGCCCCACACAGGCAGCTTTCCCTGTGAAATCACCCTTACTTTGTTGATGTGTGGAGAATAAACAAAACTGGCAGTGAAACTCTGCTCTTGTGACCATCTTCACTTGCATCTGTGTAGTTTCCTCCTGTTTGTTAGTTACTTTGAATTTTTCTTGAATGAGAAAAATATTTGTTTAAAATAGGATTTTATTTAGATTAATTCTTGTTTTTAAATTTAGATTTGTATTTGGAATATTTAAAATGAAAAACAGAGTACATTAACTTTGTCTCTGTGATTTTATAGGAAAACAAATGAAATCATTTGGGTGGCAGACCTTGAAGAGAACATAAACTGAGCATGCAGTCTTGTGTCTTTTACCTAACATACGCTATTACTGGACACCTATTTTTTTTTTTTTTCTCCCAAAGCTGAACAATGACTTGATTAAACGGTTGGCAGTTACTATTGTATATTCAAAATTTAATAAGAAAAGACTTCCCTCATACCCTAAGATTCTAATCTAAATTGCTTTCCTCTGTTAAGTGATTGTGAACTCCTATACTATGACAGAGGAGATAGCACCAAGAAATCAAAATTTCCCTCAGGAAGTTTATTTTTCTGAAACAAAACACTGGAAACTGAATGAATAATTCAGTTAAAGTTGCTCCAGAACTGAATGCATGTCAAATAATGCATCTTATCTGTAAACACTGTCAAGAAAATCCAATCACACTGGTATTGACACATTTTCATTGGGAAGCATATAGAAAATGGGTTGAAAGATAAATATGTAAAAATATCTTAGTATTTATTTTAAAAATAAATTCTTAATATTTTTGGAAGAATAGATATAAATGCCAATACTGCATCTTAAAGCTAAGAACTGATATAATCAATCAGTTTCCTTATGCAGGTGGGTTCAGAGAAGGTGTTGGACAAACTTTCTTGAAGCATCTGATAATTTTTATACAATAGGCTATGTCAGGAGGCTTCATTGGCTATTTCAGAGGTGTCCTGTGTTTTTGCAGGCTCAGCTGGAGATGATAGGGTCAAAGGTGATCAACACTTCTGCAAATTAGATTAGGAAAAAGATTGTTGCAAAACATAGGGAACTTCCTTCTCTCCTCTGACTTTCTTTCAGAAGTTGAGAGTGCTGTTTCAAAGACTGCCACGAACAGAACTTTTCTATACCCTTCAGTGTATTTAAAGGATCTGAAGATCCAGATGGATGTATACAGGCTAATGAATGGTTGCAAGAGAGTGTAATTTCTGAGCATCAGGCTTTGAATTGCAAAAATCTGTTTTGATGATTCACCCTGATGTCAGGAAGGGCTCCTGTGCAGCTGTTGGAGGGGCCTTTAGAGAGTGATTCATTTACTGTAAGATGAATCACACCCTAGAAACACTTATGTCTCTTCATTAAATAAGTGAGTCTAGAGAACTAGCTCCACTGTAGGTATGAACTTTGGAGACATTTAAAATTGGTAGTGTTGAATTCAACACCTGTTCTCTACATGGAAATTTAGAGCTTCCCTCTGAGGAGGGACCCCAAACAAAGGAACCCTTGGGCTTTTATATCCTCGCAGTCTAAATCTCTGTTTCAAGCATGATTAATGCAGTTCAAGGCTGTGTGTGTTCACAAATTTCAGAGAATATTCTGAGTTGGAGGGGACCCACAAGGACCAGGGTCCAGCTCTGAAGTGAATGGTCCATGCCAGGATCAAGCCCTCAACTTTGATATTTAGCACTATGCTCTGACCAACTGAGCTAATCTCAGGGTTTTCATATCCAACCTGCAAAGAGAAGGTGGCTTGTTCCTATTTTAGTAACCCACTCGTATTGTAGACACAGAAGAATTTGAAAATGTCATGATTTGGTGTGCTGCTTTGTAGTGACTGTTGCAGTCTATTTTTATGGTTCAGAATTTTAGGCAGCAGTACCTCCTGATCAGTCCATGTTGGTTGATTTATCCTAATGTGAGCAGACATGAAGTTTATTTTCATGTTCTGCTAAATATTTCAGCAATTTCAAAACTGTGTCTGGCATGGCAAGTACTTTGTGTCTGACGTAGAGCTGCATCTCCACAAAAGTGGAAATATTCAAGTGTTAACTTTTGCTTATAAAAGTTGTGTGTAAGAAATCATCTTCACTGCAAGAGACAATTCTGTGTCAGTTTTTTCCAGAGTGTGACCCAGTGTGTGAGGCAGCTAAGCCTCTGTCATGCCCAGTCTAAAGTCTTAGATCTTGGGCAGAGACTCTGTCTTTGTGATGTTGGTTAATCAGTGTTTCAGTCTGCACATGTACAGAATGAGGGTATTTCCCTTTTTTACCATTCTATATTGGCTGTATACTGTTATACCATTGTGTATATTTGCACATTACAAAGATGCTGGAAGTGATTTATATTGAGTATGTGGAGGGGAGTTGTCTCCTTGTCCAACAGAGGTTGATTTCTGGAGAAGCTCTTCCTCTACTCAGAGCAAGTTGTGTGTGTGTGTATTAAGATGCAAATATTTGAGATGTGCCTCCTTCAGGAATCTGCTGATTATTTTATAGATTTTCTATTTTCTGCATATTGTCTTCATTATGGCAGAAATGCCTGTTTGAAATGTGTCCTTGAGAGAGGTGATTCTGATGATTGCACAAGAATACTTAATAAATCAAAGCATTCAGATAGGGTGGAGATACAGATACAAACCACAAGAATATAATAGGTATTTGTTGATTAACAGGTGTATTTGTATTAGCAGGTGTATTTCTTACTATATTTTGCCAAATGGATCAGTGGTTACTTGGATGTATTCTGAGCATGAACATTTCAAGACAGTAGGATTGGTTCATTGTTCTATTACCCTGGTTTTATGGTTTAACTTATTTGAAATATGTTGGCATAAAGTAGGGGCAAATCAAGCTTTGTCTTGTAAAGTGGATGCAGCAATCATAAATCTGAAAGCCTGAAGAATGTAGTAGAGCTTCCATTAACCTGGAAACCTGGGTCTGCTCATGTTGAAGGGGCTACTCAGTCTGCAACAGTTTTAGTGACCACAATTCCCCTGAGCCCTCTTCCTGAGCATTCATTTTCTTGTGAAGTGTATTGTGCATTTCTGTCTGTTGGTATCAAAGCCAAATGTGTTGGAAACTGGTCTCCAAGGAGGTCTAGACCAGCACTTCATAAGCTGGAGTGTATAATTCAGCTATTCATATGCCAAATAGAGAGTATTGGTCACATGGGTATAAAGCCGTAGAAAGTGACACACCTCAGCCCACAAAGTCAAGTAAGGGAAAGTGAGTGATGTGGAAGCTTAGTGTATTTTGTTTTGGTTTAATTTTTTATTAAGTGATGTGCTTTTCCACCTTTTCATTTCCCAAGAATATAGAGGAGCTTAAAGGAGTAGCAATATGTTCTGTATATATTTGCGAGGCCTCTTTTTTTTTTTTTTT
>WEIU01024467.1:460078-491953 GCA_013389925.1 Aegithalos caudatus
TTTTTTTTTTTTTTTTCTGATGATGTTTAACAGTATGCAATAATAAAGTAAATTGACATAGTTTGTAAATCAAATGGTGTCAACCAAGACATCTTTTGCCATAGAAAAATAATCAAGGACTGATCAACATCTCATGCCCTCTCTTGACTCCTAAGCCTGTTACTTCATAGGCAGATCTAAGGAAAACCAACCATCCTCATCAACATATGTGGAATAAGGTACAAACTAACCTTAATGAACCCCTTAATTTAAGGTAAATACCTGGTTCAGAAATGTAATTTGCATTAGAGTAGAATGGTAGGAATATGGGGCATCTTGAGCTTTTGTGTCTTAAAAATGGCACTTTGTGAATAGACTGGAAAAAAGGTGACTACAGCCCTGTCCACATAGGCTGAAAGAGTGCTAAATCATCAGAAAAGACAAGATAAGCTGTGTTAGCCTGTCTCTGATTTGTCTTCCTAACTTGCTATTGTTCAACTGTCATATAACAATGTCAGGTTTTGATTTTTTTGCATGCAATTTTAGATAGATATTGTAGAGTTCCTCTATCAACGTTAACTAGGCCAGGTGAATACAAAATCAAATATTCTTCAATAAGTAGTGCTTTTGAACCTGGTCAACACTGGGATTTTATATATTAGGAGAAATGGAGTTCTTTATTGAATATCACTGGTCTTTTCAGGAGATGAGAAATTTTCCAGTGAGGGCATTAGTAACTGAAATCATGCATAAAACTCTGCTATGGATACAAAGATAAATTCCTAATATGCTAGAGCAGTTCAGTGCACATGCTCTCAAGGAGCTCGTGCTCAAGGACCGTGTCAATTCTTTGTTTCTCATTCAGTATTTTGCTGCAGCTTTGCATTTGTGTAGTTCAATTTTGCATGAGGCGTGACAGAAGGCCTCTACTTACACTCTAAATTATTGATAGAGACAGTGCATGCAAAAATCCTGTAATTCTCAAAACCTGCTTTAAAAGAATATTATGTTGTTTTGCTGTTTGGACAGGTAAAACAGCTCAGCATGGTAATTTTATAGATAGACCTAATTAAATAGTAGAGAGAGAAATTTCCTAGAGCTCTGAATGTATTTCGTGCGCATGAAATGTGATGAGTTAGGGCTGATGATAATTATAATAAACTTTAGCAAATGAAATTATGAGTATTACAAGAAGTCTTCTGACTCCTGTACTCACATTCTTAAGCTGTAATTTTCATATAAGTATTTTGGTCTTAGGTTTGAGGTTTTTCTTGTTGCTTCTTTTTAAAAAAAGGTAGTGTTAGCCTTTAGTTTTTTATGTTGCTTCTGTTTCACCTTGACAAATGGTTTCATCCTTTTTTTTTGATAAGAAAAGGTGGGTGTGATATGACTCTGTACTTTGACTTAACTTTATAGACCTTTCTAGAAGCTTCTCAGAGAACCACCCTTGTAGTCCCCTGCTGCCTAACCCTTGCAATACAAACCCAATACCCATGGCAACTTGCAACATGAAAAAATCACTGATTTCACTTAGTGAACCTCTGTTAGAAACACTTGGAGTGTAATTGTGAAGATAAGTTCAGTTGATTGGCTTCTGTTTTTCTTCGGTGTTCATTTCTCATGTTTGTTTTAAAGCCATAGCTTTAAAGAAAGAAAAATAATTTGGCCACAGGTAATTACACCTCTTTAAGCTGGGGGTCTGGGCAGACTCAGAGTCTCTTCTCTTGGCTGTCACACTGCTGTGATTACACAGCCATGCATGCTCCCTGTAAGCTGGATAGTAACAGAAATAGATTTCATCATCTCCTCCATAATCCTTGTTAAGCATGGTGTTTTTGTTATGAAGCAGGGAGTTCATGGCTCCCTCTGATGTGACATTGCAATATGAGAATTCAGGGTCAGTATCTCTGGCCTTGAATTTTTCATGTGCTGGGATGATGATATCATTGAAGCGGTCTGTGTTCCTGGAAAAGTTGTTATGGAAACTTCATTACAGCTTTTCTGAAAAGAAAAACAAAACCCCAAGCAAAACCTTTTTAGAACTCCAAATACCTTGTTAATTTAAAAATTGTGTTGCAGCAATTTTTCATGAGTTAATTTCAGACATTTGGTATGCAGGTTGCTGTAGTCAGGTACAAGTTTATGCAGTACATGAAGGTTGCTTATGGATCTCATATCCCTTGCTGTAGATACCAGGCATATAGAAAGGGGTCCCATTCTGTGGCAGACACAAGGTGGATGTGCAGTAGAGGCACCACACGTGAGCACCCAGCCTGAGGAAATCCAGTAACAAGGGGAGAAAGGTGCAAGGATGAATGACACAAATGTAGAAGGGGAAAAAAATAATAGGGAGTAGAGTTTAGAGTAGGCATTCTTTAGTAGAGTAGGTATTAAGTTCTTTTGTGATGTCTATTCAAAATTCTGACCAGTCTGAAAGCCCCAAGGGGTTGTTGGGTTTGGTTGGATCTTGTGTGATTGCACTTTTTCTCTAGGGTAGGTTTTGAAAGACATCCCTAGACTAAGGTGGTCCTATTTTATTTTTTTCCCTACTGTGGTGGGTTCTGGCATTGTATTTCTTTAGTTGAGTACTGCACAGCTGCACAGGGAGAGTTTCAATTTTATGGAATCTTAATATATTTGGTGGTTTTTGTTTGTTTGTTGTTTGTTTGTTTGTGTTTTTGTTTTTTTTTTTTTTTTTTTTTTTTTTTTTTTTTTTTTTTTTTTTTTTTTTTTTTTTTTTTTTTTTTTTTTTTTTTTTTTTTATTTTTTTTTTTTTTTTTTTTTTTTTGTTTTTTTTTTCCATTTAATTATTTTAAATTTGTAATATAGTTTCTTCACCATGATCAGTGATAAATACTGTGTTCAATGAAAAAATTTTAGGGGTTTTATTTTTGGTTCTGTTTTCCATCTTTTATTGTTACCTGATTTTGTCAAGGAAGTTTCCAGAGGAAAGAGAAAATTCAAGTAAATACAATGTCTTCTTCCCTCTGCAGGATTTATGAACGTGTCATCGATCCCCCAGAAACAAATTTGACACCTGAAAGCAATTTATGGCTTGGACAGAGAAACAGGAAACATGGTTTCTTTAAGGTAAGCAGATATGAAATGTCATGTGAAGAAGGAAAGCAATAAATAGTCAACAAGATACTTCCAATCACTTGTCTTTGACTCATGAAATACGGTATGAATGAAATTTGGTAGGAACTGTGGACAGTTTGTAAACAGCTTGTTTACAAGGTAAAAGTTTCTGATATTTATTCCAGTTTTGGCTAACAAGCTGCAGTATCAGTGTTTATCTGTGAAAGGGGTACACAGAACAGCAATAGGCCAATCTGCCTATCCTCAATCTGGGCATGGATTTGTTGCCAAGGTGATTTACCACCCACCCGCTTTCCATGTGAAGCTCTCACTTCCCAAGACAATTTTACAAGTTGCCTCTTTTCTGAGGGCGTCTCCTCAAAGTCCCCAGATTTCCAACAAGCTAGGACAATTATGCTGAGCTTATTTCAGCATAGTAGCTGGCAGTTTTAATTGTGAAACAGAGGTAAAAGCCAGCTTTTGACTGAAAAGATGGTCTGAGGGTTTCTCTGAACATACAGTGCATTTCATCCTCCAGCAGCTGAGCTGTCACTGTGAAGTGAAATTGATAGTATTATTTTATTCTACAGCTGTTGGTTTTTTACCTCAGCTGCTTCCCACTATTCCACAGATGGTAAACATATGTTTATAGCTACAGAGGAAAAGGAAGAAGTTATATTGGAGTTGCCCGTCTTAAATTCTTATTTTATGCAGGCAGTCAGAGCCTCAGAACGCTGGGATATTTTATGTTTGTAAATTAATATTTCTACGTGTTAACACTTTGGAAACAGCAGGGTAGCTAATGATATGCTAATGAACTGACAATTTTTATTGATCATAATGAAAGCCGACAAGTGTCTTACTTTGCTTTATATGTGCTTGAATATTTTACTAACTTTCTTCAGGGCAGAAATATAATTAGTTGTAGTTTTTTAAATCCTGCTTGAGAGTTTCAGAAGTCTTACTTTTTTTACGTTACTCTTTGCAAAAACTTGGGATTTTGCCAGTTTGTAAAGAGTGCACATCTCTTCCCGTATATTTATACGCTCAGCAGGATTTCCCTTTCTTTTTCGGAGCAATTTGTTCCACTGTTTTAGCATATAAAAATATAGATATATTTTCCTTAATGTAAACAGAGATCTGCAGGGAAATAAGAGCATTAAAAAAGAATTAGCATTTTTGTGTGTGTTTTGGAGCCATGAAAATATGTGTGTAAGGAAAAGCAAGTTTGTTGCATGAATAATTTTTTCCTTACACCTTTTGTTATTGATATTGTTACTGTTCATTTTCTTATCTCATTGCTCTTTCCAGTAAATTGTGCCTATCTGTACCTGTGATCTTCACCTTTTGTGCCTCCAGTTCTCCATCCTGCCACAATGGGAAGGGGTAGAGGAAGGGGGATGGAGAGAGAACAGCCTGGGATTTGGGGGAATCTCAGTGGGGATACTGAATTGGAGAGTACATTCCTAAACCAGGACAGCCTTAATTGGTGGCCAGTGTATGGCACCAAGGGTGGAAATAACAACAGAGCCAGAGCAGGTTGATAACTTGTTTGCTTGAAGCATCTGTGGTGTGAGGTGTGGAGCACTGGCCACAGCCTTGCCTGGCTGGTTCATGTGGGTGTGGTGCCTAACCCTGTGCCTGTTCCCTAAAGTGACCCTCACAATGGTCTTTTTTCAGTGCAGGGAGAGGGATCAGGATTACTTCGTTGCTGATCTGTGTGATATCTGATAATGACTTGATAACATCAAGGGCAGTGAGGGTTATTTTGGATGTGTGTTCAGTGTTCTCCTGCCCTTGCCTCAGGTTCTTTGGTGGGGAGGCCATTAATGGTCGTATCTAGTCTGTGGGCTAAAGAGGAGGGGATGATTTTCCACAGCTTTTCACCCCCTTTTCCTCTTTCAGGCCTGTTAAAGCATCTTTTGAGAATTTTTTATTTTGTTTGGATGTTAAGAAAAGCATGTTCCTGTTGCTGTGCCTGCTATGTTTTCTCAGCATGGACTACAGTACCATGTTTAGAGTCAGGATGGATTTCTGGGAGGGGTGTTCAGAGATCTGCCCCGAGGGGGAATAATCATGAGTGTCATGGAACGTGGGACAAGGTGGGCTGTTTTTTAGAGAAATTCTCTGCTCCAGTGTTTTGGGAGTTGATCCCTGAACAACCACGGGACTATGATAAAGTGAAAATATTTGCAATAAGAGTGCTGTTGGTGACTTTAGAGAGGGGCAATTCAAGCAAAGGCAAACCCCTCCATGGAATTGTTTCTGCTCAAGGACTGGGGGCCACTTGGTGGGTAATGCAGACAGACAGGGAAACATGATGTGTACCTCAAGGAGATTTGATTTTTGGATAGGAGCAGCCTGTACTGTTGAACTGCATTTATAATATTGCTTGCTGCCTGACACTGTCACTGTGTGTGATCACTGCCATGGACAGTGAGTGTGCCCTGCTCCAGGCACACCAATGGTGAGCTCCTGGTGCAGCAGCACAGCAGCCCTCCTGTCCTGGGAGACACCTGGGGTGGGAAGAACCCACAGTCATGGACTAAATTAACTCAACAGACATCTTGGAGGGCTGGTCACTGACTGTGGATATGATACTTATGATTATGTATATTTATGTATCTTTATAGTTGGAAGGTCTAGGATCTGGGTGGGACATAAGTGGTATGGAATAAGGGGTGGATAAATTAAGGCTGTCATGGTTTATGAATGGTACTCCCCAGTTCACTACCCTGCACCAAGACTCTTGCAAATCACACCTTGCTCCCTCTCACTCCTCCTTCCCCCTTCCCACTGTCGTGGAAAGGAGTTCAGAATTAGAGGCACAAAAGGTGAAGATGATGAGTGTAGATAAGAACAATTCACTGGAAAGACTGATAAGGGAATTAACAGTAACAATATTATAAACTGAAGATACAGGGAAAGAAATTATTTACACATTCCTGCTAATGGATGGTACCAGATGGCTCCCTCCTCCTCATTTTCTTGACCATAAGGAACTCCTCCTCCATGGAAGAGAGTCCCTTCTCCTGCCTCCTACAGTGGTGTGAGTGCTGTAGAATAATCATCTCCCAGCCATTGTCTCTCCTGGCTGCTGCAAAAATTAACCCTGTGCTGGACAGAGCCAGGACAGCCACACAAACTTAGGGTTTGTTTCAGGGCTTATTCCTTAGAATGCCATCTTCATCATCAGGAGGTTAGGAAGCTTAAGAAAATGCAACTGAAGGGAGAAAGATTCATGCCAGATATCTATGGAACACTCTCTAGGATGATCTGATTGCTGTCAGGATCAGAATTATCTGCAAAATTTGTTTTATTACGGAGGAGAACCCTTCCCCCTAAGGGTCCCTCCAAAGAGCTAGTGCAGAAATGAGCTTATTAATGCCTTGGTGAGAAGGTGATTTATGTTGCAAGACAGTGGTTTTCATAACTACCAGAGCAGGCTCTATTGATCCTGCTTGTGTCTGGGGATTGTATATTAGGTGCTTGAGAAGCATATTGGTATTTTTATTGCACAGTATCATGTATATAATTTATATAGTCATATGACTCTGTAATAACTTTGGACTGGGAGTTGTATGGACTAAGGTTGTCTTAGTTTGGAAAGACAGGTGTCTGCCAGGGAAAAGCTGGACCTTCCCTTGGAATGGAGAATGTAAATCCCCTCCCTCCAAGTTATTGTAATTTTGAAATTAAGGGGCTTTCAGACAAAAATAAGGGAATAGGAATAACAGTTCTTTACTAGGAATATTAAAAATGTAGTAGTACAAAAAGCCAAGCAAACAAAAAAAGAAAAAAACACTGCCAGAGTCAGAACACGAGCTGACACCCTGTTGGTCAGGGTGTTGGGAGCAGTCCAATTAAATCCTCCTGCAGTGACAGATGTGGTTCTGTTGGAGCAGAGATGATCCTGTAGAAGGGTCCAGTGGTGCCAAGTTGGGTCCAGTCTTCCTCTGGGAATCCAGTGCAAACTGTGCTGGTGTTCTGAATCTCAGCTTTTATCCAGGTGGGAATGCTGGGCTCCTCCCCCTGGGTGGAGCATCTCCCAGTGGGATGATGGAATTGTCTCAGCCCTGCAGTGAGCCTGGCTGGCCCATGAACAGCAGATATCCCCTGGAGGGAGGGTGGGTGGTGGAAGAGATAAAGAACCCTGCCCCACCTGGTTTAACAGCTGGGCCATGGACAGAAGGCACCTGCCCCCTCCAGCCTGGAGTTATGAGATAAAGAAAAACAGCCCTTCAACCACTTTCAACAGATGGGAATAGAATACAGCTTGCACTGAACCCAAGACAAAGGTGAAACTCATTGTAGTGCTGAGGGCAGGTGTTCAGGTGCCTGGTGTGGCTGCCCTGAGGGGAGCAGCATGGTGCTGATGGCACGGTGCAAACCTGGGCTCCTGGCATGGCTTTGCCAAGGAACAGGAGCTTCAGGAGTTTTCTCTGCTGGTGCCACTGTGTAGAGCCTTTCCCAGCCCTGGCCAGTGCAACTTGCACAGCTGTGTGGATCACATCTCTGTGGCAGAAGGAGGTTTTAAAGAGGATGAAAGGCAATGGAGGAAATGAAAACGCAGAAGTGGAGAGCTCATGGAATAGAGGCTTTTCACAGAATGTGGGAGGACTGTTCTATTTAGTAGACATCTGAGAAGTGCAATAAACTGGGCGTTTTTGCATTACATTCTCATGGGATGGGCTTGATATTTAGTGCTGCAGACCTGAATTTCATCATGTGGCTCGTAATCTGACTGCACCAGATGAAGGCTCTTCAAGCTAGCAAGTCCTGATGCTGAGCTGAAGCTTTGGTTGTCATTAGCCAAATGTTTTTATTGATAACATAAAGGTGATGTCTGCTTGGGAAGGGAAAAACTGGAAAGGTTTTGACCACTGACATCACACTGTTCAGGACAAATCCAAGCTCTTGGCAGCCTAGACTTAATGCTGATGCAGGAATAATAAGAGGGTTTTTTCTTTCATATTTGTTACAATAATTATGGCTGTAATAAGTGTTTTCCTACAATTAAGTCTTTCTATTAAAAAAATACATCAGGAAAATTTCTGCCCTTGGAAACTTTACTTCTATATTTGATCATAATAATTCATTTTCAGATGGTTTGGAGACCTAGAAGTCATCTGTGTTAGTGAACTGAAGTTCATATTCCTGTTATTACACAGTAATATGCTTTCATGTAGCCAGAAATTAAGACACATAAAATAGTTGTGTTTCCTCTTCAGGTCATGTCTAAATGCAAATCTTTCCTAAAGACAATTGAGCAATGTGACTCTGAAGCAACAAACACATTTGAAAATGGGCCTACAGGAGAAAAAAAAGAAAAAAAAAAGAAAAAGAAAAAAAGCTGAAGAAAAAAATCACTTCTCTCTGGATGGTGTCTCACTAGCTAGGCAATATAGTCTGGTGGAACTTTGTAGTCTCTTTTTACTCTTAGTTGAGCTTTTCACTGCAGAGGCTTAAGTGTTGAAGTATGTTTTTATGCCTCACCTAATTTCTCACTGATGACTGCTGATGAAAAGTATGTAAAATGGCTTTCAGCATGTTCCATTTCCAGTGACAGTATTCCTTCTTATTACTTAAGGTTTCATTGTTCTCATAGGTGAAAAGATTAATAAGTATATATTTGCATTTACAATGTATATTTCTGCAAGAAAGACAGGGTGATCAGATTATTTCTGTTAATATTTTCAGTTAATATTTGATCATGAGACAGTAAGCAGGAAATGCTTGCTGGTTACATTCTACTCTTTTAACAGATGAGCATGTAAATGTTACTTGCCTTGTCAGGCTTTAAGGACTGTCTGAGGCCTCTATTTATGGATAGAGTGTGAGTGCCTATGAGCAAGTGATGATGTCCTTGGTCTGCAAAAATCACTCTATTGCAATTTAACTGAAAATTAAAGCACAGTCTGGCAAATCAGTAATTTAATTAGATAATAACTGCTGCCATGATAAATTTATTTTCAGATTAAAAGTGTGTCTGTGAGCAGATAGAGCTGTGTCACAACATCTGATTAACAGTCAGGAGAAGTACAAATATCAGCACTAGAGGCCCCTTGATTTCCCTTGCTCTTAGTGGCCATGACATTATTGAAGCCAGTGGATCCTGTGCTAAGCACATTGCCCAAAGATGCAGCAAATGCTTTATCCAGAGCCTAAAGGAATAAACACAAATCCCAGCATTTTCTGGACTGTCTGAAGTGTTCTGGGGTTCTTCAGGCCCAAGGTGTGCAGGGACATCTGCTGCTTCCATTGGGGGTATTCCTGCAGGGCAGGGTCTCCACAGTGGGCACTGGACCTTTGGGTGCCCAGTTTGGTTTGTCTTGGTTTCATATCTTCTTTTCTTCATGTTAGGGCTGATATTAATACATGGGAGATGCAGCTCTTGTGTTCTGACTCAGTGTTTATTAATTCTTAGCTACATTACAGTCTCACAAGTTGTGAGCTCTAGTTAACAAGGTAGGAAATGGAGTTACCTCTAACTCTTTCCAAGATTATTTAAGCATAAAGTATCCAATAAGGAGATGACACCTATATTATTTATACTTTTAACCCAATAATTGACCACCCAAGGTCTGCAATGCGGATCTTTTTCACCCAGTTAGAAAAAACACGCGAAGCCAAGAAGAAGAAGGTGAAGAGGAATGACTTAGACAATGCCCTAAATCCTCCATATTGCCCCATATATATTGCTGTATACTAAACCCCCAAACTCCAAGTTTTTCACCCTGTGATATCACACACTTCTGTTCAAACCACACACCCACAACCCCAGTGCTATCACTCACTTTTGGAA
Organism: Aegithalos caudatus; assembly: GCA_013389925.1. Taxonomy (NCBI): domain Eukaryota; kingdom Metazoa; phylum Chordata; class Aves; order Passeriformes; family Aegithalidae; genus Aegithalos; species Aegithalos caudatus. Next base: position 469,941 of record WEIU01024467.1, read on the forward strand.
GCCTCTTCCATGGCCTTAGGTCAAACGTTGTGTGTGCTTGGTGGTCAGTGCCTGTCAGCACAGAAAGCCTGGAATTTTCTGCCTCAAGGGTTCCAACAGGTTTGGGAGCCCTGAGCAGCCTGCACTGCTCTTCTGCTGGTCCTGCACAGGGCATCTCCCTGTCTGCCTGGGCTGCAGAGAGCATTTAATTCTGATTAATTCTGACTGACGGCACGATTACCCCAGCTGCCTGTTGAGATACAGGGCTAGGGAGGCTTAATGAAACCAAGCAATGGAAGTGTAAACTTGTTACTTACATCTGGCACTGGGTACTTGTCTTCTCAGTGTTTGATTTCACAGTCTTACTGGGCTAAAAAAAAAATAAAGGGTTTTGGCTGTGTTTTCTTTTTGTCTTTTGGAAAAGTGTGTCATGGGCTTGAGCAGTGGATATTATTTCACTGCTTTTTTCAACAGTCTCACCCCATTTAAAGACACTTAAGCTGCTTATATCTGGCGATTACAAAAGAGAAAGCTGTATTATTGCTGTAATATCCAAACACACAGAGAGATAGGAGGAGTTGTTATATTTTGTTCATCTTCAGTTATTTTCCTCACAAGCAGAGTGAGCTGGTAAATTTTTTTTTTGTATCCACTGAAGAAATGACTTGTGAAAGAGCTGGTACAGATTGAAGTGAATGTTTGTAATCTGTATTACCAGTTTTCTCTTCTTTTGCAAAGGGTGTTATTCAAGATGTGAAAGTCATCTTTATACCTAATGGATATATAACACAGTGTCCTAATCTGAATCGCAGTAAGTAGCAATCTTCATATTCTCTCTATTTTAGACTTTTCATACAGAATGTTTTGTTTCTTTGCTTTAAAAATAATACTTTCAGGCTTGTTATTTTTGCATGTACTGAGTTCCAGAAGGCAAAAATTTCATATAAACAGATTGCATTTTATGTTCAAATCAATCTAGTATGATAGATTGTTGTTTATTTATGGGTTATTGTATCTTTCCTTCTTTTCTGTTTCTTTTTAATCTTTCTCTATTGAGCATGCCCAACCTGCAGTGATTTCTTAAGTCTGGTGCAAGGAATCATGGATTTGCAAGAACTCCTGGCAAAAATGACTGCAAAAGTAGGTATCTAAGCTTTTTTTTAGTTGCCCATTTCCTTCCTTTCCTTCCCTAAGACAAAGATGAAAGTATTTATTCTATAATATAAATACTATATTCTAGTATTTATTCTATTAATTTCTTCTACCATGAAAATTATTCTGAATTTTCGTAGTAGAGCCAATTTTTTTCTTGCTGCCTGCAGTGGTCTTATAGATATAGCTCCGTGGTTGTTCCTTAAGCTTAATAATGTTTCTGTTGTCTGCTTTACTATCTGTAAGGTATGACAAAATACCCAGAGTCTGATTTTTTTTTTTTAAGAAGCTTTAGCTTGATTTCCCTTTTCATGCTGAGGTATAAATGCAGAAACAAAAGAGTGAAATCCCTCAAGAATTTCCTCACCATGTGATGCTGTCGGAGCGGGGATGTTTTCTTGTGGGAAGTCCTGTGAAGTCTTCAGGGCTGGTGTATTCTCCTTCCTGGGAATTGAAATGAGGCCCCAAACTGGAAATGCCTGTGAACCTGCTGGCTGTGCTGATCTTGACAGCACCTTTGATAATGTTTTTTATCAGTGTAAAAGTTAATTCAGCTCCAGGTGATATGATGTGTGCTTGGGTTTGTGTATTTGCGCCTTTTTTTTTTTTCCTTCTTCTTTTCCTCCCCAGCTTTGGATCATGAATAGGATAAATAGGAATCTATAGTGTTGGGGGATTTTGTTTTTGTTTGTTTTAAATTTTGGATGTTTTCTTTAGGTTCTGCTCCTACAATACACAGGCAACCTCGGTGTTAAGCCAAGGCCCTTCAGCATGGCCGTGCTGAAGTTTTGGGATAGGAAACTGTGTTTTAGAGGTGGCCAAAGCCCTGATCTTTGTTAAAGGAGAATCTGAACACTTTTTGAGGTTAATGTTGATGAACCATCTGGTTTGTGGTAGAGGGCAGTTAACTGTCTCTTTTGAAACAGCATTTATGTGTTAATTACTTAGATTTAAGTACAGATGCAACCAACCTGTAGATGCCATTACTCTCAGTGCAGTCACTGTAAGAATTTCCAAAAAAGGATTTGCATATCAGTACTGCTTGTGTAAAAAAAAAATTACACTTTTTAATGCACTGCCTTCAAATGCTCTGTCCCTTCTCAATAGGAAAGGGGAAACTGTGTTTTGGAGTGTGCTTGTATTATCCTGGAAAATCCTCTTACTCAGCTGACATGCTTTGGACAGGCTGGATCCAAATGCAAAATGGGAAGCTTTTATTTCAGTTTTCTGCTTGTACTCTGGAAGAGAGGCAATTATTTTGAGCCCTGCTGGTGGTATGAGCAAGTTCCAATTATACAGAGTACTGAGTAACTTGCTTTCTCTGATGTTAATTATATTTTTGCTTGCTAGTACTTTATGGGAGGAAGCAAATAACACAGCGTTTGTACTGCAAAGGCTCTGCACTTTCATAAAGTGGTTCTGGTGTAATCCTTCCTGGCAAATTCCCTTTCTGTTACAGCAGTCCTCTGACTGTTTTGGTGCAGTTGTTTCCTGTTGCCCAGGTGAAATGCATGGAGCAGGAAAGGAAATTACTTTGGTAGACAAATGCAAGTTAAAAATGGGGGAGGGTCTGGAGGGAAGCATTAAGGTTTGTGTCTTCCTTTTAAGGGACAATAGCCACGAATTACTAATGTAGATACAAGTGTATTTTGTGGGGATGATGCACATCAAGGCTTTGAAGGGCTGTGAGCTGCCTGCAGGGATCCTGGTGGTCAGAGGATGCCTTGCTGATGTACAGGAGCAAGCAGTCCTGGCTCCTGAGCCTGCACCAAGAGATGCAGAGCATGAACAAGATGTTTGGAAAGAGTGGTATGGTGTTGTCTAGCTGCTGCTTTTAGGTTCCACTACATCCAGGATTTCAGCTTCTCTCTCAGGCTGTGTTAGGTTACAGCTGTATCACAGCATTGAGCAGATGAGCAAGTGTTGTTTGCAGTGAATGTATATGTGCAGTTTATATAAATTAAAATTATGGAGACTCAGCACAGGGCTGGCCTGGGAGGGAAACATCCAGCTACTGGTTTCAGGCTCTGATAATTTTAGTAGCTCTGGAAGTTAAGCAGAATGAAAACAGGAAAGGGAGGCTCCCTCCTGCTTGGGCTGCACCTCTGCTGTGTCTTTGGGGCTCAGGGCGGGACACAGGGCCTTGGTGAGCACACTGGCTGTGGCAGATTGTCACAGAGTGCTGTGAAAGGAGCATTTGATCATGACTTGTAGCAAGCTAACCACCCTTACGTCCTCTTCCTACATATGTTTTGTGAAGACACAGCTTTTGAAGACTAATAAGTGCTAGCTTTTAAAACTTATTTTATTCTTGCTGTAATTTGAATTAATTCTGAATTTTTCCAGTAGGTAAGTTCAATTGATTAAAATCTTGTGTCCTTATGGGTGTTAGAATATGGCTAAAATATTAATTTGCTGCAGGGTAAAAAGGATTGTGTTACATTGCAACATTCCTTACTGCTGGGCTAGAGTACTGTTAGCTCCTCTTTAAATATAATTCATCTGGCTTTAACAATCTACTGAAATCAATCTGGGCATCTCCTGGCTTCTTTGAGTGGAATATAACTTCTTTTGGTAAATTATGAGCCTCCACTAGGGTGTGCTTTGTATTCATATGTGTTTGTTACATGGAGACTTCCAGCACAGAAATTTCCACTGAGTGTTTCCTTGCTGGAAGTCAAAAAAGGTTCAAGCTTGACTTTGATTAAAATCAAGAAAAATCAAGCACTTGAGTTCATTTATGGACTAGGCAATCTGGTTTGTTTACATCATGGGTTTATACAGCCAGGCATACTTTCATGAATCACAAAATTTTCCATGTAATTTCTGATGGGTTTGGGTGCTTGTTTTTGTAGTGTGTGTGTATTGCTGTTGTTGTTTTTTCCCTTAACTGCTAAATATAAAGCTTGTATTTCTATTGTAACAGCAAGGAGTGTTGAGAGCTAGCCACAAGCCCAGGGTTTATTCCAGGGGCATGGTTCTTCCCTTGAATCATAGTGTAGGATGACCGTGTAATAACTCCAGCAAAATCTGAGGAGTAGGATTAGTCTATACCTGCTGATTTCCTGGTTCAGTGTTTTGAAGGTTGTAGTCAAAGTTGGTTTGGCTAAAAATAAATCTGTTTTTTCCCTTTTTAAATCATGTGTTTGAATTGCAGAAATCTCATCAAGTTACTTTCATTTATAGTTAAATTATGCAGAAACAAGACTGAGTCAATTGGAAGACTGTCATTGTGAGAAGACTTGTCAAGTAAATGGATTGATCTACCGAGACAAAGACTCATGGGTTGAAGACGATCACTGCAGGAACTGCACATGCAAAGTAAGAATTTCTGAAGAGTTTCAAGGATAAGATCTAATGAAAATGTGAAAATGGCCTTTGAATGCGTAATGTTCACTCTGAGAATTACTATGTTTTTAGTATGCATCTAGTGGCAGCATGGACAATAGAGAGGGGAAATGGTAAAATAAATAAAATTTTGACATTGTAAGCTTCATACACAAAAATCTGCTTTCCCTTGACAATGCTTTTTTATTTGTTCTAATTATAGCTGTGAGGACCTTGTGGTTTTGGGGTGAAGGGGTGGCATTGTCTGTGTTTGGTTTGGAATTGTTTTCCCTGCAGTAGCTTTTTCAAAAAGGAGGCATTATCTTAATAGTATTCATAGATGCTTAGTTGCATCTTGCATGGTAACAACTTGCAGATTCGTTTTCAGCATTTATCAGACTGAAAAATACAAGGGACAGAAAGAGAATTAGTATGTAAAACTTGTATCTTTGAAATTATTTGATAAATATCTGAAGAGCGCCTTTGTTTGCTCAGGAAAATAGAAGCCTGATTGTTAAAAAACTCAAAGATGATTGGAACAGCGTGCAGAAAGTAGGGCTTATGTTCTTCACTTATGTTTTCCAGTTAATGTATTTTGCTTCAGGAATGGGGGGTAAAACCAGTATCAAAATGCTGAAGGCAGTTCACCTTCGGCTGCACTTCAGTTCATTTTGTAGCTGAGTGGGATTAAATCTGTTACTGATGGGTAGGTTTGTAATCCAGAATGTTATTTTCATTTACTTCAGCAGTTTCTTAGTGTTTTGTACAAGATACTCAAAAATTGCAGCAGCAGTAGCTGAGTTTTGTCTTAAACCCCTTTTCTCAGAGCGGAGCTGTGGAATGCCGCAGGATGTCCTGTCCCCCTCTGGAGTGTCCTCCCGATGCCCTGCCCGTGCATGTGGAGGGTCAGTGCTGCAAGGTGTGCAGGGGTGAGTACCTCACACACACCTTCTGCCTTCTATTTCAGCAGAGTTAAACCTGTCCTGCCAGCAGGCACGTTTTGGGATGGTTTTCAGAGGTCCTGGTAATTCAGGTAGCGTGAGTCATAGCGGCAGACGTGATTTAAGAAGAAAATAAATAATTGCTGTGAAATGAACAAGCATTTCAAATTTCTGAGGTACTGTTTTTACCTATTGTTAGTGTAACATTATTCATCCTGTTGGGAAGACTTGACTCCAGTTTGCATCTCCTCTTATTGTTGAGGAGCATCAAGCCTATGGTCTGAACCTTCCTTTGTGACGAGTAACTACACCAAGCTGTTCTTCTTACCTAGCTTTTATTTCAAGTGAAAAGGCTGTTCTTTAAAATAAACATGACAGAATATCAGACTCTGGCTTAGTATCACTGCGTGGAGCTGTAGTTTGCTGTAATTAATTTCAAAATAAATTAATGAGAAGAAAGAAAAGCTAAGTAAATTTTGTGATTGGTGTTATCGTCAGCTTTCAGTTCCTTTTTCTGGGAATGAAAGCTGTTAAGTAAAGTTCATGGAAGGAATATTCAATATTTGTTACTTCAATGTAGTACAAGGAACAAAGACAATTTATGTATGAAAATTTTAGCTAATGCCAGTCATACCTTAGGAAGCACAAATTCTCTTTCCCCTGATCCGTTCTGGAAGATGAGTAAGCATCGTGCATGAGCTTTTCAGTAATCTATTAGGACAGGGATGTTGAATTATTTTTGGATTTATTAGGAAAATAATAACACTTTATTAGCATTCTGTCACCCTTCTTCAGTCATTGAATTCATTAGTTCTGTGCACAAATATCCTTTAGCTGTGATCTTGCACTTGCTCTTGTTTCTCATGTAATCTCATTTCTCTCGGCTGTATGTCAGCATGAATATTCTGCATACTAAAAGATGTTCAAGAACAGAGTACTTGGGTGGTAAAGTGGCCATGCTGGCCTGTGTTTTTTTTGTCTCAGAGTATTGTTGTTTGTAACTTTGAAAGTCTGGGAAGCTCTTTCGTGAAATTAGATGTATGCATGAGTCAAAATGTGACACAAAGAAATTGTAAGGCACAAAATTGTAAGATTCAGTGTATGCCCTCATGAGTGAACTGTTCCTGTTATTTATAATGGGAAGATGAACAATCAAACTTGCCTTTTGTCAGTGATTGGCACAAACTTGACTCGTTATTCTGACAAGAACCCAGCATGTCAGTCAATGGGAACAGACGTATGGAAGTTGATTGAAATTGATTGTAAATGCCAGCTCCTTGACAAAATGATGTGCTAGGACCACAGTTAGTCACCTCTAGGTAGATAGGAGTAATTGCAGAGGTTTTCCAAAGAGCTGCACTGCAGGTGTTATTTTCTCTGTGCTTTTCCTGTTTAGCTCTGATAGAACCATCAGTTGTAATTTGCTGTCTCTAGGGGTTATTGAATGGCTGGGTTATTGAACACTTTCCCATCTTAGCTAAGGGTTAATGAACAAAGCTCTAATGTCTGATATGCTAAGGGGTTTAGGCAGCTCAGTTTTGATCCCTGCCACCTTGTGTTAGCATTTCAACTAATATTTGGCAAAAGACTATAATTTTATTTTAAATGTAATTTTTCTGAATCATACATTAACTTGCTGTCTAGTGTGTCCATTCTTTTGTTAAAAGCAGTCATGTCAGGAGAAGACAGAAAGAAAAAGGAAATGTCTCTAGTTCAAATTCTCCTAAAAATAGTTACCGGGATTCCTAATTTAAACAAAACTTCCTCATCTGAAGTTTTCTTCAGAAGTGAGATCACAAGAAGTCAGGCACAAAAACTAGGGCAGCTTTTGAAAAACAACAACAAAAACTAGGATACCAAAAGGAAGAAGCCTGTTTTTAAATGCTTTAGTGATGATGAAAACTGAGTTATCCTGAAAATCATAAATCATTCTTTTTTTAAAAAAATTATTTATTTTGAAGAAATGAGCATTTTCACAAAGAGTCATTAGAAGCAAATTTATGTCTGAAAGTTCATGAAAATTGATCTAGCAGTCTCTTTTGCTTAAAATTTGGGAATCAATCTGGCTGACAGGTGCTGCTCTGGAATTGTTGGCATCACCTGTAAGGGGGACGCACTTGCACCTGTGAGTGCTTCCCTTACCTGGGCATTCAGGAGGGAAATTTAGGTAAAACAGTCCTGGATAGAGTGTCTTTTGAGAACAGACTACTCTGAACACTTGCCCTGTGCATGTGGCTTGACTCTGCAAAACTTGAAAGCACTGTTCAATGGCAATGTAGGATTTGCACCTTTGAGCTTTCCTTTCAGGGTCACAGGTCAGACTTTTACTGGTCAAGTACAGAAAGAGCTGAAATGTCACAGCAGAAAGTTATTTTATCAGTGCTTAGCATTGATCTGGTTTGTGATGCAGGGCGCTTTTATAGTGGATACTTGATTTGTGTGAGATCGTAACAGTCCAGCTGTTCTCTTTAATTGATGGATTTACTGTCCTTCTCTGGAATTGGAATTCAGGCTTGTAGTTGCATGGGGACTGTGATAATTCTGGTCATAACTGACCAAGCTGTTTGCTGCTGTAGCCCTGATGCACATTGCCTTCTTCATGGTGGCAGTAGTCCCAAGCTAGGTGACTTTGGCATGAAGTGAACGAGGAACGATCACGTGTTCCCATCTGTTGGTTCATTTGGGGAGCCACTTATCGTTGGCAAGAAGGATCAAAACTTCAGACAAGAATTTTGTAGTAGGAGTTCTCAGTTTCCTGGGAAAATCTGCATTTCATGTGTGCTTGAAGAATATTTTCCTGAAATAGATTTTTTGCAGTTTGTTGATTCAGTGCAGTCATTCACTGCATCTAATCTGTTCGTGCAGTCCTCCAGCAAGTTGAAGAGTTCACCTTTGTGCCCACAAAAAATGTGAAGGCTTAATTGAAATCTGTGCTTACATTATTCTTGTGATGAACTGGATGCTAATAAATGTCTCCACTTCTTGAAGTGAGTCATGAGGATCTCTAGTAACACAAGTACTGTAGCTACTCTACACGATGTCAGTAGTGAAAATATTTTCTATTGAATGATAGGTTATTTAGTGCAGGACATACTGTTTATGCTCCTTTTGCCTCTCTTTAGTTTGGATAGAGAGGCTACTTTCTCTTAAAATGAATTTATTTTTTCTTACTTTGCTTGTAATTATATGTGATACTGACTCCTGATGAAAGCAAAATGCATCATATTTTTACTGTATTGATATTTTTTCAGTGTACGTGAGTACTGGTTTTACTTCTGTGTTTTACCTTGCATTTATTTGCTGCTTAAATACTGATGAAATTAATTTTTAATCTTCCTTCTCCTTCTCTCAAATTACAGCCAAGTGTATCTATGGAGGCAAAGTGCTAGCAGAAGGTCAACGAGTATTAACCAAGAGCTGCAGGGAATGTCGGGTAAGTTTCACTTGTATAAACCTCTCCTGATTTTAAATGTATCTGTGGTGTTCAGAAGTGACAGAGAAAAGTTACTGCATTTCTTTAGGCTTCCTTCATGCAAATGTGACGTCTGTTGTCTTGGAAAAGGTGACCTTGAAGTTGCTGAAAGCCACAAACACGAAAACAAGGCAGGGGTATGACCCTTGCAGGATAAGAAAAATATGGCAAAATGATTTGGAAGAGTGTTCTCTCTTATCTCTGCTTTCATGAGCTCTAGAAAAAAGTAACAGCCTCTTGAGAAAATTACTTATTTCATCCAAATTACTAAAATATGAAGCAACTTTATTGCTATATTGTGTGAGTTACTCTGTATTTCCCATAGTATTGATTAAACTATATATAGCTCTTCTAGTGGTTGAGGTGAATTACTGAGTATTGGAGTGGGCTGAGTCCTTTGTTGGCAAATCCATGACATTTGGACTGTGACAGTCAGTATTTAGGAGCACAGGTGAGCGGAGGCTGCGTTAGATCCGTTCAGGGAGTGTTGGTGAACGTGAGCGTTGGAAAAGATTACAGGGATCTGGTTATTGTTGCACTCAGAGCTGAGCACACAGAGTAGCAATTTTATGCCTGCTAATGGAAATGGACAATAACCGATTGCAGATGTTGTGAAAACAGCTTTTTATGCGGGATTACTTTGCTGTTGTTACTGTTGAGCTGTATGGGGTGCTCAGTGCTGCGTATACAAGTGTGTGTGGGCAAGGTCGTTGCCTTGGAAGGCAGACTGGGATGCCTGTTATTTATAATATGACATAGAATGTTTATTTGAGAGTGGAAGTACATGTGTAAAATGAGAAAAGGAGTGTTTTCACATTAAACTGAAACCAGAGAGGGTGATGTGAATTATGTCTGTGGAACTTTTCTGTGCTATAAACAAGAGTGTCATATTCATCATTAGGAGCAGGATAATGCATTCACGAAGATTAAAAGCAAATACCAACCATCAAATATCTGTCATTAAGAATGAGCAAAATAATGAAAACAGCTTTTGTATTTTGCTTATTGTTAAAAGGAAAGTGATATGGCAATGTTAATTACAGTAACATTGCAGCTGGTATTTGCATCTTAATTCACACTATTGGTAAATATTCAAAATGGCATCTGTGAATGTGACACCTTAAAAAAAAAAAGTTTGATGCAGGCCTCCAGAAAAAGCCCAACAAACTGAAGTTCTTTCCACAACTGTGTTTCAACAAGTTATTAAACCTCACTGGCCTAGGGTGAGGTTTTTAAGAGGGTGCTTGCATCTCTTCCTGTGTCTCCATGCAGGAGATCCATTCAATGTGTCTTCAGCATGACCTCCTAAATCCGACCTACTTGTCTGCTGCCTCAGTTGGGAATACTCAAACTGTGGCTGTGTCAGTCTTTTCTGTCCTGTGTGGACAAGGTGTTACATGAATAAAGGAGGGACTTTGTCATAGGGGAGGACCATACAAAGTTTAATATGGTTTCATTTTCTAGACATGAAAAACTGATATCAAGTTTCAAAGGCTGCTGATCCTTGGAGTATAGTGGAGGGTACACATCTACTGTCAATGTAATAACGTTGATAAAGATGACTTAAAAATCTTTGTGTCTGTAAAGGAGTATATTTTTGTAAGTGGGGTAATGTCAAAAGGATTAAGTTGAAATTTCACATTTCAGTTTTTATTTGAAGATAGATTCCTTATTCTTTGCATAGGTACTGATCCAAACTTAAGAGGCTTGTTTTTCCATCTAAAAAAAATAATACTACTGCTGATGGATCCAGCTAGATCAAAGATTTTCTTTATCAGGCTGAGACTTTTTTTTTTTTTTTTAGTTTTTCAAAACTAATCCAGACTAAAGATATTTATGATGCACATCCTCTTAACCATAAGCCCAGATGTTATTCATGAACAACCATTCCCAGCTGGAATCCTGCCCACAAACACTCTTTAGATGAATCTACAATGTCAAAAGGAGTGCACAGGTGTTTCTAACAATCACAGTTCAGATTGGGAGGAACCTCTGGAGGTCATCTTGTCCGGCTATCCTGCTCAGGGATGCCCACCTGGAGCCAGTTTCCCAGGACCACATCCATGTGGCTTTTGAAGATCACCCAAGGATGGAGACTCCAAGTTTCCCTGGGCACACTGCAGGAGTGTTTCCTGATGCTCAGATGGGCCCTGCTGTGTTTCAGTTTGTGCCCATGGCCCCTGTCCTGTCACTGGGCCCTGCTGAGGGGAGCCTGGCTCCATACTCTTGGCACCTTCCCCTGAGGTGTTCATTTCTGTGTCTGTAGGATCCCCTCTGAGCCTTCTCCTCTCCAGGATAAACAGGCACAGCTCTCTCAGCCTTTCCTCCTGGCAGAGGTGTCCCAGTCTGTTATTTATCCTCATGGTCCATGGCTGATCTCTCCCCAGCTGTTCCATCTCTCTCTTGTGCTGGGAAGGCCAGAAAATGCAAATGTGCATGATCTTTTGGTAACTGCACCTTTCTGCATTCACTAAGTGTTTGATTTTTTTTTGTTTGTTTGTTGGTTTGTTTAGGTGTTTTTGTTGGTTGTTTTTTTTTTTTTTTTGGGTTTCACCAGTATAGTGATGTGGGCCACTGAATGTCAGTGGAAGGGTTTTTATAACTTTTGTTGGAGTGGGAATTTGCAGTTGATCAGCTGCCTGTGAATGACATGGTGCCTGTTCATAAACAGATGACAAGCTTGACAGCAAAGGGCACAAAAATAAATGCCTCTTCATTAATGCTGGGAGCAGGCAGTCACAGTGTGCCATACAAGATGGACAGGGCCCACAGCCTTCAGGAGGGCTGACTAAAAAGTTTTTAGTAAAAATGTACTTCTTAAGAGTGACAACTGAGGCTGCTGTTTGAAACTGTGTCCCAAGAGACTGATCAATACCAGCTTGCTGTGCCTTAGGAATTATATTCCCAGATGTGGTGCTCTTGCTGAAACCACAGTGCTCACTTCCCTGGGTGGGATGGAGAGGAGAACTGGAGGCACAGAGGGTAAAGATCATGGGCTGAGATAAGAACAATTTACTGGAATCAGCAAGGACATGAGAAAATAAACAGTAACAGCAACAATACTAATGACAAAGGGTACAGGGAAGAGGTGATGGATTCATGGGGAGCAACAATACCCAACTCTTCCCTCTGGACCCCACCAGCCCCAGCTCAGAGGGAGGTGGTGTAGAGTAACCTGGCCATGGTCCCCCTGGTTACTGCAGAGATCAACCCTGTCTTGTCTGGAAGCAGGGCACAGATAAATTCAGACAGGGAAAAAGCCCCACCAAAATAGCCTTATCTGAAATCTGGCTATTAATTTTCAAAGCCTATCATGTGAGGTGAGCTGTTTGTTGTTCAGATTTTCACTGCATGTCACTGATTAGGCTTACATCCAATCCTTTCTTTATGTACTTACCTTGGTAATTACAAGAAATTTAATTATCTCGTTGTAAGTTTTTGACTCCAGATCTCATTCTTTGTGGATTGTATGTCACAACTGAAGCTTGATATATTTATTAAAAAAAAAAAAGTCTTTTTGACATCTATTTCTGTTCACATTCTATGACTGCTACATATGTGAATTGAATATAAAAGGGAGTAATTTTTCTAAGGCTGCCTGAAGCAATAGTTCAGAAGTGTGAACTCTTCTTACTTATCTCAGTGGATGAAATCTGAAATCTGATGATGATAATTCTTATAATTGGATCTGTACTAGTTTATAACAAAATTATTTTAACCCAAGGAATACTCAACGTGGAAATGTTTTAATTGTTTTAAAACCTAATTACAAATAAGTTTAATTTGTTTTCCCATGATGCAAATTCTGCAGAAAATAGAAAACCTAAGGAAATAAAATCTCACTGTCGTTAAATTAATGGAATTCTCAATTTGTGTTCTTTAATCTCCTTGTGAGTCACTAAAGAAGCAGAGAGCTTGGAATAAATTTGTCTTCAGCTTTTTGACTCATCCTGACACTCATTTGACTTTCATACCATTTCTTGCTATATTTTTCTGTCCAGATTTATCGTCAGTCAACACTTTTTTGTCCGTATGCTGACATACTTTACTCTTTCTGCTGTAATTGTCCTGTCTGAGCTTTAATAGGTGATGAGTTACAGCCAGAGCCTTTCTAGCTGGTTGTTTGATAATGTGATAGCAAGTGATGGCTCAGTGTCTGGTTCTTTTATCACCTTTGATCCTGCAGCTGCACAGACAACCGTGGGGGATTCCTCCCTTTCCCTTGTGGAAGTGAGATCAGGAGGAGACCTAACGCCTCCATTAGCATCACTGCTCTGGTGGACACTTGCTCTGATGATGTGTGCCCTCTCTGCTGATGCAGGGAGCTGCTTTTCCTTGCAAAAAGAATAAGAAAAGCAGATGACTGTGGGGTTTCTTTTAGCATTATTTTTCATGGCAGTGACTGGTGCAACTTGCCAGTAAAGGCAACTGGCCCTGCTTAGCCTTAGGATTGTAATGTCAAGGGCAGTGATGGGCAGTGATGACAGAATGGCCAGATTTGCTTTCCCTGGCTCAGCTGCACTCCTCAGCTGTGAGTCCTGCAAGCTGCTGGGCACATCATCTGTGCCTTGTAGGCTCAGAAGGCATTTCCTAAGTCTGTAGGGCAGCTCGATGTTGTTGATGCCTTGGGAAGGCTGACCTGGAACAGAGACTGGACAGAGCTGGAGAATAAAAGCAGGGATTGATTGAAAGGCCTTTAGGGTACACCTTGGGCAGGACAAGAGCCTGGCCAGGGCTACACCCAGGGTGGACCCAAAATGGTCACAAAATGGACAAATGGTCACGTGGTCTCACACTTTTATAAGTTTTGGTCCATTTGCACATTGGGGTTTAATTGTCCCATTCCAGCTTCAGGTTGTGAGGTCCCATCCTTCTTGTTCCTCCCTTCAGCCCCACCCTTGTTTGTGCTTTTGGGCCTGAAAGTTGTCCTTGGTGTGCAGCAGGAAAAGGACTTGTTTTGTGTCCCTGCTCTGTGCAGAGCTGAGTGACACTGAATGTGAGGCTCAGAACTACATCCCCGGCCAGCACAGAATCTGGAAATGTGAAAGCTGAAACTCAAGGCATCACTGTGAGAGCTCCTTCTGGAGGCTGGAGGGACAGAGCTGAATTAGTCTGCTGAGGTGGGCTGGCAAGGCTGATGAGCAGCAAAGGTTTTACCTGTGCAGCTGAGCCAGTGCTTTGGTGTGCTGTGGCACAGTGCAGATCTGAAATCAAGCTTCTGCACGGGAGTGTTTCCTCATACAGGGTGGACTCACAGGTGGTTTCAGTATCCTCTGTACAAAGTCATGTATCTGGTCCCTCAAGTGATAAAAATGATGGCTTTAATGAGGTTTTGTCTATTTTTTGGTGTTGGTTTTCCTCTGCCTTCCTAGCCCGAGATATGTTTGGATTGTATTTTTGAACTTGTCTCTGCAATCATGATAGCTGGGAAATGAAATTTCTTTGTTTGAGGAAAGCAAAAATTCTTATTCCACCTTTTGGTTCTGCTGTCTGAGATGTCATGAAAAATATTCTGGGAGGAGAGGGGACTAGACTGATGTTAAAAAGGTGTTTTGGCAACATAACAGGCTGCCTGCTTTCCTAGTGGAATTTCATAGCTTGGAAAATGAGATTACTCTGGTGTGGACAGTCCTGGGGGGTAGTTACTGTAGTTCCTACTGAACAAAATGTTAATTTCTGCTCCACTTGCCAGTTCTCAGCGATGGCATAGCTGCAGAAGGGGTGCTGAACAAGATTAAGGTAAAACAGGAGACTATTTTGGGACAAGATTTTACAAAACAACAAACTAAAGTGCTGGAGACCTGTTTGGTCTGGAGACTTAGTGAGGCTGACCTGCTGGATGGGAGTAAGATGGAGTAAAATTTGGTACAAAAATCTCCCCACAAAGGCTCTGTGTCTAGGATTATAGAAGATTTCTACCAGCATCTTGGCCTCCTATCACAGTCTTACTCTAAATCTAGGAATCAAAATCACAGAAGCATCTTTAGCTCGATTTTACACAACAGTTTCTTTAGGGATATCTCAAGATGAGCTTTCTTCTCTGAAAGACCTAACTTTGGAAATAAGGTGATCAGTTATTCTAAAGAACAGACTCTTGCAATAGGACATGACAGAAGAGCCTTTGAAAATATTGGTCTTGCAGTGTGTATTAGAATTGAATAACTTATCACTGGAGTATGTGGACTGTGAAATAAGAGGAATAAAGCTCAAATTTGCAGAAAGCAGGAAGACTGTCGTTAACCTGGAATGAAATTCTTTAATTCCTTCAAATACTTGGAAAGAAGACAACTATACATTTAGACTACTTACTTGGTAAAACTAGAATAGAATTTTAAGCTGAAGTGCCTTGTCCTTTAATCTTTTTTTTTTTTTTTTTTTTTTTTTTTTTTTTTTTTTTTTAATGCTGGGCAGAAAAGTGCATAGTAGATTACTCTAGATTTGATGCTATGGTGGAACAATTGAATTTAACTTGCTTCTTGCTAGTTTACCAGTGTTACTGGAGATCACTAATGCTGTGGATGGAAAAATATGTGATCCTTGTCCTTGTGTGCGTTTTCACCAATGTAATTTTTCTAAAAATGTTGTTTATTTTCAGAATGGAGTTTTAGTAAAAGTAACAGAGACTTGTCCACCGCTGAACTGCTCAGAAAAAGATCACGTTCTTCCAGAGAACCAATGCTGCAGTGTTTGTAGAGGTAAGCCAGCCTGGAAGGAATGTAAGTTGTTGGTTCAAGAGGGGGATACATTGAAAGGAACAATTCCTTTTTAATGAGATATTAAGTACCTCTGTAAGCAAAATTCTGAAAGCAGTCTGTGATACTCCTCTGTTCAGAAGACTTGCCAGATATAAAGCTGTAATTAAGCAGGAGGAGGGAAAAAGGTAAGAGCTGGGGGAGAAAGGAACCAATATCTCCTAAAAATTCCTATTAAAAGGGTACTGTATTTGGAAAAGAAATATATTGTTTTGCTTGAACTTGCAACTGCAGGGTTTTGAAAGTGTTTTTTAAGGTCTCTTTTTAAAAATCACAAAAATACCACTAAGATTCTAGTTTGATGGATATTAGGAGGTTGATTTAGATCTGAGCATTCTCAGGACTAATTTATGAATTAAGCTGGACAATAAAATCATACCAGTGCAAAACAAAAATTAAAAAAAATTAACACTAGAGCCCAGAACCTCATTTTTCATTCTCCAGAAGATGCTAAGATGCATGTTTCCTCTTCATTTCAGCCCTGTGAAACCTGGTTGTAGGCTGCACCAGACTGAGCAGCCAGTAACTAAAACCTTAATTGAGGAAATCCCCTTAAATGAGGAGCGTGCAGGCATCACAAGGTTAAGAAACTTGAACAAGCTTTCTTCTTAAGAAGTGTTCTAATCAGTGAATTGCTGGGTGAATAGTCACTCCCCATGTGTCCTACCTCTGTTCCTCATCTCTCCCTTGTTGCTGAGTTGGCTCTAATGAGATTTTGTCTATTTTTTGATGTTGGTTTTCCTCTGCTTTCCTAGCCTGAGATATGTTTGGATTGTATTTTTGAACTTGTCTCTGCAATCATGATAGCTGGGAAATGAAATTTCTTTGTTTGAGGAAAGCAGAAATGCTTATTCCACCTTTTGGTTCTGGCATCTGAGATGTCATGAAGGACATTCTGGGAGCAGTGGGGACTGGACTCTTGCTGTTGCTCAGTCTTGGCTCTCAGGACTCACATACCAGCCTTTAGTGATGCACCTCAATAACAGAAATTCAAGCAAGAGGTGTGCCAAATGAGCATTAGACATTAGCAGGCTTAGATGAGGTCTGCTGGAATATTTGTCTTGCCTGTGTATAAATTCCTCCAGTGCCATTGCAGATGGTGATGAAGGGGCTCTGAATCTCTCCCTCTGCCAGTAAATATTAATTAGTAAATGCACATGGTTAAATATTTACTTAGGCCTTGAACTTAAAAACACATGCATGTGGTTGCAGGGAGCAGCATGTTTGAGATTCCCTGTTGGGTCATGGTCTAAGAACACACACATTAATTTTTTTAGTCGTTTCTAGAAACATCTGCAACTGTTTAAGCAAGCAGCAAATGTTGCTTCTCTGTCCCTCAGAGGGCTGGATGTCTTAATGATACTTCTTAACAGATGGCCCAGTTTGATGTACTGCAGAACTGAAAAAAATATGTTCATTACTTAAAAGGATTAGAAATATGAAAGCTTCAAAGTTGATGGAAGATAAATTCCGTAATTATTCACTTCCATATTATTGTTAGTGATAGGTACTCTTTTTAGATATTCATCCCTAAACTGGCTTAATTATTTATAATGTAAGATGAACATGTATATTTATGTGATGATCTCTAGAAGCAAGGGAAGGAATTGTATTTTCCCTTCCTAGGAATTCTGGAACATCATGTTTTCAATTTGACACATTAAACTTTCACTTCAGTTCTGCTTTAGCTGACTGCTGAAACAGCACCTCCTCCTTTTGTATTTCATCATGGCTTTTTAAAATTCTTTTGAAAATGACACCTAAAGATAAGATCAGTTTTGTCAACTTTACAAAGGCATTAATTCAATTTAGCACCCCTATGTTGCTTTTTATATCTTGAAGTGGAATATATGCTGCTTGACACATTTGCTTCAGTTGCATGCAACCCAAAGTAGTAGTATATAATTTAATCATGTGGTGTTGTTAAAAATGGGTATTTATTTAGAATTCCATATTTAGTATAGGTTTTATCAAGCAAGCTCTCTGATATGGCAAGCAGGCCACAGTTTCTGATCCTGTCTTGTACCAACATATCCTTTACTGGGAAAGGATAGATTGCTTTTCTTGTTTGCAAAACCAACTTCTTTCAGAGGCTATATTCAGCTTCTTTTTTTGTCTAAGCCAAAGTTGTAAGGAAGACATTGTAATAATTGCTCTCCTGAATAAGCAAAAGTGTTTGTTGGAAGGCCACATGGATCACTCACACATCACAAGCAAATTCCACATTATATGTGTGATGATGCAGGTAATTTGTTGCATTAGCCCTTAGCTGAGCCTTGAGTTATTCAACAGAATATTTAGCAAGCACTTACTAGCAATGTTAAATAAGAGTATTATTTCTGTGTCAGGTTTATCAGTGCACATTAGTGACTGCTAGGTTCTGGGCTTTGTAGCTGTTTGTGTTGATTTTGGTATTTGTAGCTGTGGAATCAAAAGACTCCTATTGAATTTCATGTTCTGTGGAATTACAGAATATATTTGCTGAATTGGGCAAGGGTGACAGGTTTGGATCTTGTGCTTTTCCAGCTGCAGCAAAGAAATTTCCTTTTAATGAAAGGATAAACGCGAGGGGATCAACAGAAGGAAAGAAAAGCACAGAGAAATACAAAATCTCCATGATGCTGTGATATGAGTCTGTACCCTCCCCAGCCATCTCTGTAGTACTTACCACAATAACAGATGAGTGCCACAGGTTATGCAGGGTAAAAATATAAATCCGTGGTGTTTGTAGAGATGGAAATTGGGGGTCAGCAAAGAACAGAGCTGAACTCTGTTACCTACAGAGCTGATGGCCTTCTGAGATAGTCATTGGTTTTTGTAAATGGTAGGAAAAATAAAGGCAGCAATAATACCTGCTCTTCTTCAGGCTTGCTATATGAGTTTATAGCACAGCAGAAGGTAATAGTATATAGCTAAGAGGCAATTGCTAAGATTTCAGGGCAGTGCTTGTGTGAGGTGTACAGCAAGGTGAGAGGAGTGTGGAAGAGCTCTGCTTTAAAATGACAGTTTATTTTTGTGATTTGATGTACTGAATGCATAAAGGGACCTCACCACCTCTGTGCATGGGATCTATCCTTGACTGTTATGTGGAGTACATCCAGTTTTTCCTTTCATAGTGCTTTAATAGAAATATCTGTGCTTTAATAGAAATATCTGCTTCAGCTATGTGGCCACTTTGTACTTTCCAGCAGGACAATGTGGTGTTATTAAACTGTCTTTTAGACTTACAGAAAATTTAATTAATTTTCAAGTTTCACAAAGAATCATGTCACAAAATACATTTTTTACTGCTTCTGAGAATCACTCTTTTTTTTCTTACAGCATGCCTGCTACATTTTTTATAACCCAGGGACAAACCTAATACAAAAAATAGTGTCATGAAAGTGTTTTATTGTTCCCTTTAGCTGTTTTTCTCCTTGCCAAAGACAGTGTATAATTTTGAAAGAGTGGATTTTTTTCCTCTTTTGCATGAGTGATTCAAATAAAATTTCATGAGAGAATTTTTATGTTGTTATGCTCACAATTTTAAATACATAAAAACAGCCTTAACAGCCTTAGCAACTTCAGATGTGCTCGTATTAAAAGAAGGAGTGTGATGGAACAATGAAGTGTAGTGAGAGTGATTTTGTTTCTGGAGAAAATAATTATTTGCTGTCCTGCAATAATCTGGTGGGACTGATGGATTTAGATTGCCTGCTGACACTCACTAGGAGGAAAGGGAGAATCTTATTGGGGAGGTGAAGCATACATTTTACAGCAGGGAGCAGCATTTAAATCTTAAATCTGCCACCCTTCTTTGTGCTGCTTATTTTTGTCTTGGGAAGGTTTTTAGTCTTTCAGTCAGAGGGTGAGGAGGCTTCTAGGTTGTGCATGGTTCTCATCTGTTCCTGCCTGGGTGTGAAACTGAGATTTGACTCTTCAGAAATTGAATTTTTCCCATTCATTGCTGTGAGGTAGGAGTTATTTCAAAGTTTTAGATTTATTAAGACTTAATGGTAGTTGATAAATATGAATTAGTTTGTTTCTAAACATAATTGTAGCATTACTTAGGATTTAGAAGAGCTTTCTATCTGAAAAAAAAGAAATCTTTTTAAGCTTGTTAGCCTGTGTAGTTACCATTATTCTAGTGCACAGAGATAAGCACTGAGTAATAAGCTCTGCATTCATAGAGCAGCTTGAAAGAATGTATGAAGTTACTGCTTTTTGTCAGACCACTGAGTTCTGGGACCACAGTCTCTGAAGGTGCAAAAGCTGCTGCTCCAAGTGCTGCTTTGCACATGACTCATCAAAACCTGCTTCAGATCATGGAAAGGCATAATTGGTAATGCACATTTTAACACTCTTCTAGGACTTCTCCCTCAGATTTGCCTTACATATTTATATTGTGACTTTGGGGTTAAATCCTAGCAGTAGAAAAGATTTAGAGGTTGAAAATACCTTGGACTTTTGAACATTGCTGGTTCTTTTTAACAGAAGCATGATGACAGGTATTTTGTATTTATATTAAGAAATTTCTGAATGTGAAACAGTGAAATGAAGGATATCTCGAACAGCAAGGGAACAGGGGTTTTACAGTTTTTGATGTGAACAGCTAAGGCTGCTGTAAGAAGTGTGGAGAAGTGTACAGGAGTTACCAGGAAACACTCAGAAACAAGGAGAGGGGCATTAGTGTTGACCGTAAAAAAAGTAGGAAGAGATATGGATCTAAAATGTATTGATTGCAGCTGTGGTCTTGAAGGAGTTCTTGTGTTTTACAATCAATAATTAAGCCAAATTACCAAATATGTTAGGTGTAAGAAACTGGATGACAGCAGCAAGCAGCTTTGCTCTGCAAAAGCAGCTTCTGGGAACCACACATTGGAAGATGATGCTTGGAAAAATGAGAGTAATGTTCAGGTGTCCCAAAATGGAATACATTTTTCATTTTATTTAATTTTTGAGACATCTGACTTGGGGCCACTAAGGCCTAGCCAGTTGTGCAGTTCCTGATGCTGCAGAAGTGATAGTTTTATGGCTTGCTAGCATGTGGCTGGTTCTTTTCCTAATTGTCTTAGTACATTTATTAATGATCATTCCATAGACAGAAAGGAGTAGAAAGGAGCCTGTATTTCCTAAGAAAAAGATGGAGCAAACATTTCAGCAGCCTTGAAAAAGGCAGAGAGTAATTTTATCAGAAATGTTTGGGGAATGAAGAGAGGTCATCAGGCCCATCAGAAATCTAAACACACTCTTCAATATTTAATTCCCCTGTGAGTATCTAATTGTGTTTTGAATGACTTTGAAGGGCTGTTGTGCACATTTATGACTGTGTGTGTATGCACAGGGAAAATGGTTTCTGGCATCTGTTCCGAATGCATTCATCTGTAATTTTAATTCATACTTGCCTTGTCGTCTGTGCCGGCCTGAAATTAGTTAAGATTTTCAGAACTGTTTTAAGATTTTTCTGTGGTTTTGTTAAATCCTCTCCAATTGCCTGCTTGCTGAGATGTGATGATTCCATTTTAAGCCATTCTGATATTTAGAGAGCAGCTGACTGTGTCAGCTGAGGCTTTGCTGAATATTCTGAATGAGTTGTTATTTTGGGCACGGGGCTGCACGCCCTCTGCTATCTCCCACCCCTCTGAGGATTAGAGATCCCACTGCACATCCCTCAAGTGCTTTTGGCACCTCTGTAGGTGTCTTTAAGGAACCTGATGATCCATTTCACACAGAATTAATTAATTAATCCATTCCAAAGAATTAATAAAAATCAGATATTTGGCTCCAAAACTCCAGCTGGGGAGAATGGAGACCAATGTCTAAGAAATCCAAGATGCACACTTACTTGATACACATCTTTTGGCTCTTTGGAAGTGCTAATTTTGCCTTTTTGCTGCCAAAAAAAAACCCAACAAACCTCTGAGAAAACCTCTGATCTGAGCAATGTTGTGCTTTTTCTGACAGAGACACAGCGAACCCTTGCTCTTCTCTTCTGTCAAGTCCTTTTTTTCCTGCTGGTTAACCTAAAATTACAGTTGTTTTGTAAAAGCTTGGTAACAGAAAATGTTGTAGCACCACGTGTGCTCTTAACAGGAATGGCCTCCACTATCCACTTACAGAGGTATTGAACAAGTTTGCTGAAATGTGGGAAAGCAAAGTGGAGTCACTTCCAGACAGCAGTTTCAACAGATAGGAAACAGTGTTTTGCAGGTAATTTGTAATAATAAACACCAAGACAAATCTAGAGATGTAGTAGATGCTCTGTGATTGTGTATTCCTAATGGCAGGAGAAAAATGAAATGTCATTTAGAGCCTTTGTTTTCTCAAGTTACAGGACTGGAGTTACTTAAAAAATTTAATTATAAAATTAAATATTGAAATAAATTATTAAAATATTTAAACTATTATTTA
>WEIU01024467.1:495823-527508 GCA_013389925.1 Aegithalos caudatus
CCCAGTGGAAAAAATTTGAGCATCTTTACCCAAGCAATTTTGGAGATATTGGCAGTACATTAGTGGTAGTGATGGTGGAAAAAAGAGCTTTTTAAAAGAAATTAGCAGGAATTGCAAGATAGCTGGGTCTGTGTTGCATAGATTTTGGGAAGGGCAAATTAATCTCTGATTTGTGTGTGTGTGGGTAAAACATTAGGCAACAGAACAAACAGCTGCTTTTGCTGCCTGAGACCATGGGATAGAGGAGTGTGTTGCTTTCTGCATTTTGTGGAATTACATATTTGCTAGAAGGAATGTAGTTCTCTGAAGGTAACACAGAAGAGAGGCCCTTGAGCAAGGGGAGCTACAGACTGACAGACTGATTAGCCAAGAGGTGACTCCTTTCAGCCCTGTGAGGAGCTTCCTTTCACTCCTCAGAACAGCTTTCTGCAAAATTTCTTTCTGCCTCTCCAGCCTCATTCCACTCATCTACGTGTTTAATCTGCTAAATAGAATCATTTCATAGTTGGCTGTACAATAGTCTCCAATGCACAGTGAAGCAGTGATTTAAACAAATGAGGACAAAGCCATGTGTCTGAAGGTACAGTTTAGCAAGAGGTTGGTACAGTATAGGAGTGAATTTTCTCTTTTACTGTTTTGAATTTCTCTGTGTAAGAATTAAGTGCTCAAAACACCTGAGCAACAAACACTAAACATACAAAACACCTGTGGAAGCAAGGAGGATCTCATGCTCAGCAGTAGTTCTGAATTTGTCTTTGCTAAGCCTTTAAACTTAAGACATGTAAGATTACTGTTTTGTTTGAGATGGAAGATTAAATTATTTCAGACTCATGATATGTGCTGGTAAGTGGCACCTTAGTTTTGAGTGCTCCAGATCATTAACTTGGAGCTTTGCAGATTTCTCACCTCTTCCAGTGTACTTGAAGTAGTTGTGCATGTGATTTGTGATGTATACTATTATTTTACCTCACATATAATTTTTCTGGTATTTCTGCTTGCCCTTACACACTTTTGTCTTGCTGGAGATTGGCATCATTTTACTTTTGTTAGATCTCTGAAGTACTGTGTTTGAGTCTGCTTTGCTTTTTGATAACTATTTCTCTCCTTTTTCACTTTGCATATTCACATTAGCAGTACAATGGAAAAAACAACTAAAAAGGTTCTAACTTTTATCGGAGAATTGGCATCAACAAATTTGTAAAATAAATAATAAAAACCTGAGAGGCTTTCACTATTCATTCTCAGCAGCTACTTTTCAAGTACTTAGAAGCTTCTTATGTCAAGATGTATGTACAAGATAACCACTCACTATATGCATTCCATTTTTGAAATAACAGATGTATTTAGGGAAGACTGTTCCTGAAAGCAAACAAGTAACTGAAGCTTGTGATGAATGAAGGAGATAAGTGGAGATTCTCTGTGTTATATAAAAGCCATGTATTTTACTTAAAAACAGAAAAGTTGGGCTTTTTGTTTTTCTGACATTTAGCTGCTTGTTTCGCATATATAAGACATAATCACAGCCTTGGTCTTTTGAAGAGAGATGTGTAGAAATATTTTTATTAATCGTGTGGTCTGAGGTTTACCTGTTGAAACCCTGGAAATTTAGATTTTAAGGTTTTAGTATATGGCAATATATGGGGCAATATGGAGGGCATTGCCTAAGTCCTTCTTCTTCACTTCTTGGTTTTGGGTGTTTTTTTTTCTAATTGGGTGAAAAAGGTTTGCTATGCAGGCCTTGGGTGGTCAATTATTGGGTCAAAAATATAAATAATACAGGTGTCACCTCATTATTAGGTGATTAGTGCTTGAAAGTCCTTGGAAAGAGAGACAGAGCCATTTTCTACCTTGTTAGCTGGAGCTGACAACCTGTGAGACTGTCCTATAGATAAGAATTAATAAATGCTGAGTCCAAACATGAAAACTGAGACTCCCATGTATTCATCCTGGCTCTAACATGAAGAAAAGAAGATAAAAGCCTCACATTTCCATACAGCTGTGGATACTTAGGCACAGGTGTTGAACCAGTGTCCCTTTATCTCTGTCACATGTGCATGGATGAAACTCCCAGACAATTGGATCCCTTTCAATTTCCTTGGGACTGTGCCTTGATGGTGACTTGATGGAGAGAAGCAGCCTTGATCCAGTTGTCCAAAAAGGAATTTTAATAATGCAAAATAACAAACAATAAGGCATTTGCTGTATTTGAACTGGAACAAGGCAGTAGCAAGGAGCAAAAGGCAGAAAGCAGGGTCCTGGCTCAGACAGGGGTATTTATTATTTTATACCAGTGTGGGGAGGAGTTAAGGTGGGGTCTGAGAGAAGGGTCCAATAGGGAAGAACAGTCAGGAATATTAAAATTCCTGCACCAAAAACTAACCTACGGTAACACAAAGAACAAGGAACCTTCTAGCAACAATTTGCCTACTTGAACTGAGGGAGCATGTGAGTAAACCTCTTGCTTAGTGTACTTCAAAAGGAGCTTCCCAGGGCATCAAGCAGGGGTTTTCCTCTTTCACAAGGAAAACACATGGATAAATCCTGGGAGTCATGCAAGTGAGCTAGCCAAGTGCAAGGCCTGCAGGACTCCAGCATTGCAGCTGCAGCAGTGTGTGCCCACTTGCAGCTCTGGCTTCCCAGGACATGACAGATGGACACCTGTGCTGGGCACTGGAAGTTGCCTGTGTGTGTTATTGTTATTGCCACGTGGGGCAGCAGTTTGTGGCCAAACCAGGACCAGAATGAATCCATCTGAGCCTGTCTGAGACCGGTTGTTCCAGATGTGTGCAGCAGACCTGCAAATACTTAAACACGTATGTGCTTCTTCAGAGCTGAACAACTCTGCAGGCTGTGACTGCTTTGTGAATAATAGGGCAGGACTGTGAACTGAGGGACAGCAAAGTGTCAGCACATGGAGGCTGAAGCTCAGAGATGATAGAGGACAATCAAGCCCCATCAGCTGAAAGCCAGGCTTGTTGGTAGCTAGCATTGTTGATGCTTCCTTTTAGATGCTAACANCATTAACTTGGAGCTTTGCAGATTTCTCACCTCTTCCAGTGTACTTGAAGTAGTTGTGCATGTGATTTGTGATGTATACTATTATTTTACCTCACATATAATTTTTCTGGTATTTCTGCTTGCCCTTACACACTTTTGTCTTGCTGGAGATTGGCATCATTTTACTTTTGTTAGATCTCTGAAGTACTGTGTTTGAGTCTGCTTTGCTTTTTGATAACTATTTCTCTCCTTTTTCACTTTGCATATTCACATTAGCAGTACAATGGAAAAAACAACTAAAAAGGTTCTAACTTTTATCGGAGAATTGGCATCAACAAATTTGTAAAATAAATAATAAAAACCTGAGAGGCTTTCACTATTCATTCTCAGCAGCTACTTTTCAAGTACTTAGAAGCTTCTTATGTCAAGATGTACGTACAAGATAACCACTCACTATATGCATTCCATTTTTGAAATAACAGATGTATTTAGGGAAGACTGTTCCTGAAAGCAAACAAGTAACTGAAGCTTGTGATGAATGAAGGAGATAAGTGGAGATTCTCTGTGTTATATAAAAGCCATGTATTTTACTTAAAAACAGAAAAGTTGGGCTTTTTGTTTTTCTGACATTTAGCTGCTTGTTTCGCATATATAAGACATAATCACAGCCTTGGTCTTTTGAAGAGAGATGTGTAGAAATATTTTTATTAATCGTGTGGTCTGAGGTTTACCTGTTGAAACCCTGGAAATTTAGATTTTAAGGTTTTAGTATATGGCAATATATGGGGCAATATGGAGGGCATTGCCTAAGTCCTTCTTCTTCACTTCTTGGTTTTGGGTGTTTTTTTTTCTAATTGGGTGAAAAAGGTTTGCTATGCAGGCCTTGGGTGGTCAATTATTGGGTCAAAAATATAAATAATACAGGTGTCACCTCATTATTAGGTGATTAGTGCTTGAAAGTCCTTGGAAAGAGAGACAGAGCCATTTTCTACCTTGTTAGCTGGAGCTGACAACCTGTGAGACTGTCCTATAGATAAGAATTAATAAATGCTGAGTCCAAACATGAAAACTGAGACTCCCATGTATTCATCCTGGCTCTAACATGAAGAAAAGAAGATAAAAGCCTCACATTTCCATACAGCTGTGGATACTTAGGCACAGGTGTTGAACCAGTGTCCCTTTATCTCTGTCACATGTGCATGGATGAAACTCCCAGACAATTGGATCCCTTTCAATTTCCTTGGGACTGTGCCTTGATGGTGACTTGATGGAGAGAAGCAGCCTTGATCCAGTTGTCCAAAAAGGAATTTTAATAATGCAAAATAACAAACAATAAGGCATTTGCTGTATTTGAACTGGAACAAGGCAGTAGCAAGGAGCAAAAGGCAGAAAGCAGGGTCCTGGCTCAGACAGGGGTATTTATTATTTTATACCAGTGTGGGGAGGAGTTAAGGTGGGGTCTGAGAGAAGGGTCCAATAGGGAAGAACAGTCAGGAATATTAAAATTCCTGCACCAAAAACTAACCTACGGTAACACAAAGAACAAGGAACCTTCTAGCAACAATTTGCCTACTTGAACTGAGGGAGCATGTGAGTAAACCTCTTGCTTAGTGTACTTCAAAAGGAGCTTCCCAGGGCATCAAGCAGGGGTTTTCCTCTTTCACAAGGAAAACACATGGATAAATCCTGGGAGTCATGCAAGTGAGCTAGCCAAGTGCAAGGCCTGCAGGACTCCAGCATTGCAGCTGCAGCAGTGTGTGCCCACTTGCAGCTCTGGCTTCCCAGGACATGACAGATGGACACCTGTGCTGGGCACTGGAAGTTGCCTGTGTGTGTTATTGTTATTGCCACGTGGGGCAGCAGTTTGTGGCCAAACCAGGACCAGAATGAATCCATCTGAGCCTGTCTGAGACCGGTTGTTCCAGATGTGTGCAGCAGACCTGCAAATACTTAAACACGTATGTGCTTCTTCAGAGCTGAACAACTCTGCAGGCTGTGACTGCTTTGTGAATAATAGGGCAGGACTGTGAACTGAGGGACAGCAAAGTGTCAGCACATGGAGGCTGAAGCTCAGAGATGATAGAGGAAAATCAAGCCCCATCAGCTGAAAGCCAGGCTTGTTGGTAGCTAGCATTGTTGATGCTTCCTTTTAGATGCTAACAAAGGGCCATCTCTTCTGAAATGGATTTCAGCAGAAATCATATCAGATTATAGCAGAATTTCTGCTGTATATTTCACAGTGAAGGGGAAAAGAATAATATTTCTCTGCCACATTTCAGCTCCCCATTCTTTATTACCTCCTTCACTTCAAACATTTACATCCCCTTCTTACCTGCAAAGTTATGTTGGTACAAAAGTGATTTTTACCTTGTTGCTGTTGAGATCTGATCCATTGTGAGTACTGCTAAAATCTGAAGTGGGATTGATAGCACAGGACAAATGCATGCTGCCTCTCACTGATAAGAGTGCATGGAACAAGAAAATCAGTATTAACCTTAGCCATCCTTTATGGCCCCAAAAGCATCTCATAAAAGTGGAACAGTGGCAAACCACGAGGTCTTGTTATGTTGCTCAGCCAATGTCACCAGAGAATGGTCTGTGGTACCAGGTGTCATAGAAGAAAAGATCCTCTGACTAAAGTGGACCTGCAAGATGAATATTCTCATTTTATGACTGTATTGTGTTCTTTCCCTGTGTACCTAAGCATGCTCTCTAGGATGATTCTTGTATGACCTGACCCTCACCTTAGTGCTGTTACATCATCTTAAAGATTGAGGAATGAAACAGCTTAATATTTGTAAAAATTCATTCGATTTTTTGAACTTGACAGAATGCTCTAGAAGCACATGTGATGTTCAGAAGGAACATGACTCAGTCGCTCTTTCCCTTCTGTGCTCCGAAAGTGTTATTTAATCTGTTGTTAACAAATTATTGCTCATTTCAAAAAAATGTCACATAAGCTCTGAAATGCTAGCCAAATTCAGAAAATCTGCCTACTTCGTGCTCTGAGGAAGAGTTACGATAATTTTACTGGGCTTGGCAGATTTTGGGAAGATGAAATAAAGACAAATGAAAGCTTAAGGAGAAAAGGGAGTACTCACTTTCCACTGAGCATGGATCCAAGCAGGCAGCATGGGGGCCTGGCAGAATGTCTGCCTGGTGTGCTTGAAATCTCAGTACTCTGTTGCTAGCTATTGTAAAAATAAAACCATATTTAATTTCCTTGTAATTTGCAAGTACGTGCCAGACACATACAGTGGTCTTCATTGCTTTCAGTTTCTTTGAACTAGATACCACATGTAGTCAGGAAATTCTCTACAGAAAGATAGATTCACAAATATATTGAAAACTCTGTTCTGAAGGTACATTATGTGTAGGTTTTGTCAGAATATGTTTGTTTTCTGGAAGTCAGAAAAAAATTACAACACACAGAGGATGGGCTTTTTTCCCATTATTGCAGAGATCAGGAAAAATTAACCTTTTTTAGAATAAAGATTTAGTTCCAAATATAAAGACATAACTATCAGCATGATTTAGTGAGAAAAAAGTTTACTTCTGTTGCAAAACATTACAGAACAAAAAAATCTTTCATCATATAGTGGGGCTTCTGTTGTAGTTTTGAAGATGAGAGAGCTTCATAAAGCTTACCTCTAATATTTAATTCTTGGACTCACCACATTCTGTGCATAAATAACTGTTCAGTGTGCAGGACTTTTCTCAAGCTGTTTGAACTGAAAAAGAATAAACCCAGTCCTGCAAATGGCCCTCAAAGTAGAGGCCTGCTGGCAATCCACTGAGTTTTCACAGCTGGTATTTTTCTTGCTCTGTAAATCAGGTGAATTTTGTTGAGTTTTCCCCTCCTCCTCTGTAGTGATTTCACTGCAGCTGTTCTAATTTCACCACGGTGTGGCTTGGGAGGTGACATTAGCATTATGTGGTGCCATATAAACCTTTGTGTGGCAGTGATGTACAGCTCTGGGTTTGGATGGTGTCCATTGACTCGACTTCTGGGTCAGCTTTTAATGATAATCCTTCTGTTTGCTGTTCTCTCAGAAAACCTGCATCACAAGATGTCTGTTTCCTGCAGGTGTTGTTCTGTATGCTATGATAAACTTACATTCTGTAAGTTTACATGGGTATGAGGATACAGAAATGTGCATACTTCAGGTGATTTAATGAAGTTAAGGAGTTGGGACAAATATTGATGGTAAATGCACTGATTTTTTTCTTTTCCTCTAGGCAGAATCCATAGAAGAGGGGAGGGCAGGAGAAGGATCTAAAAGTGTCACAGTCAGATCATCATCTCTGTCTCAAAGACAACATTAATGGCAGTGTTTCACTTGAGACAAACTCCTCATGGAGATTTACAAAGCAAAGCCCAAACCCACCCCTGCAATGCAAAAACCCCCAAACAACCCCTCTGCCTACCTTTTATAAACATGTAACTTCATGCCAGGTTGCTTTTTAAAGAGTTGGCATTTTCTTTGAAAGACACTCGTTAACCTACTTCTTAAGATTTCAGTTACCTAACAGTGTCAAATTTAAACTTCTGCTGTGTAGGTAATCCTATTTATCAGTGAAAGTCACTTCTCCTGGTGATATAATACAAATGATACATTTGTCCTGCCTACTGTTTCCATAGAGAGAGACTTTTTATTTAAAATTATACCCTTAACCATCACATGAACTCAAATTCATCTTTTATAACATGATCAAAAGGCAGGCACTTGTCAGTTGGTGTCCTGCCTTTAATAAATGAGACTGCAGATTCCTTGTGCCATGAGCTGCTAGTGGAGGAGACTGAATTAAAACCAAAATAGACCCTTTTCCTCTCAAGTTCATTGAATGGTGGTAAATTCAAGGCAGAGATTATATTGTTCCCAGTGGACAGAAAGATTTTGAGCAAAAACCTAAAATTTTTATCCTAAGAAGATTCAAGAGTTTGTTGGAAGGTGATGTTTGTGCCTTATATGGCTCTGGATAGATTATTTCTGTTACCAAAGCTGCTTTTATGCTTACAAGTTAATTAGTTTAAAATCATATTCCAGCTGTAGAAACCTGGAAAGTGGAATTACTTGCCATCCCCTGGAGTAGCTTTAGTTCTTTTGGTGTAATGTCATGCTGAGATTTATATGAAAATAAATTCTAATTTCTAATAAGGTAACCATATGTTTTGGTCTTGTTGTCATAAATAATTATGTCTCCCAAGGAATTCAGGGTTGCAACTGTCAGTTCTTGTGTTAGTAACTTGCATTTGAACAAATTATAATCATTGCTATTAAAAGAAAAAAAAAATTCTCACCCCTTCAGGATGACAATGAAAATCCTGCTCTGAGGCTGTTGAGATTTTTGTTCACATGAAGAGATTTGGGATCTTGTGTCCCCAAATCAACAAATGTTCTTACATGTTAGGGTTGCATTCTTCTGAATTGTACAGGAGATATAATTTGATAGTTGAGTTGATGAAAACCCAGTGCTGTGTTCTTGGCTACTATTGATAGTAGAATCTGACTTGAAAGCTGACCAGGAGGAGAAAAGGCTATTACATGTTCCTTCAATGGCAGTGTAATTATCTTTTTCGCTGTAATGCCCCTTTATTGTGTGCAGAATGGAAGCTTCAGACAAAGTTTATTAGAGAAGCCCTCCTCTCTAGTCAGGAGGTGCAGAATTGGGCCCTCTTGTTTTCTAAACTTCTCAAAGAGTCTGGGTGCAGCTGGATCCGGGGTTAGGGCCAAACTTGGTCAGAGGTTTGAGTCCAAAGGATTGTGTAGCTGTAATTGAACCTTAATATAACTTTGTTCCAGAGGGTTAGGGATGACAAACCAGACATATTTATACAAACAAAGAAGTGGTTTATCATGATAGTGCTTAGACTAAAAGATGTCCATCAGAATTATTTACTACACAGTAAAGGTAGCTGTGACTAGAAGGGAACACAGGTGACCTTGCCCCTCATTAGTAACAAGTGTGTTAATTACCCAATACAGCCTCATCCCTGATGAGTCACAGCTGTATCCAATAAAAGTAAGTGATAAATGGGAGTGGCTTAGCTGGGGATGAGAGGGTCATCATGAAGGAGGAACCTTGAGGAAGAGGGAATGAGAGCATCATGGAGAAGAAGGATCCTGGGGAGAAAGAATCCCTGCTGTGAGGTGAGTCTGCAGTTAGGGCCTGTTGGAACCTGCAGTCAGAGCCTGATCCCTGCAGGCAGAGTTCAGCAGGAAATACCCAGCAGTCAGAGGCTGCAAGGGAAACCCACAGCAGGAGCTGCTGCTGCCAGAGTCAGGGAATGGTTGGGGTCAGGATGGCTGAGCTGCAAGGAGGAATAAACCAGGACCCTTTTCATGCTGTGATAAACAAGAAGTCTGTGTCTCAGCTCGTTTCTGCCTTCTAACAAGAGGGCTGCTGCAACAGTATAAGGCACTATTTTTGAAGCAGTACTGAAGGTATTATATTAAAGTTAGCAAAAGCAATTATTCAGTAGAGATTGATGTTACTCACCTGTACCAATGACTGTGGGCACATCTTTTTTACTCCCCCTCCAGGATGTCCCCACTGAAGGGAGGACTCTGCCCACACTCCAAGGAGGGTTGTGTTAGAAGGCTTTGCCATTAAAGAGTGGATTGGGCTTTTATAGGACAAAGTGACCCTCAGTCATGTGTGTCCTGGCCAGCTGTGTCAGCCCAGTTATCAGTGGCATCACTGTTGGTTCCTTTTCCAGGTCCTTCACCAGGTCTGCCACATCTTCACCTCCCTGTCAGGAGGTTGAGCTTTGGGGTTGTTGGGTCAGGTTGGTTTCAGCATTATTCAACACCAAAAGCAGCAAGAGGCCCCTTCTCCTTCTGCCACAGACAGCTCTGTAAATAGGGCATTGTCCCAGCTGTTCTACCCCACTCCAGGCAGAGCATCCTGCTTTACAGGAATTTGTCCCCACAGCTGTTCCAGAAGTGAAAGAGGGAGAAATCCATGCAATCAATGAGGGTGTTCATGTCCTCCACCCTATCAGCAGAATAGAGCTTTTGCTGGTCTTTACTTATTAAGCCATTGCATTGGTCCTGATAAATCCAATATTCTTTTTTCAAGTTATGATACATTACAGCTCATGTCACATTCTTGCTGGCATCAGTGAAAAAGGGAAACATTTGAAAGAGTTTTTGGTGGAATTCTGGTGGTTTAAACCAGGCAAGTGCTTGCATCAAACATCTGGCAACAAAGGAAAGGAAAAATCAGCATCATTCTTTTAGTGAGTGATAATCAGAAGTTTGCTTGTGTTTGAGCTGGACTGAAAAATACTGAGAAATGTTTGTATATAATGAGGAGGTTTTGCTTGGACTTGGATGGAAGCCACTTACCAGAACTTTTGTACAAATTGCTAAAAAACTAAGGGTTGAGGTGCTGAAGTTCTGCCTTTCTAAAAATCTGGAGCATAACTGGACTAGTTTAAAAAGTGATGTGTGCGCCTGTATGTGTTTGTGTATATATGGGGAATGGAGTTTTCCTGCTGCAACACACCAGATTTTAATTACCTGGGGTCTGAGAGCTGCATCTCTCTCAGGGGCCTGTGAAGTCCAAAAGGGAGTTGTCATAGAAAACCTCCAGTTAACTTCGAGCCTAGTTTGTTTTTCTGATTCTGTCATCTTGACTTGCATTTGGGGCACTGGAGGGTCATTTTAGATGCTTTGAGTCTTTGTGGTTACCTTTTGCAGTGCTTGGATTCGCAGAGAGGGCAGTTATTTTGCATTGTTTAAACTCTTGAAATGAGAAAAAGAGAATGTCTTTCAAATGCTGACACTTAACATTTTTTTCAGCTACTTTGAAGAAACTTGATATGTGGATTTGGTGCTCAGTCTATCTCTCTGTTACTCCTAAGGAATGACCCAGGGGCATGGAGTTCCCTTTTCCAAATGGAAGTTCTCACAGCCAATTCACAGATGTCATGTTGGATTTGGCTTGATTCTGACTCTGTAAAATTGCCTGTTGTAAATGATGGGATCTGCTGGCTTCAAAGTCTATGCTGGCAATAGTAGAGCAACAGATCTGGGTTTGAGGCTGCCTGAATGTTGGCATGGGTGGGTCAGAAGAGGGAAACAAAAGCACTTGTCCTACAGCAGGATCTGTTACAGCCTGACATGAGCAACCTCCAACCCCTGCAATCTTAAGAACATAAGAAAAAAAACTGATTTGCTGGAGAAACCCAAATAAAGGACGTGGAGGACACTGATCTAAGGCTAGAGAATGTAGAGACCAGAGGTAACAGATGCAGTGAAGTGAGTGTAGAAAATCACTTTGTTCAGGTTTGTATATAGATGTTAGGCATCTTGGGGAAAAAAATAGCATTAAACTCCTCAGGAGCTGTTCTCATTGCCATGGTGTCTCCAATAAATGTTTTTGAAAACGCTTTTAAGCAATTTCAGCTGCTTGGGTACAAGTGTGTCTGGGGCTGTGGTGCTTCCTGAGGAGATGCTGAGCCACAAGTGGGTGACCCTGGGGACACTGTGGCACTTTGCCAGGCTGTGAAGCCACAGCACCCTGTACTGGGAGAAGGTAACAGATGAGCAGAGTGACACCTTTGCAGGGAGGGTGAAAATGAAAGGTGAGGGCTTTGGGGAGCCAGGAGACTTGCAGTGCCCAGACTCTGTAATCTAAATCAAAATGCAGTAGCTTTGCTGCATACAGAAAAGGACATCTAGCAGATCCTCTGTGTTGATCAGTTGTATGATTGATCTTAAAGGATTTACTCTACTTAAAGTTACTCCAGAAGAAAACCAAAACAGGCAGCAAACCAAACATCCTTTCTCCCCACAGTTGTTGCAGATTTTTTTTTTTGAAACTACTGAAGGAAATTAGGATTTTATCGTTCAGTAGAAAAAACCCAACTAGCAAAACACCAAAACCAAGTGGAAGATATAATTTGGCTTATTATAAAAGTGTTTTTAAAAATTATTTTTAATAGCAAAGTTTGCCCTTGGTGATAACATAGCTGGAGGCTGCTCCAGTAGATGTTAGCTGTTGTCTTTTCCTTTATGTGCATATATTTTGTTTCCAGTAGAAGGTAAACAAAATAGGTTTTAAAAGTATAAGAGTCTCTAAACCCATGACAAATGTCAGTTTATACTGACACATTTTCCCTTGCAGGATTTAGTAAGGGACTTACTTGATTTGGTTCTGGGTATCCAAAGTTAATGTGCGTGTGGAAAACAAAGCACAGAAGTTAAGAAATTATTGGAAAAGACATGATTGCTAACCTCAGGCTTTGCTATTTGATTTGCTCTCTACTCTTTTTTTACTATTTCAGCGTGCATATTTTTCATCCTTGACCAACATTTCTCCTTACGGCTTCTGTTCAGATAATTTGGAATTGAGTTCCATGCTGATGGGACAGCTGTGTCTGTATTAAGTGCAGTCTATTCTGAATTTATTGAAGGCATTGAGCTTTTGACATTATCCAGATGTAGCAGGGATACACTGGCATATAACAATTTCAATATATTTAGACAATTTCAGACAACAAATTTAATATATATAGACATATTTCTTTTACATATTTATATCAAGTTTTATTTTCAAATAAAAATTCATTTACTTGGGGTTTTTTCAACGCAGTTCATTTATGGAAACATTTATAGATTTATTTAAGCAAAACAACAACATAATATTTATTGTGTTGCATGAGGAGATGTATTTGAATTGAATCTAAAAATAAGGCTGCTTTTTCCACTTGCATCATTCTAGAAGAAGAGGAAGCTGGGCCTACTTGTATTTAGGATCTGTGTGTTTAATGGTGTGTATCTGGGCAGGTTTGTCTGGTTTGGATTATTGCCTGGAAACTGGGATAACAGTTCCAGTAGCAGCATCCTTTGTTGTTTTGCCTGGGTATTGTGAAGTTTACTGGATGCATGTACTTTATAAGGAGCAGCACAATAATTCCACAAAATCAGCCGAAGTACATGTAGAAAAGTAATCAAACTGCTTACATGGCAAGAAATAAGTTGTGGTTTTTTCCAGTTTTATTTTCTAAATGTTATTGACAGCTGAGGGCAGACATTCTCTAAAATATTCATGTACAGATTTAATTTTTAGAAAGAGAATTCCTCTTAGTCTGTAAGATTTTTGACAGAGAAATCAATTTCATTTAGGTAGGTAGCTGCCTCTAAAAAAATCTCAAAAATATATTTTTCTAATTCATCTACCCTTATTTAATGATTTGCTTCTGTGTACCTGTATCTTTTTGGAGACTGGTAAAATGAGTTATAAAAAAAAAAAAAAATTAGAGTGAGGCTTTGATTTAAATAATTGAAATCAGTACAGATGTATGTGCAGCATCTACAAAGGTAATCCTTATATTGATGTTAGTTTCCTGTTGATTTGCTGAGTCTTATAATAGTTTTAGTATTCAGGTTTTTTTTTTTTCCATGAAAAGACATCTCCTCATTTTTTCCAGCTGGTGTATCTGTTTTTGATGTCCAAGGGGTAAATTTCAGAATACCCTTGGGGTGTTCACTAGAAAATTTTTCAGTGTCTGTCCTTATAATTTTCTTTTAAATTTTAGTTTTCATTTCTAAATTAGAATCTTAGTTTTCCTTCCTGCTATGGATATTTTCTGATTAATTGCATTATATTAACTTATTTTTTATTGCTTCTGTTGAAGATGTTTGCAGTGTTTGTATCTTGCTTTGTGTTTATGTCTTGTCCTGAATCCATTTGAGGAAGCTGTATATGCCTTATATGAGGCATATAACATGTCCCTGTAGGGAGCACTGTGTTTTAATAGTAGAAAATAATTTTCTCTCCACTTACAGGCTTAAGAAAGTGCTTGAAAATAATTGGGATAAAATTCATAATGCAAAAAAGCAAACTCCATTTTGTCTCTCATCTTCTTTAGGATTGTTTACTTCTCATTTTCATTTTATTGTTTTGTTTCCCTAATTCTTGTCACTCATATTTTCCCTTCAAGCTTTCAGCAAAGGCTGTGTCTGTACCTCTTGCTAACAGTTAGTGCTGAGATGATTATATGAATACACAGTGGCATCTTTTCTTAGTTTGGTAATACAGGTGTCTGCCAGGAAAAGTTGGACCTTCCCTTGGAATGGAGAATATAAGCCCCCTCCCTCTGAATCATTGTAATTTTGCAATTAAGGGGCTTTCAGGCAAAGATATGGGAATAGGAATAACAGTTCTTTACTAGGAATATTAAAAAATATAAATGCAGTAGTACAAAAACATTCCAAGCAAACAAAAAAAAATCCTAGAAACACTGAGAGAGTCAGAATACAACCTGACACCCTGTTGGTCAGGGTGTTGGGAACAGTCCAATTAAATCCTCCTGCAGTGACAGATGTGGTTCTGTTGGAGCAGAGATGATCCTGTAGAAGGGTCCAGTGGTGCTGAGATGGGTCCAGTCTTCCTCTGGGAATCCAGGGCAAACTCTGCTGGTGTTCTGAATCTCAGCTTTTAACCAGGTGGGAATGCTGGGCTCCTCCCCCTGGGTGGAGCATTTCCCAGTGGGATGATGGAATTGTCTCAGCCCTGCAGTGAGCCTGGCTGGCCCCTGAACAGCAGATATCCCCTGGAGGGAGGGTGGGTGGTGGCAGAGATAAAGAAAACACCTCCTCAACTGGTTCAACAGATGGCAATAGAATAGATATTTTTGGTTACATATTGCAACCCAAGACACATCTTCAGATTTGAATGTGAGGTCGTGTTAGCTCAGACACATGCTGTGTTGTGCAAAAACAGGGAACATCCATCTTTCAGGGAGTTAGAAAAATCCCTGCCTGCCAGGGGGCTGGCTCCAGGCATAGGCACAGCAGGGTTTTCCTGGGGCAGGTTGGACATGTGTTCCCTCTGCTTGCCCTGTGCTGGTGCCAGGACTCTGTGCCTACTGCTGCTTCTGCTTCCCAGGGGGAAGGGCATGAAGTTAGACCTGCAGTCGTGGTGGGTGTTCAAGGAGTAGCTGTTGCCATTCCCACTTGTTCTCAGTGGTAAGAGACAAATGTTCAGTTCTCTCAGTGCCAAGATTTCCTCACGTCCTCATTGAAGACTAGAAGCTGGGTAGTTGTAAAAGCAAAGTCCTTTATTACATTGTTAAATCAATCTCATGAAGGCAGAGTTATTAGAGTCTGCAGAAGTGTGGAGGAAGCCTTCTAATATAAAGTTTCTAAGTCCCAAGCAGAAGCAGTAGCAGCACCCCAGTCTGTGTCCTGTGAGCTTTTATCAGTAGCAGTCGCAGCAACAGCAGCATTTGTGATATTTCCTGAGCCTGTGTGTGTGTGTGTGTTAGCATTCTCAAAGTAGTACATTTTAATTCTCTTTTTAGCCAATCAGGTTAAAACATGAATTTTCTACAGTCTTGCGGGGCCAGTCCTGAGCCAAGATTGATGTGGGGCAGTATTCATAATTTCTTACACAAATTCTATTCATACAGCTCTGTCTGTTCAATCTAGGGATGTTTCATCAAGGCTACATTATTTTTGTTATGACTAGAATTTAACTAAATTTGTAAAAGGCAACATTACTGGAACTTTAAATAGACTTGAGGTCTTTTTCTTGCTAACTGCTTCAGTCTCTTATTTACTAAGGCACTTAAAAATCCTCTATTTATTTAAAACTAGATTTGCATTTCTGCCTCATGTCTGTGTGGATTTATGTATCTTAATTTCTCTGAAGGTTTTAAATCAGTCCTCACACTTCTGGGCACTCCTGGGCCTGTGTAGATTTGACCCAGGGGGATTCATACTCCAACAACTCAGGAGAAGATCACTGAGGGTTTTGTTTCCTAACTTTTGAGTCCCCTCAGTCCATGAGCCAGTAAAAGAGTTTTGTGCAGAGTTGGTTCAGTGCTCCCCAGTGTCAGGACTGTGTTGTTAGTTGGCATATGTGAGGATGCTATGGCAGCCTGAGTTTGTTGCTGATGCATTCCCACCTCCAGGAGCAGGAATGATCCTGATTAGTTTTTGTCCATGAAGCTCTTCCTTACCACTAGAAAATAGGCCTTGTTTTCCACTGCAGGTTTCTTAGGCAAGAGGAATTTTGCATTACTTACATGGAATTGTGTTGTCACTTAACTGACAAAGTGGAAAGCCGGGCAAGCCTGTGTGAAGATAGATCAATGTTAAAAACTGGAATCTGTGTAACCAGTTGGGCTGCTTGAATCTCTTAAGACACCAGTCATGAAGGGCCAGGTTCATGGATGTGTGAGTTATTTTTCAGTGAAGCACTTTGTTTCACTGGAATTATATAATGTCTGTGTAAGAACCACCGTTCTGATCATGAAACATTTCCTCCATTTACTTGGGCACAAGTGACATTAACCTTTGAAGGTCAGGCCTTCTACTCTGTTCTGGAGGATTTTTTAACCCATTACCCCTTCAGTGACTTCATTTGCTTTTCAACTTTCAGTCTAGTTAGCTCAATCAGTGCCTTGTGAAAAGGTCAGTGGCAATCTGAAGTGCATCCAGTTTGTGGAAGAACGTAAGGCACAATTTTCAGTTGCTCTTTTCTATGAAAATCAGTTCAGAGCCTGACACTGCCATTGTGGGGGTGGTATTTGATGATTTTTCTGTGCAAACAACTATATCAAATTTGGCTAAAACGTGGCCTGCCTTGTGGCTGGTGGGCAGCTGGTGCTTGATAATACTGGAGGTGCAGTGCACCAACATCCTTTTTGGCAATTAGAACCTTGCTAATTTTACATAAAAAGCTGCAGAACTTTGAATATTATGAAGAAGTAGAGCTTTTACTAAACACTGTTTTGGTTGTCAGGAGAACCTAGGTTTGTGTTTTGGGTACACCAGGAAATTGTCAGCTCAGTCTGAGAGCTAGCAAATTGTGCCAGGCATTTCTTGGTTAGTATTGGCATTATTGGATATTCAATAATGTGCAGCAGATGATGAATTTGGAGGTGAGCTGAACCATCCTCTCTCATTAAACGTTTGGAGACAAATGAATTTTAGTTTCAGATGAAGAGAATTTTTTTTTTTCCCTTGTTTAACACAATATAAATAACTGGAGCTCAGTACAGCTTGGAACATCTATTTTGCAATTCACATAAATCTTAAAATGAATTAATGAGGAACATGGAAAAGAGGACTGCATCTTGGACACGGGAATCTAATCAATGTGTATTCCCCTGAGCTATATCTGTTTTGTGCTGGGTTCCCATTGATTTTGTAAACAGTTTAGTGTTAGCCATAATCCCCTTTGAATATAAATCATTCCCTGGTACTTTCTCCTGTATTTTAAATAAATCTGAACTGACTGGCTTGAGAACTCTTCCTTCAATATTACTACTAAACCCAGGTAAATTCTCCCTTATTTTCTTCACAGCCTTACCCTGACCCCTGTGGAATCTGTAGGCATACAGAATTCTCAAGAACTGGTTAAGCTTAGAAAACCTGAGACAGGGAGAAAGTGCTGAAATAAAAAACTATTAAAAAAAATCAGAAATCTTGAGGGAAAACCAACTGATTTTGTAATAAATTATTTTCTTTATTTGAATTTGTGTGAGTTCCTGTTACAGGTGATAACACCTTGTCCTCCAAAAGAAAAAGGAGACTGAAATCATCCTTCTGAGACTGGAGAGTTGGGACAGGGGTCTTATACCCTCATTTGGGTTTAAGGTTACAGGGGACATGAGCTGTCTATTCTCTTTTCAAATGAATTAGTTGGGAAGAAAAAATCTGGTTGATTGGTACAATTTCTTGGTTTCAATCTTGGAAAAGAGTGCTACCTAAAGAGGTGCTACTGAAATTATTTCTTTGTGACATAAGAATAAATGTCATACAACTAGCATGAAAGCTGGTGCTGTTATTTCTTGAAACATATGTGTATTGCAGTAGGAGTTGAGTGCAAGACTGTGTCATCAGGTAAACTGTTTGGTGATAGAGGAGACAACCTGAGTTTGGAATGTTGTAAGTGCAGCAGCATCAGATGCTGTTCTTTGATATTCCTGCTGGAGGGTGGGGAGGAGTTTTGTTTGAAATTATGTCCCTTTCAGCTTAAGTACTCACACTTCACAAATCCTGACCTGTAAGTGGAGGGTGGCTTGTCACCTATCTAGATGTCAGAGCTCCAGGTATTCTCACCACTCTCTTGGGTAGACAGCACTTCTGCTCCTTTCCCAGAGCCTGTTCCATAGGTTATGGCTTGACAGTCCTGTATAATACCACGACACCCCAATATTAGTAGCAATGGAATAACTTGGGATCTCACCTAACTCTACTGCAATAGTGGATCTCTTCATTACTGAGACTTACTGTATTATATTCATTGCTGTATTTTATTTTTGGGCAGGATTTTTCAATGTAACTCGTAACTTGAGGAAATCAAACCCATTCCTTACAGAATAAGATGAGGCATTACTTTTTTTTGACACTCTCTATCTTTAAATTTCAACTTCATAATCCTACCCATTTTGACAATTGGTCTGTTCATATTTGGATGCCAGAATTCTTTCTGGAAAAAGTGGAAAAGATTGAGAGTTTAGAGTCCTTTAAATAGCTGATCAACCTTTTTTTTTTTTTTTCTCCCCCCCAACTTTCTAAATCCACATATATGTAGATAGAAGGCAAGATCTTGTCAGCTGGAGGTTTCTATTTCACTATGCATTGGTTGTCTAGAACAGCAGTTGGACCTGGTGATCGTAAGGGTCTTTCCCTGTTTAAATGATTCTGTGATTAATATTTAACTATTGAGGTTGGCCTGAATGGCATGTGAGTAGTGAGATGTAAGGATAAATGGGAGAGTCTGATCAGTCATTGTTCTTCACAGTTTGTGTTGTGCATTTCCATTTAATGACTGCAGGTATCTCTTACCAAGTTTCCTGTGATTCCCTTGTCATGTTTTTGTCCCCGTAAAAGAATGAGCAATGTTTATTCATTAACTGGAAGCCACTTTGTTGTGATTAGGAGCAATTTTGGAGGATGTTAATAATGTGAAGGTACCACAAAAGTGTTCTAAGCTTTGATTATGTGCATTGCTTGTTTATGGAAGGAAGCATCGTCCATAGCTGTATGTGCTCATACATATTTATACACGAGTGTATTTTAGATGGTAGCTACATCTGTACCTTTAGGCTGTTGTTTAGTCTGTTGTAATCATGTTGCAATAATTAAAACATCAGAGG
The DNA here is from genome assembly GCA_013389925.1 of Aegithalos caudatus. Classification (NCBI taxonomy): domain Eukaryota; kingdom Metazoa; phylum Chordata; class Aves; order Passeriformes; family Aegithalidae; genus Aegithalos; species Aegithalos caudatus. Next base: position 514,944 of record WEIU01024467.1, read on the forward strand.
AACAAACAAACAAAACCTTGTCTTAGTGCAGTGGGGCTTATGATGCCTGACAGAGAGAAGTAATTAATTTTTTGCATGAAAAGCATACAATAGGAATGCTATCAAAACTGCATGAGCTGAACTGTGCATTGAGGAGGCAATAAGTGCACTTGAACTCTGTGGCATGTACCAATACAGGACATATTTGGATTTTTTTTGTTTGTTCCTTTCTGGTGTTTTATTTACTGAGAGGATGCATTATTTGAACAAAGCTGGTAACTCATGCGTGGCTTACTAAATTCTTATTACTGTAAATACTATCTTTCCTTTCAAAAGGTGCCAGTTCTCTTTTTTCCTAAGTGTCTCACCAAATTTGATGCAAACTCCAGTCTCTCACTGTGGGGTTGATTCTTTTTACTTGTTTGGAGAGGTTAGCTGTGTAGGCTCTCCACGTCTTTTTACTTTTTCAGTAGGCTTCTTGATTTTCCCTGAGATTTCTGAGCACTTTGCTGCATCCTGTGATCAGCATATGTTTTCTCTGAAGCTTAGAACAACAGTTTTAGTTACTGGCACTGGAACTAGAAGTGAATAGTTAAATATTCAGATGTTGACTGTGCTTGCCTTGCTGCCTCTGGGTCAGTGTGGTGTGAGAGATGAAGAGCTATTTACAAGTGGTTATAACAGACTATGGATACTTTCCTGAGCCTTTTATAATTTTTTTTCCATTATCTGTGCATTGACATTACTTTCTAATGTCTTATTGTTCAAATTTGCTGAAAAGGCTTCCTGGTCTCCCTGTGGGCTCCTTGAATTCCACTTGCAATGGAAGCAGAGCTCAGTGTGAGCCCACAGAAGCAGCAGCTGATGCCTGGAGTGCAGCATTGTTGGGTTGCCAGAGATCCCCACGTGCTGGATCCCAGGGATGCATCTCCCAGGATACCAGGAGTCAACTTCACAAAGCAGGAATAATCCAGAGGCTTGTCCATTGCCATAGGAGCGGGAACAATGCTCACAACCAACAGATAAAAATCCCATCTCTGCTGTTTGCTAAGTAGATGAAGTAGATTATATGTTTTCACAAAAGAAAACTATATTTAAGGGTATAATTGGCCACTGCAGACATTAAACAGTGACAAAAAATTAAACATTCCATGAGCATGACTCTTCTAAGTCAGTAGAGCAGATTTGGGTTGAGTTACCTGAGATTTATTATGGCACTTCAATGATAGTAATCTTAGTAATCTTCACATTTCAGGTGACAGCCCAGGTCATTGAATTTTGGCTTGAACTTACAAGTCATGACAGACTTGTCAGGAAGTCAGATTTTTTTTTTTTTTTTTTTTTTGAGTGGGAATACATCATGTAAGAAGAAATTATAAAAATCATAAGAGGATGTTTCTTATGATAGCTTTCTGATGGGACATTTGGAATTAGGTATGTTTTATGTTCCTTCCCCTCATCATCAGCATGTTATTCCACTCTTTTGACACATGTGGGTCTGGATTTTTAAGACAACCCCAAACTTCTGCAAAAGTGTTTTTAGGATCCTCAGCTAAGCAGTCCCTGTTTTTGTTTCTTGAGGGGATGAAGGAGCTCAGACCCCCTTTAGGGCAAAACTTTTTGTATCCTGTAGAAGTTGCAGTGCAGTTGAGTAAGGTTGTGCTGTATGAAGAGGAGAAAATAGCTAAGTTTTTCTTGTTTACAAAAGTGTTTCAGCAAGGTATGAAAGCAAGCCCAGTGTAAAGAAAATACACAATTCTGTGTCAGTTCAGCTGTCAGTTCTCTGTTTGCCTTGGCAGGTGGCTTGACCATTGGCCTTACAGGGGAACTCTCTCCGTCTCCTGATGAATCCCTTTTGTGAGCAAACATAGGATGCTTCATACTTCACCTGCAGATGAGTTTGCTCTGATTGTTGGGATGGTGGCCAGGGAAATGGCAGTGTGAATCCTCTAAAGTGGAGGAGTGATCTGGGTGCTCAGTGTGTCAGAACACATTTAATGGCTGGGCTGTTGCACAAAGAAAAGAAGCTGTTTCTTTCTCTGCTGTCTAGTGGAACCAGCAAGAGAAGAGGAAAAAAAAAGAAGATAGAAGGTTGTTGCCTTTTGAAAGAGAGAGGATCAATCCCTAAAGATGCTTCAGCTCTTAATCTCCAATTTAAATCCTGAGATTCTCCTGACTTTAGTGGGTGTTTTAAGGGCTTAAGCAGGAATTAGGAGCCTACATGCTTTGGCCCTTTGTGCCTGTGTTCTCAGGAAAATGTGAAGTGGAGGTAAGTGTCTCCCTGTCAAATGAGTGAGACCTCTAAGCCTGGAGGAGAGGTGGAATTTGAGCTCAACTCTTGCTGTTGCATTTTTTTGTCAGCTAACATGGGCAGGTTTCTGCTCAGCAGGCTCACTGGTGTGAGCCCCATGCTGTGGATTTCCCTGCTCTTACACATGGACCCTTGGCATCTACCTGAGGATTGTATTTTGGTCAAGGAACCTGACACCTCTATATTTTAGGGAGCTAGTAATAGTTATGTGGAAGTTGTGCCCTCTAAAATTGCTGTTTGGGCCCAAGCTTTTGTGTCTACAGCTATGTTAGTTTACTAAATTCTAAATTTTAATATTTGGAAAAGCTATGTGCATATGGGAAGAGTTGTCTTTCTTAATACCACAAAATGTAAACTTACAATAATTATTTAAAGGTAGCACAGTGTGTCACTCTTTCCCAGCTCAGACAAAAGAACAAAACATGGGTACTGGCTTGGGAAAGTAAGTATCTTTATCCTTAAGGGTGGGGAAGCCAAGCCTTTGCTGAGGTATATTATCTGAACAATCCAGCAGTAAGATTTCATAAATGTACCTATCAATAGATTCAATAGATGTGATTTATATTTGTGTTTATATTACAAGCTAGTGCACAAACTGTTTTCTCCACGATAGTCCTAATTTCTCCAGTTAAGTCCTAATTTAACATTTTAAATTAGGTGCACAATGTAAGATCCTGTTAAAGCTACATCATAATGATTTTATGTAACACTTGGATCCATTTTAAGAACAAAGGGGAGACTTCCAGTTTATATTTGAGTGATGAAGGACTCAGATAAAGGAGTGGTGACCAACTGGAAGGTGGTTCATGTGTTTGCTAGTTTAATTTCTGAGGCCTGTAGTAACATCCTTGAGATCCTAGTAGATTGTCCTCTTTTCAGATATTAATGAAAGAAGATGGTAATAGGAAGTAAGTACAAAGTGCAGTTGCTTTTGTAGTGCAAAAGTTAAGGAAATGCCCTGTGCTGTACTTCACTATTGTCCTCAGTCTTTGGACATACACCTCATAAAAAGTGCCAGGGGGAAAAAAGTGTTAAAACCAGTGACAGAAAACTAGAAATTTGTATTTATATGTGTCCTGGAATTTCTTGTATGAAAAGACAGTGTTTTAATTACCTGTGTTGTTGATATGGTGGTGGGTAGATGAATATTCTGGTGGTTGATACCAGAACCAGCAAACAAAAGAAAGTAGAAACATCATGTTGGAATAGAAGACACTGGAATGTGGCGTTATATTAGAAAGAACAAAATTTATTTCATCAAGCATCTACAATATTCAGCTGCTTTATGGCTCATGCTTCATTTACTGACTTGATATCCTAACCTGAAAAAGATTCCAGAAGTAAAATTGAAAATTGTTTGGCTCAGAGAGTTTATAAGCTTGGTTGTCTGAATTCTTTTATTCCCTTTGAGAACACGATACTCTTACTGGCAAGTTTCAAGAGATGGCTTTGTAAGTGCTATTAGTTACTACCTGCAGAGATCCAAGGTCTTTTAGAAGTCCTTCCAGGGGTTTTTTGGGGTTTTTTTTTGGTGGTTCATGTGAAATAGAGTGTTGGGGACAGTCCTGGAGTCTGGAGTTCTTGTCTGTACTGTGTTTTACCCATTATAATGATGTCTAGGCAGAACCATCACTAGTACCTGAGATTTTGTACCAGTTCTCACAAATTAGAAAATACTCCACTACTTGTGTGGCCTCACCTCCATAATGAGATCTGAGCTTTGTGGAAATGTCAGTAGATGTTCCATCCACACATCAGATATCTCTTGGTGTTGAAGGTAGGTCCTGAGACACTGAAGTCAGGTCCTGAGGAATTGAATGCAGTTACCTGTGATTATTTTGCAATTATTACCTGGAAAAAACCTTTTGTGGGTCGTCTTCAAGTAGAATTTAAAGACAGAATTCTGTGTGAAAGGGAAGAAAGACTGTGAGTATGTAATGTTATGTAAAAGCACTGCGTTTTCAGGTCACTGCCGTTACTTCCCCATTTGCTTTTCCTTTAGTATGTTTGGGTTAAATTTTCATGAGATGTACAAGATTTCAAGAGCTAGTTGTGAGTATGATTTTTCCCTGTTTAGTATTAGAATGCTCAGATATGCTGGCACAGCCGTGTAGCTGTGACAAATGAGAAATAGTATGAACCTGTTTCACTTGTCACTTCATTCCTATATTTTTGTATCTCTAAAAAATACTTTTATGGGAAAAGCCAGTGCTGAAAAAGGTAGAAAACTGATCTGAGAGATCAGTATAGTACATTTTGCTTGCCCAGCAATGGATTATCTTAACAAAATGATTCTTGACAGATATTTGCCTAACAAAGTCTTAAAAACTCCACAGAGGTGGAAACTGTACAGCTTCCATGTGGAAAGCCATTCCAGTTCTTCAGTGCTTTTACCACAAGAGGACCTTTTGCAATACCTCATCTATGCTGCAGTCTCAGTCCTAATTTAATAGGATAGTTCAAAAAAGAAAAAAAAAGAAATGTTCTAGAGAGTCGCTGTCATATTGTTGCAAAATTAGGCAAGCTCCATTGTGAAAGAAATACTAAATGTAATAAATTTTTTGCTCCCCTCTGCATTGCACTCAATGCATCATCTAAAGCATTTCCTTCACATCTGGATGGATTTGGATTTGCTGGAAAAAGTCCAAGGAATAAGCAGATGTTGAGCTAACAAAATCTTCGTTCACAGTGCTGGTGGTGTTAGGCTGTTGAAGAGGAGGACACAACATAATGATCTTCAAATGCATAAAAGGCTGCTTCAAAGCAGCATGAAATGTATTTGAGATGTTGAGTTTTTTGGTTTGGTTTTCTTTGCTGTTTTCTGGAAAAGAAACTGATTTATCAATTTCATTTGTTGCTCCCACTCAGTATCAGTGCAGTTTATTATTTCTGTGTAGGTGTATAACCTTGCCCTTTACAAATTGCATTCTATTTTTGAAAAATTGTGTCTCCAATTTTTCAGAACACCTTCAAATTCTTATATCCACCAGCATTTTTGTGGTTCCTGCCCAGTTAGCACTGTTAGCAAATTTTGTCTGCATACTCCTTTTTTCATCACCCAGGTAAAAGCACTGAAAAATGTCATTCAGGACAAACCCTTTAGAAATGGTGCTTATAATAATACTAAATTTGACTAATAAAACAAATACATGCTTCACACACAACCCAGAAATTCTTTTAGAACACAATATATATCACAAAATACCCTTAGATTCTTAGTTGACTTCCATGTCTTGAAATAACTTCGGGGTCTTCATTGACAGATGGAAAAGGAAAAGGGCTAAAAACTCCCTCAAGCCACAATGAACAAAGTAATTACTGCACTAGGGCTTCCCAATACTGCTCATTCTCAGCCCAAAATATACTCTGATACAGGCTGCATGGTGCCAGTGTGTTATGAGCCCCCCGAAGGTGCGTCAAGCTCTGAGGGTGACCAGCAACCTCCCAGAAATGGCTTTAAAATAATCAGTGAGATGGCTGATCAGGTGCATTTTGTGAAGGCAAAAAGGTTTTAATTAAAGCAGAAAATAAGAAATGATCCAAAACAAAAGAACAAAAGCCTTGCACAGTTCAGGGAAGCCCCTTGCACCTGCTAGGACACACCAAAAAGCACAGAGAAGCCTGATGCTCTTTCTTACTTAGTTAATGATTTAGGACGGTTTTTTGGCAGGCTGCCCAATAGAAACAGCTTCAAGTTTTGAGGGACATTTCAAAGATCCAACGGGTTCCTTTGTGCTGGCACTGGGCCAATTTCACTGAGAGAAGTACAGAAGGTTCTGGTCCCTCTCCCTTTAAAGTTCAGAGGTAAAATGAAACTCTGTTCTCTTGGAATTCTTGAAACTTAGATTTAAGATTTCAGTATGTAGCAGTCCATATGGTTCAGAATGGAGGACTTTGGGTGTTGTCTAAGTCCTTCTACACCAGCTTCCTTCTTCGTGGCTTTGGGTGGTTTTCTGTAATTGGTTGATGGAATCTGCATTGCTGACTTCAAGTAGTTAGTTATTGGGTTTAAAGTAAAAATAATTTAGGTGGCATTTCATAATTGGACAGACTGTCCTTGAAAAGACCTTGTAGAGATAAAGAAATTCTCCATTTTACCTCATTTCTCTAGCTTGCTACTTAGAGCTCACGGCTTGTGAGTTTGTAAATTGATAAGAAGTAGGAAACATCCAAGTCCGAACACGTAACGACGACTCCTGTGTATTAATCCTGACCTTGGCAGGGAAAAAGAAGCCTGGACTGTGATACTTTTCCTTATATGGAAAACACCTGCTTGGTGGTGTGTTTGCAATGTAACAACTGTTCCATGGCTGTGTTAGGGCTCCTGCAGATCACTGCATCCTTTGGGTGTTGGGAAGGAGGATGGGTTTTTTATCTTCTTTTCTTCTGTTAGAGCCGGGATTAAATGCTCGAGAGACGTGGTTTCGTGTTCGGACTCAGATGTTTATTAATTCTCATCTACAGTACAGCCTCACAAGTGTGAGTTCTAGCTAACAAAGTAGAAAATGGCTGTATCTCTATCTCTTTACAAGGCCTCTTAAGGACAAACTGTCCAATTAAGAAATGACACCTAAATTATTTTTACTTTTAACCCAATAACCGACCACCCCTGGCCTGCAATGTGGACTTTTCTACCCAATTACAAAACACCACCCAGACCTATGAAGAAAAAGGTAAAAAAGGACTGGCCTCTGCCCTAAAACCTCCATCTTGCTTTATATAGATATTACTATATTCTAAACCCTTAAACTCTAAGTTTTCCACCCTGTGATATCACACACTTCTATTCAAACTGCACACCCACAATCCCAGTGCTATCACTCAATTTTGGAAGCCTTCTCCACAGCCTTAGGTCAAATGCAGAGTTTGCTTGGGGGTCAGTGCCTGTCAGCCCAGAAAGTCTGAAATGCTCAGTGCCCAGGGTTCCAACATTTCAATTCAGCTTTTAGTCTTGGGAGCAGTCCCACTGAGTTATCTGGGAGTACCAAGGTGCTTCAAGTTGAAAACATGAAGTGCTTCACCAGTCTGTGCCTGTGCACTTTGTGACAGTTAAATGCTTTGAAGCTATTCCAGTGAATGAAGATATTATCATCAAAATTTTGAGCTTTGTGGGATCATGACTTCCTGAGCTGCTGCCATTAGAAAACTCCTTTGTACATGAAACTCTAAATAGCTTGCAACTCCTATGGCTGTTGTAGCTCTTACTATAAAACCTCCTTTAAGAGTGGTGCAGAGAAAACTGGGGCCATTTTCATTCTATGAAGATGCTTAATTTACTTCCCTTGTGCTCTTCCATTCGTTGTTGAACTGTGTTGTATTTGTCACCATCGTTTTAGCATTTTAGATTAAAGAGGGTGACACCTGGGAGAAGTTTGGAATGTAAAGTATTGTGTCAAAAAAAAAGGCAAATTGATTGCAGATATTGATGAAGATGGTTAAAGGTTAAAAAACCTTTTGTGTATTGAAGCCTTACTGGTCTGGGCTGTCGGTGATAGCTGTCAATCTTAGAGAAAATCCTCTTGGCAGTTGGTTTGCATTTGGAGCTTCCTATCATTACATTGCTAAAATAAAGAGAATAAAAAAACCTTTCATATCTTCTGCACAAGCAAGTGGTTTTTATTGTATGCCAGACACATTTAATAATGTGTGAGACAGGTAGGACACTTGCAAGTTAAACAGAAGTTGGACTACATATGCGAAAAATGTTTGTTCTGACTACATGAAAAGCAGTTTTTTCAGTGTTCATGATCTTGGTGTGGCTTAAGCTTTTTCTATTTATAAATGAAATGGTGACTGATTCAAGAATTTCATGCTATAATATGGTTGAAGGAGAATATTTAATTGTAGGTTTTTGACAGTAGTAAGAAAATCAGTCAATACATTAGTTGATTATATTAATCTTCTTTCATCTATGGTGCCTGGAGGTAAAACTGTAGTTTAAAATTAAGTTGAAGACCAAGGGGGGAAAAAAAAAGTGAAGAAATATTTTAACCATTATAGGTGAATGCTATTCCTGAATGCATGGTAGGCAAATTTTTGTCTTACCTTACAAAATAAACCAGCAATACCTTCATCTAAAAGGACAGAGTAGGTTGGCATTGGTGGGAATGCTTAATCTCTTGGGTCCCAGTTTGTCTTTGCTTCTAAGGGCATAAATCTGCACAGTAGATTCCAGGCAGGGTTTTAAAGTTTAGGTGAAAGAGGGGGGGAAAGAAAAAAAAAAAGCTTAATAAAGTGTTAGCATGACAAGAAGCAAATCTGCTGGAAACACAGAAGTTGAGTGTCTGACATTCATAAATTGCAAGTTAAAAGCACTGGAAGCTTTTTTTAATATCAGAAAGAGTAGGTAATTGGTGTCTGCCATTGTCAGCAGCATTACTTATCTTCACTATTTTCCCTTTTGTTGGTTGAGATGATCTGCGTAATTTTTTCTCCCATAGCCTTGAGAATGGAGAACAGAAGGAAATCCAGAAAAGCAAGGGAAGAGAAGCTTTCTTAGAGTGATGTGTTCCAACCCTCTCCCCTCCTCCCCTGCCACTGGTGGTGTATAACAATACAATAATGCAAGTCTTTTAAAATGATAGTTGAGACAGGGTGCACTCAAAAATAATGCATTATATAAAATTATTTTTCAGAATAACATGAGTTTAGAATTGCTTTTTTTCTCAAAAGTTGACTTAATCACTATGTGCAGTCTTCTGTAGAAAAGAGCTGAGCTAAGGCAAGTGCACTATTGGTCAATTTGACATCAAAAACTCTCATTCCAGTGTTTTTATTTTTTCATAGCATAAAAATGTTCTTACATGCAGAGAGATCTATAGCTGATATTTTCCTTTTACTTTTCTTTCCTCTGTCCCTTGGTAATTAGATTGGATTAGGCTATTTCTGGGTATAAAATTTCTAAATTGCAGAAAGACATCTAACTTATATTTTTCAATTTAGGCTACGTTTGCAGCTAGGAAAGGAGGCACATGCCCACCCCTGGCTGCTTTTTTAGGGAGTAAAAGGCTCAGTAGGGCTGGAAGAGGGGCTTTACCATTTCATTGTGACCGATTTTACTGTGCTTTTGACAATGAAATGACATTATTACTGACTTGTTCCCTGAAAAACCATTGGGTTCTCTCTCAGTTGTGCCATTCTAAATGAAGTTAGATACAGAAGTGGAGAGTGAGTCTAAAGCATGTGTTTTGCTGTGATGTGTTTAGAGCTGAGGTTTAATATAGGTTTTTTTTTTGGGTGAAGAAATAGAATTAATGAAGGCCTTATTCTGGAATTCAGTGACTGTTCAATCACTGGAGCTACTTATCTGGTTTAAAACTGTTGCACCTTTGCAAAATTATTTTGTTTCTCAAGGGAAAGCGTGCTGTTTCTCAGGAGAACACTGTACCCCAGGTGCTACTGTGGTTGCCATGGCAGTTTGCTAGCAAGCAACCTCTTAAATATGTTAATACTGGCAAAGAAATGGTGTCTTTTTGATCTTTTTTGCAAGATGCTCATTTTGTAGAACACTCTATGCAGAATGGTTTGATTTTTGGGATAAAATGTCTTTTTCTGTCCCCTGAAATGTCATTACTTTTTAATAAATAATTTTTTGAGCTAGTGTCACTTTAAAAAATACATAAAAAATAAACTTCCTATCTTCTTTAAACCTTCTTTTAGAAGCTGTTTTGGTAACTGAAATGCAAGTGTGATTGAGGCTGGCTCTGCTTATATAATCTTATTCAGAAATGAATTTTCAAAACAACACTTTGCTTATTGAGAATACCTGCTTTAATTCTGTTTGGAATGTGTCTTTTTCCCCTTGTGAGCTTCTGGGATGTACAGCAGGAACAGCCTGTGTGCCTGAGTGCTTGTGTGTGGAGAGAATGTGGTAGGAGGACAAGTAAGCTACTTGATCTTTAACTGATTCTGTTGGGTGTTTTTTGGGTTTTTACCCTTATTTGGGTATAAGGTTTTCCTTATATCTCCTGAGCATTCCAAAGAGAGTTGTGGGGTGGGTTTTTTTTTTCCTTTGGTTTGGTTTTGTTTTAAAAGTTTTCTTCAGACAAGAGTCTTGGGTAGCGCTGTGACTTAATAAGCAAAGGAAAAGATGCAAGGATGCCTTTTGACAATGAAGACATTGGAATTCCTCACAGCTGAGCATCCCAGGTGATGGAATACAAATGAAAGGACTTGAGGCTGAGCTGTACCTTTTGGCACTTGTCTGAAGGAGAGGCTCCGCTTAAGCTGAGCAGCTCAGGATTATCACAAGAGGTGTCATGGCCCAGGGACATCCCTGTCCCTCCTTCCCGTGTTGCAGGGCTCTGAAGCAGCAGGGAAGTAGTGACACACTGGCAGCAAATTGGGAGGGTTGTGCTGGCTCCTGTGGAAAGCCAGAGAAGCCATTGTCTCTGCACATCCTCCACATTTCTAGTCCACCTGCTGTGGGTGGGAAGGTGTTGGCATCTATTGCGTGAGAGGATTGATTATGACATATAGCATAAGGAAAAGTCACAGTCAAGCCTTTAAGCAAGGCTTGCTTTAGCTACTCACTTTTTTTTTTTTCATGAAGGCTGTAGTGAAACTTATTCAGAAGGTTATTCTAATCCTGTTCTGCAATATGAAAATAAAGGTGCAATTTAAAACAAATGACTTGCCAGACATTGAACACCTAGTGAGGTTGTGCTAGTCCCCAGTGCAGAGGGTCATCAAATCAAATATTGTGGCTGAATTTTTGAAGTGCTTGGATAATTTTATGACCAATAGTAGCATTTGTAGTTATGAAAGGTAGGATAAAGATCATCAGCTCTCATGCTTCAAGGCATAAGGTAATCACTGCAGCGTTACAGGAGGGATATTTCCCTGCTGAGCAGCATTACACAGTTGGTTATGTACATTATGAGGTGTGTTCTTTCTTTTGATATAAACCATTAGCCAAAAAGGTGACACTTGATGGCTGAACAGGTTATTGAGACAAACCTTATATCAGCTGCCAAGGGGATATATTTCTGTGTGAAATGGTTCTGTTGCATCACACAATACAAGCTGTTGCTTGGGGGAATGTACATCACTAAAAATCATGGAATGGGTTCCCATTTTGTGCTCAGTAACTCTTGAGCTGCTGTGAGAGGCTTTGTTACCATATGTGTGAAGGATTGCTTGTTGCTTGCATGGCTGGTGCTCTCTCCTGCCTTGCTCCTGCTTGGGGGCAGCTTCACACACAGCCTGCAGGTGTGCACGTCAGTTTCACAGCATTGGCAATAGACACCTGTGCTTGGGAGTCAGAGGTGGCTGTGCTGGATTCTGTGTGTCAGGCACTGCTGGGACCTGTCCAAGGCATTCCCTGCCCCAGTGGGTTGGACCCAGCTTTCACATGGCTCTTGGATTCCTTTGCACACTGTCCATATTTAGAGCTAGCCATGTGTCTTGGTTTGGAAAGACAGGTGTCTGCCAGGGAAAACCAGAGCTTCCCTTTCCCTCCTGAATTATTATAGTTTTGAAACTAAGGGGCTTTCAGGCAGTAGGAATAACAATTCTTTACTAGGAATATTAAAAGGATAAAAATGAAGTAGTACAAAAAATAAAAAAAACCCAACAAAAACCCTAAAACAAAACAGCAACAAAAATATAAAACGCTGCTAGAGTCAGAACACAACCTGACACCCTGTTGGTCAGGATGTTGGGAGCAGTGCAATCAACTCCTCCTGGAGTGACAGATGTGGTTCTGTTGGAGCAGTGATGATCCTGTAGAAGGATCCAGTGGTGCTGAGATGGGTCCAGTCTTCCTCTGGGAATGCAGTGCAAACTGTGCTGGTGTTCTGAATCTCAGCTTTTATCCAGGTGGGAATGCTGGGCTCCTCCCCCTGGGTGGAGCATCTCCCAGTGGGATGATGGAATTGTCTCAGCCCTGCAGTGAGCCTGGCTGGCCCATGAACAGCAGATATCCCCTGGAGGGAGGGTGGGTGGTGGCAGAGATAAAGAACCCTGCCCCACCTGGTTTAACAGCTGGTCATTTAACACACCTATTTTTCAGCAGTTGATAACAGAATACACACCCGTGGTTACATCCTGCATTGCAACCCAAGTCTCCATGAGACCAAGCTAAGCATAGCAAGGTCATGTATAGCAGTAATCAAATATACTTAAATATGTTCTCAGTTTTTGCTTAATTGGGCTGGAAGGACCATGGTTGCTGTGATTGTTGTCATGGAAGTTTTTTTCCCATTCTTGTAATGCCCTTAGAAATCCTTTTCTGGGCATACTTGCAGTTTTGCTTTGAAAACAGGTGATCAGGAA
>WEIU01024472.1:22466-43744 GCA_013389925.1 Aegithalos caudatus
GGCGGGGGGGGCGGCAGGGAGGAGCAGCCCCAGGGATGGGATTGGTCTGGGACAGGGAGGAGCAGCCCCAGGGATGGGATTGGGCTGCAGCTGCCATCCAGATGTGCCCTGGGGGCACTCCCAGGGACTGAGCGGTGACTGCCGAGGCCCAGGAGCTGTCACCCCGAACAGATGTGACACATCAGCCAGCCGGGGAACCGGCCCCGAACACAAAGGGTGAACCTCCAGCTGGCGGAGGAGCTCCGGAGCCGGGATGTGCGCGATGGACGCCAGCGGGAGAAGCGACACACGGCTGGGGAAAGGGGACAGCGGCGGTGCGGGACAACGGGAGCGGGCACAGGGACACGAGGCGGGGCCCGGCCCGTCCCGGGGGAGGGCGGCGGGAGGCGGAGCAGGGCCGCGGGCAGCCCGCATTTTCTGCCTAGGTGACTCCGCCAGACACGTCTCGTGCTCCAGTTAGCATTTCGCCTCCCCTGCCGCCCTGGCATGTGCGGGCACAGATGGCACCATTTATCTTTCATTCCCTTTGCCATGGCAGGTAGGGCGGGACGCGGGATACCGGCCCCTCCTCCTGCTGCTGCTGCTGCTTCGCTCCGCACCCAGCCCCAGCCGGGAAAAAAGTTCTTTAACCTCGGTGCCACCTCCAGAGCCTCCTTTTCTCCGGGCTGAGCCCCTTTAAGCCCAACTCCCTGCCCTTCCCTGCCTGTCCTGAGGAGCCCAGAGCCGAGTGTGAGGTTTTTAATTCCCTGTAGATAACAGCAGCCCCGCTCCGGCTCAGCTCCATCCCCCAAACTTTTCAAATAATTTCCTTACAAATGGGTCCCCCCGCTTGATAACTTCATGAAGGCATTTACCCAGCTTAATTAAAGCAGCAGCCCTGCCTCGGCCACCAAATAAGGCAAAGAGCTTTAAAATATTACACTCAATTATACTTATAAATCTCGCCCAGGTAATGAACATATTCTTTGGATTGCAGCAGAGCCGGACACTTATCTTCCTCCTAAAGATAAACCACCACATCCATATAATGCATTGCTAAGCCTCCCTTTTTCCCAGCCGCGGCGCCCGCAATCCCATTTTCTATTAAATAATAATCATTGTAATTAATAGACTGGTTATTTTATCTCCCTAATCTGGTTACAGCCATTTATCAAAGGCATGTAAATGAGGGCGGCAGAAAGCCGTTCATTATGATTTTCCAAAGGGCCCGTGTCTCTCGCTGGAGCATGGAAAATGTAATTCTCTTGAACTTAATAAGATACTTGACTTCGTGTCATTCCCGGGAAGCAAATCCAGGCAAGCCTTGGATTTTTTCTTTCTTTTTTTTTTCCCCTGTCACACCGGATTTGTTGGATTCCCAATTCTCCATCGGTTCAGGCTGTTTTCCACGTGTGCTTCCCAGGCTGGCTCAGGGTGCTCCAGGCTGGGCTGGAACAGTGGAAAAGATCCCCAAGCAGGGCAGAGGTGATGCTGACGATCCCTCCCCACCCCTGTCCCTGTGAGATTTCCAAGCTGGGAATTCCAAAGCTCCCACACAAGAGGAGGGAAAGCATCCCAAGGTGTCACCGAGCTCCCGATGAAAGGGAGCTGATTAATGAGAGCCCCGGAGATAAGTGGCACTTTAAGCAAGGCTCCCCGTTGATGGATGATGACATAATGTCCCTTCCAATTAATGACAGGGACATAAAACACCTGCACGGAGCGCAGCAGATGTTGCTCCCCCTGCCTTTGCAAGGATCAGCGGGAATGTGGCTGGGATGGCTGCGGGCCGGGGGAGCTGGGGAAGCGGAAGGGGGGCACGGCACGCCGCAGCGTTCCTTCAGCCAACGCGGCACGGCCGGCGTTGCATTTTCACCTGCCGCCGTCCCCACGTGATCCCGGCCTCGGGAATTGTCCTTGCCCTCCCTCGGGAGCAGCTCACACTTGCAGGGCTGCCTGGGAGCACGGGAGCTGCAGATGGGCTCCACGGAGGAGTTATTTATAGAGCCACGAGCGTTCCCAACCTTTCCGATCCACTGCAAGATTGGGCTCGGCTCTTCAATCGCAGCTCCCGCCCTTCCCCGGGGTTCGGAGGGTGAAGCGGGAACGCTGCAGGATGTTTTCCTGGGAATGACCCTTCCCTCCTCCTTCCAAAGCAAACCCCAGCTGGAATTCAGGGGCACTGGCTCGGAGCTGCCATTCCACAGCATTCCTGCTAGGAATTCTTTGGGAATCGCATCCTGAGGTGCTCTGAGGGTTTCTCCCTGGAAATTAGTGAATCCCTGGAACACCAAATAACCTGGGTGGATTTATCCTTTTTGCCTTGCCACAGAATTCAACACCAAAACCTTCTCTTTCATTGGATGCAATAGCTCAGATCAGAATTTGTCCTGGCTGCATTCACCCTTTGGAGATCCCACCCTGGCACCTTGTGGGGGCCAGAAAGTGCAGGAACATCCCAGCTCCTAAACAAGGAACAAAACCCACGTCCAGTTAGCACAGCTTCCCTAAAGATCCTAAAATATTGCTTCCATAAGTCAGGCAGAGGTAGAGAATTACACTCAGATTACAGAAGAAGTTCAAGTTTTTAGCTGAGATAAATAAGATTTCCTTAAAGCAGTTTAACAGCTGCACCGAAAAAAAACCACAAAAAACCCGGGAGAAGGAGAACAGGGAGAAGTGAAGACATCCATTTTCTGCAATCAGTGGCAGGTGCAAGTCAAGGGCACGGCCTTTAGCAGCACCCAGAGCTTGGCCAGAGCTGTGCCAATTAATCACGCAGCCAAACGCGCTCGGCAGCCCGGGGAAGGCTGCGGCTCCTCTGCCCGCGCTCCTGGGAGTGATGGAGAGCAGGAGCCTGAGGAAAAGCTGGGCTGGGGCAGGGATTCCCCCAGCCTGAATCTGGGCCTGCCTTCTCTAGGGAGTGACAGAATTCCCTCTTTTGTGTCAGGCAGGGCTGGTTAGGGTTGAGATGCGAAGGCACGGCCGGGCAGATGTGTGGGGATGGCCCCAAAACTCCTGGCAAAAAGGGGGAGCAGCCCCGGGTGTGAGTGGGGTAAAACTGGGATGGAATCATCCTATGGGAGAGCAGCGGTGCTGGGATGGGGGGAATAGTTAAATTATACTTGAAATCATTTAAATATTTCAAAAGTTATAGCCACGAAAGAAGAACAAGCACAGCCCAAAAGAAGAACAGCCCAAAATCACATTTAGGGAAGGGAAGGGAAGGGAAGGGAAGGGAAGGGAAGGGCCAGGAGTGCCCAAATATGTACCAGAAGGAGATGGTTNGGAAGGGAAGGGAAGGGAAGGGAAGGGAAGGGAAGGGAAGGGAAGCCCTGTGCTGGGAGCAGACGAGCCCTGTCCCCCCGGGAAGTCCCCAGGCGGGTGCGGCTCTGCGGGGCCCGGGGCAGGGCTGGCACATGTCACTGCTGCTTTATGTAAGGGCTGGCTGCAGCTGCTATTTTTAGGGCCGTTAATAAAAAGGATTGTTCATCATTATAGCGGCTTAGCAGGCACAAATCACAGCCCCGGCGAATCTTCGGGGGAAGTGAGGTGATTCATCCCACTAATCCCCTAAATCCCGGCTCCAGCAAGGGCCTCGCGGGCCGAGACCTCGGGGTTGTTCCCAGCGTTTGCTTTTTGGGATGTCAGCTTTCCCGTCTCACCTCCCAAACCCGCCAGCACCGCCTAAAACCGAGCTGAACTCGCTCCTACATTCCTAAGGTGCGCAGTCAAAACAAATCGGAGTTTTCCTTTCCCCTTGAACCGGCAAAGCCGAGATGAAAAACGCTGCAAGCAGCGGCGGCAGCAGTGAATTATCCGGGCAGCTGGGCAGGAAGGGCGGGAGGTGGGAATGGGGCTCCTCCCTCCGGGGAAACACGGCCGGGAGAGCTCGGGGCACAGCGGGGTCAGCCTGCGATGGAATCTGCCAGGACACAGCTCCCGTCCAGCACCGCACCATTGGGAACGTGGATGGGTCAAAGGAGATCAGGGAATGTCCACACGGAGAGGCAGAGTCCAGCTCCTGATTTATTCTCTGCTCTCTCTCTCCATCTGGTTTTCCCACCACGAAAGGAGATGAGCTCTTCAGTGAAAAAGGCGGATAGGGACGAGGAGAATGCAATTCCTGGAATATTCGGAGTATGTCAAGCCCTCGGAGAGCTGAGGATGTTTACTTTGGCACCGAGGCAGGTCGGTGATTAAATGACTTGAGGTTGTCTCTGGTTTTGGTGGACACATCCCAAGTTTCCCACCGGTGTCCCAAAATCCCCACCCAGCACAGCCTTGACCTTGGGGAATACCAAAGGAATTTCTGAGCGCCCCTTTCCTACCGAACCCCAGCATCACACCCAGATCTTCCCACTGCAGCCCTGCCCCTCGGCCTCCAGTCAGGATTAAATTAGGATTACATTTCTCAGCCTCTAAAAATAAAGCCCAGGCAAGGATGAAAGGTGGGATTAACAGTCTGGGGAAATCTGTCGGTCGCTCAAAGATCTTGACCGGGTAATATGGAGATTTTGGGAAATTAGGAGTTTGAAGTGCTGCGGAGCAGCCTGAGCCGGGTTTACAGCTAAAGCCCCTAATCCCTCGGATTCCCAAGTCCACGCCAAGAGCAGGAGGGTGCTGCAGGATTCCCTGTTTTCCAGAGCCGTGTGGTTTTTGATGGGATGCTGTATTTCCCCGTGTGGGGCTGTGAGCAGCCGGGGTGTGTCCCGGTGAGATTTGGCACAGCCTGGCCCGGTGAAAGGTGGATGGGGAGGAGAGAGGCAATCCTTCAAATCCCTCCCAGCTGAAACCACGGCGGGCTTCTGCGGCTGTGTGACCTAAATCCAGGGCCAATCCATGAACTGGTTAAAGCCTCCTTTGCCTCATTCCCCTGGAGCGCTCCCCGATTCGGCACAGTGACAATAACCCCAAGGAGCTCGGGGCTGCTGCCTGGCAGTGAGGCACCAACCTCGGCTGCTGGAGTCCAGGGAATGGGGAAAATCCATCCATCTGCCCTGGGGGGTCTGGCTGGGACCCCAGGAAAGCTCAGTCCATGGGAAAGACTTCCAACACTCAGGGATGAATTAAAAGCAATAAAGATCAGAAATAAATAATAGTGTGGTTTGTCACGGGGTGAGAATTTGTAGTTTTGGGATTTTAGTATGGAGATAGATGAGAGCAAGATGTCTCATGCTTTTCTCCTACTCCATTTTCTGCTGTGACCGTGGCACAGAAGAGACATTGATAGAATAAATCTGATGTAGAAATTGCATGTTTAGAATAGGTAGGGATTATTAGCACAAAACTGTAAATATAGCACGTTCTAAGAGTTAACTGGGCTAGGAACCTTTACAAGACCTTGAAATTCCCTGTCTGGGGGCTTGCCAGGGTGCCTGAGGCAGGCGAGAGGCGGCACGCAGGCTTTGGGATGAGAAACTGAATAAACACCTCTAAAGACAGAAATTTCAAATTCAGTTCATCTTCTCAAGCCGGTTCTGGACTGTGTGGGGCAAAGCCCTGAGCGGGAGCAAAGCCCCCGGGTTCTGTGTCCAGCCGGAGGCGGCACAGCCACGCGCCTTTCCCAGCAGCTGCGCCCGCGGAGCCGTCCCGGCGCGGGCAGAGATGGATGGGCATCGTTAGGGGCTGCCCGCTCAGCACAGCCACCATCCACAGGGAATGCAGCTCCCTGGGGAGGGGGCACCGCTCCATCCATCTCTGCCTGGCACATCTGGGCTGGGGGTTGTGCTCTGGGACAGTTCCCCAGCCTCGGAGAAACCACAGCGCTCCGTGGTGAGGATTTCTCCGGAGGGACACGGGCACGGTCACTGGGAGGCAGGATTTAGATCTGTTACATTGGAAACGGTTCCTTTTGGAATTAAAGGATGTTAATTAACTCATTAATTGATTTTCTGAGAGTGAAACTGAATTAAAGCCGTCCCAATGTGGAGTCAGGATGTGTTCTAGGAAACACTGTGGGTTGGGATATTAGGGTATGGATGGACATGGATGGACATGGATGGACATGGATGGACATGGATGGAAATGGATGGGGATGGATGGACATGGATGGACATGGATGGACATGGATGGGTATGGATGGACATGGATGGACACGGATGGATATGGATGGACATGGATGGACATGGATGGGTATGGATGGGTATGGATGGACATGGATGGACATGGATGGGTATGGATGGACATGGATGGACATGGATGGGTATGGATGGACATGGATGGGTATGGATGGGTATGAATGGACACGGATGGATATGGATGGACATGGATGGACATGGATGGACATGGATGGACATGGATGGACATGGATGGGTATGGATGGACATGGATGGACACAGATGTTCCAGAGGCTGGGACCCAGTTCCAGGTCAGTGCTGGACACTGCCAGTGAAACGAGGAATTCCAAGGACTCCCTGGCACCTTCCATGAGGGACTCATGGGCAGGACACCTCCCATTTCCTGATTTCCAGAACAGAAATCCGGATTTTATTCAGTTGCTAAAAGAAAACTCCCCCCTAACGCAGAATTTCCAAAAGGAGCAGAGAAAACAGCAACCATTGTGTTTTACCTTGGAACTTCCCTTAAAAGGTTCAAGATACATTTTAGACAATGAGTGAATTTTCTTTTTGCCTTAAAAAATAAATTAATCAGCCGTCAATGCCGCGAATTTCAATTCTCTCTTCACTAATATTTAATAATCCCACTCCAGAATAATGCATCAAGGAGGAGAAGCAGCCAGCCCTCTCCACGTGGCTTTGGTCTGCCTGGAGGACTGGCACTCAAATCCTGCAGATGAAAAGCTCCCACTTTTATCCCCGCCAGCGCTGAACCCGAAGGGCTCGGAGGGCAATAATTGGCTCTGTGGAGGAGCAGAGCCCAACATTGTCCTCTGCAGCTCTCCCCCCTTGCCTGCTTTGTAGGAGTCGATTCAACAACACCAGAATATTGAATAATAATAATAGAAAATAATAGAAAATATAATAACAATAGAAACCCAGAATATTCTCCCCTTACGCTTTGCTCCAAATTCCTTTCCAGGCTGTGCTGGTTGAGGGGAAGGAGGAGACCCCGGCACCCCTCCCTACCTTGGGTTAATCACCAAGACACCACAAGCTGTTGTCCCTAAATCAAAGCAGCCAGGAGAGGGCTGTGCTGTGTAAATCCCCAACTCTGGAGCACAGGGGAAGCACAGCACAGAAAGGCTGTGCCCCGTTCTCCTCCCTGCCCGGGACGTGCTGAGCCTGCTCCGGGCTGACCTCAGCACACAGCCCGGAGCACTGGGGGTGCTCCAGAGATCTCTGAGCTCCTGTTTGCATCCCCTGTGTGCCCTAATCCTTGGGATTTCTTCCCGGAGCTCAGAAGTGATGGAGGTCCCAAAGGGAGGGCTCTGCCACCGAGGGGCCCCGGGTTCTGTGTCTGTGTCTGCTTTTGTTTGGGAGCTGTGAGCCAACTGGAGCTGCTCTTCCTGGCCACAACTCCCCAAACAGGAAGCGAGGATAATCCAAAAAGGATGCTTGGGATGGAAAACAGGCTGTGAGCGAGTGAGGAATCCTAATGGCTCCCAAATGTCCTGGAGCAAAGCCCTTCCTACCTGGGCGTGGACATTTCAAGGGCTCTGCGGGACCGGGACCACCAGCACATCTGGAGCAGCTGGAGCTGAGGGGAACCTGCATGCACAGCCAACATCCAAGGATTCTGCAATTCCTGGAGGGGAACAGCAAAGCTCCCAGCCCCGACAACGCCACGGGCTGGAGGTCCCTGCCGGGATCTGAGGGGGTTCTGGGGTGCCAGCCCCCACCTCAGCCCCTGGCTGCAGGAGGGATCAGCTGCTGGCTCCTTTCTCACTGAGCTGTGCCTTTAAACCAACACGAGGACGGGTTTTTTTTCTATTCCCGACAAGTAGAAACTCAGCTCCAACCCCAGATTTCAAGAGGTCTAAATCTGAATTCCCTCTGCTCCAATGCTTCTCTAACATCCCCTGATTTCTCCCAAGCAATCTGACGGCATGTGAAAGTCATTCTTATTTTTACCCTCCCTCTCCATATGAGAAAGGAAACGCAGTCCATTTGCTGCGAGCCCCTCAGCATCTGCTGATTTGTCAGTTTGATTTAGCTGAGAAGCCTTCACGGTGGCTGCAGAGGGGCTGCTCAGGCAGCACAGAATTCCTGCTCCTCCACCAGCAGCACCGGCTCCAACGGGCCAGGGATTGGGCCGTGCCAGGGACGCAGGGGGAATCCAAACCTGCCTGGGCGGTTCTGCTGCCTCAGCTCCCTTTCCTTTCCTCCAGGCTGAGCCCCTGCTCCCACTCAGGGATTGTCCATTCCCTTCCCTGCAGCCCCTCCAGCTCTTGCCCCGTCCCTGGGATTTGAGGTTTTCCACAGGTGCCTCCTTGGATGCTTTTTTATCACCCTGATCCCATCCTTGCAGCCCGTCCCTCATCCCAGCTCTGCCTCCCTCCTGGAGCAGCTCTCTTTTCACGTTTGCTCTAATCCTGGCTGGGATTCTCCCTGTCTGGGAGACAGAGCTGCGAGTTCCCAGCTGCTGGAGCTGCTGCAAGGCTCGGAGGAGCTCCTGGCCAGCAGCACCGACAGCCTTCCCACCTTGGATCTGCTCCTTTTCTAACAGAGCAGCTTTTCCCACAGCAAATATTGACCCTTTCCAAACTCCTCTGTGCAAGTGGCCTGCAGCAAGAAATTCAGATGTGGCAGCTGCCAGGGATCCTGCCTCTCCAGCCCTTTGCTGTGAGCCAGGAGCCGAGTGCAAGGGACAGAAAAAACAGCTCTGAAACCTTAAAAGCAGCTGTGGAGCCTTTACCTTGGAGAAGAAGTAGATATAAAACACTCAGGGAATTTTATTTCCCTTTGCATCGGTGCTTTTTTTTTTTAAAAAAAAAGGGAGCTGGCCTTTAAGCCTTCAATTAATTGAACAAAGATTTCAAAATTGTTCAATTGGTTTCATTAGGAAGTGTATAATAGAATAATAAAGTAAAACAAATGATATAAAGCAGACCCACTAATTAGCTCTACATGATTGATACAGCTTTGGACGAGGCATTTGATCTCAAACAAAATGCAGTTCCTTGTTAAGAGGATTTTTAATTGATGTGCAGAGAGGTATTAGATGATGTTGGAAAATAATTACTCCAAAGCTACTCATGCATTTGGCTGAACATAACAAATGAAGTTTGGGCTCCGGATCTGGCGGAGTGGACACGTGCTAATTAATAACGAGAGGAACAAGCATCTTCCAGGGGCTTTAACCCAGTGTTTACCAGGAGATTGCGTCGCAATTATGCTCCATAATGAGCTTGTCATCCCAGCAAAATCCACATTACTCAGCTTTCGGCGGGGAGTGGCACAGCCCGGCTCTGCCGCTCCTCGGAGCGGCCTGGGCACGGCACCCAAGGGTGGGGGTGCTCCCACCGTTCCCAAATCTGCTCTCAGGGGTGTCCTGGGTTCGTCTGTGCTGCATTTCACACACACGGGGTGCGGCTCTGAGCTCAGTGTCGGCCTTGTCTCTGCACAGGGGCTGAACAAATCCTGCTCCTGATGCACGCCAAGGAACAACTGGCACAAGTTTCCAGCCCAAAAGCACAAAGGGAGAAAACAAGGATGGGACTGCAGAACCTGAAGCTGGAATTGCACAATTAAACCCCAATATGCAAATGGACCTAAACTTATTAAAGTGTGAGACCTCATGACCCATTGTCCATTTAGTGACCACTTTGTGACCATTCTGTGACCACTTTGTGCCCACTTTGTGCCCTTTTTGTGACCACTTTGTGACCACTTTGTGATCATTCTGTGACCACTTTGTGACCATTCTGTGCCCACTTTGTGAACCACTTTGTAACTATTTTGTGACCACTTTGTGCCCTCTTTGTGACCACTTTGTGCCCACTTTGTGGCCTCTTTGTAACCACTTTGTGTCCATTTAGTGACCACTTTGTGCCCACTTTGTGACCACTTTGTGCCCACTTTCTGTCCATTTTGTGCCCACCTTGGGTGTAGCCCTGGCCAGGCTCTTGTCCTTTTAATAAATCTCTGTTCTCTTCCCCAGCTCTCTGTTCCAGGTCAGCCTCTGCAGGCTGAGAAGTCACAGAAAGGGTGATGGGAACATGTCCTGAGCAGGATCAGCATTCCCACAGCCCCCAAATCACAACATTTACAATGGGCATCACAAACCTCCCTGCTCCTGACCCGAGGACTTCCACAGCCACCCCTGGAAGTGCCAGGCCGGGCTGGACAAAGCCGGGAGCACCCTGGGACATCTCAAGGTGTCCCTGCCCAGCAGAACCCACGGAATGGTTTATTCCAGGATTCCCTGCAGAGATGCCAAAAGTCTCACTTCCCCTCCTTGGAAGCAGTGCCTGTGACACTTCCCCGCCATGGCTTTCTATTTGTACTGAAATGTGTGTTTGGTGGGTGAGAGCGCGGCGTGGTTTGAACAGTTGGCAGGAGTTTTATTTTTGGGCAGGAGGCAGGGAGGATTTGGTGAGCTAATTAAGAGTTTGTGAAGTTTTCCCGGAGAAACGAGAGAGAGAGAGGCCCGGGAGCTGCCTTCCTCCTCGTTTGCCACCACCTCCTCCTCCTCCTCCTCCTCTCGTTTATCAATCTGTTAATTAACGGCGCTCATTCTCCTCCCAGCCCCGCCTGAGCCCTGCCCGGGTGATTATCTGATGAGGCAGCGCTGATAAGGCGTGTGGGAAAAGGTATTCCTTGTGTGTGTGTGGGCTCCCCATCGCTATGGAAACAGGCAAATATTTGCAGACCTCCACTCCTGATTAATAAACACCTCTCCCCTATTATAGCAAGGATTCCCGGCGACTGGCTCGTCCAACTCGGCGGAATTTCGGGCTCAGCTTTACCAAGCTGATATTTTATCCTGGTGGTTCCCATCTGGGGGCAGGGGGGAGAGGGATCACACACATCCCTGGGGGGAGGGATGCACATCCAGCCCTCAGCCAGAGCCCAGATGTGATTCTGTGGATGCTCTGTCCCGTGAAGGGGGCACGGCTGTGTTTGGGTACCTGACTTTACACAAAGTTCCAAAACTTCCACGGGGATGAAATTCCACGGCCCACCTGGAATTCTCTGCTGCAGGAAGAGCTCCATCACCTCCCAAACCCTCTTGGAATTCCTGCAGAGCTGAGCAGGGAGGGGAGGATTCCCAAGGGCAGCCAGGCAGAAGGAAGAGCTGCGGGAAGGGAGCGCAGCCCCTCCCGCTGATCTGCAGGGCCTTGGGGCATCTCTGGGAACAGCTGCAGCCACCTCGGGCTAAATCCTCTCCCCACTGAATGGAAAACTCCCCGTGACCTCCAAAGGGCCACACTTGTGGCCAGGAGCTGCACAGGGACCATCCCAATCAATCCCAGGGCTGGCAAAGGGAAGGGGAGGCAGAGAACTCTGCACTTTCCCCTGCTCTGTCCTTTGCTGGGGGATTTTTCTCCAGGGATTCTCTTGATTTGTAAAGAAAGCTGAGATAACACCATAAAGTCAGGGAATCATGGAATGCCTGAGCTGGGAGGAGGCCCTGGAGGTGTTTCCAGCCCAAATGATTCTGTGATGGGAGCTCCAGGTGCCAAAAATCGGGTCTGCCCCAGCTCAGCATCCCACAGTGAAGGTTTCACTGAGGTCCCCTTGACCTCCAGCCTCCAAATTCCCTGCTCCCAGCATCCCAGCCTTGCAATTTGTCACAATGACAGAGGTGGGAAATGTTTAAATCAAGCAGCAATTAATGCATTGTGAAGCACTTGAGGTAATTGTCTAATGAGCAAGGCATTACCTGGAGTAGGAGCACATTTCCCAGCACAGCCAGCGGGGGAACAATTGGGCCGTGCTGGGTGAATTTTGGGCAGTGCTGGGTGAATTTTGGGCAGTGATGGGTGAATTTTGGGCATTGCTGGGTGAATTTTGGGCAGTGCTGAGTGAATTTTGGGCTGTGCTGGGTGAATTTTGGGCACTGCTGGGTGAATTTTGGGCAGTGCTGGGTGAATTTTGGGTTGTGCTGGGTGAATTTTGGGTTGTGCTGGGTGAATTTTGGGTTGTGCTGGGTGAATTTTGGGCAGTGCTGGGTGAATTTTGGGCTGTGCTGGGTTTTTTGGGCATTCCTGGGTGAATTTTGGGTTGTTCTGGTTGAATTTTGAGCCGTGCTGGGTTTTTTGGGCAGCTCAGGCTGGGATTTGCAGATTCCCCCGAGCTCTGGGACGTCAGGAAGGAAGAATCCCCCTCACAATCTCAATTTTTTGTTTGTCCTGGTGCTCCCAGGAGCTGCTGAGCCAGGCAATTCCCCCCAGTGTTGGCATCTTTACCTTGCAAAGCTGCTGATCCCGTGCTCTCCTGCATCCTGCTCCTCTCAGCTCCCTGCTCCCGAGCTTGATTCCATCCCTGCCTCTGCACAATCAAAATCAATAAAAAGCATTTGTTATAAAGGAGCCCAGATTCAAATAAGCAGCTTCACACAAAATGTGATTTATGCTCTGCAGAGGGGAAAACATCCAGTAAGCAGAAAAGGAACTTGGATTGTCTGGCCAGTGAATCCCTGTCCTGCTTTAGTTACACTTACACACAGCAAAATGGGATTGCATTGCATTCATTTCCCATTTATTATCCACGGAAAAGGAGCGGCATTTCCCTGCTAACAGGGATTTTAATCAGGGTCCTTCCATGGCAGAGCGTGCCAGGCTGCTCTGAGAGCCTGGGATTGCTGCTTTTCCATGGAATTAGCTGCTACTTTAGCACAGATAGTAAAAACTAATTAGTGGCTGGCTTTAAAATTAATGACATTGGTGGAAATTCGTGACGTGGGAGGCGCTCAAGAAACTTTCCTTGTGGCAATGTCTCTGTAAGAGTTTTAAAAACCCTCTCCTCTCCCTAAAAATGAATGAAAGAGTATTTGAAAGGAAGAAAACTGACTGCAAATCACAATGAGATTTGAAAATCAAAAAGCCTGTGAAGAAGACGAGCATTTTTTCCAAGTTTCACTTGAATTCTCATTCTTTTCTCTCACTGGTCGTTGATAAATCCATCCTTGAAGATTTGAGCCTGCTTTACTTTACAGAACACCCCCAAAAAAAAAGGAAATTATTCCAGGAGGCACCTAAACCAGTACAAAATTCGAGCATGAACCCCAAAAGCAATCCAAAGAAATCAATGTACAGTTGGAGGAAGTTGGAATTGCCCCTCTCGGCCGGGCAGAGGAGGAGCAGGAGCCGCAGATCCTGGGATGCTCCAGCTCCTCCAACATTGATGAGCCCTCATGAATATGCAAATGAGGGCTAATGGCTACAGCCTGCTGCTGAGAACATGAATATTTCATCCCAGCCTGGGAGCAGCCCAGTTTTGGCCCTTCATTAATTAATCATTCATTAACCACCAGGCAGAGCCCTGGATCTGGCGTTTCCCAGCATTTAGGGATGGCCGGTACCCAAACCCGAGGGGGTTTTTTATTTTTTTTTTACCTGAAATTCCTGAAATGTGAGGATTTCCTGTCCCCCCCTAGAAGGGATTGTTCTCTCACAGAGGGAACACCCCCAGGGTTCACTTTTGGAACATTTTTGGAACATTTCTTTAAGTTTCTATTTGAGTTTTGGATGGGAGGGGTGTTGGGAGCTGACACGTTTTTTCTCCCAGCTCCTCTCTCTTTCTGCCAAGGATGGTGTGAAGAGAGGAAATGTCAGGAGAAAGGGATGAAGGTCAGGAAAATTCCCTTTTTTATTTTTGGGGATTTGGGTGTTCAGAGCACGACCAATGCCGCTGTTTATCCCAGAACCTGGGAAAAGTCTCCAGATCCACCCAAAAACCTCAGGATTGTGGCTCTCAGTAGAAGGGGGAAGTTTTTGATGAGCTGCACCTCATTAATTGCTGGATAAAATGTAAACAAGGCTTGGAAAAAAGGAAACCTAACTTTAATAATAATTTCTCCTGCCTTCAATATCGATGCCCCTGCTCTCAGCACAGCTTGCAATTAGGGAAGAGAATTTCTCTTTTCGTGCATTTTTGGTGCATTTGGAGGCTGTGCCACCACCAGGTTCTGACATTTCAATCTCGGCAGAGTTAAAAAAATGAAATTAAAAAAGGCTGATTTCATTTTTTTCCTCACCACCTTAATAGAAAGAGAAAGTGGGTACGATCTCGGGGTTTAGCGAGGTTGATGATCTTCTTTTGATGCTAATTAATTACAAATCATCATAAAAACAAATGAAAAGCACTATAGTTGCAGCAGTGGGGTGGGTTTTTTTTTAATGCTTATGAAATAATGCATCTTTATGCATTTGTTTATTTGCCATGGAAAAAAAAAATGTAATTTATATTCATAGACAAACAGCTCCAGCACGTGGAGCTCCCAGCTCCAGCTGCTTTTTCCCTTTTGTTTTCCTGGTGGCAAATCCCAAAGTCCTGCCCTCCCTCCGAGGGATTTATCCACAGGCTGGGGAATATCCACCCTGAATGATTCCCAGTGTATAAAAGGGGAAATGGGAGCTGGCATCACATCCCAGCTTTCTGTGTGCCACTCTGGGAGCTTTGAGCAAGGATTTTGTGTCCCCATCCTCTGCTGGCTTTTCCCAGGTGTGCAATAAACACCAAAAAAAAAAGGCTGGGAAGAGGCTTTGGGTGGAAGCAGCAGCAGATCCAGGTGGGAGCAGCTCCTCCTTGGTGTGGTTTTTGTCTTGAGCCGTGGCTGGGAGCAGCCCCCAATTCCTGGGCACATCCCAGGGGTGACAAACAGAAGCTGGGATGGGATGAGAGGTGAAAATGAGCACAGCAAGGCCAGGGAGGCAGAGCAGAGCTCAGCATTCCCTGCTCATTCCCATTGTGGGTACAATTCTGGTTTGGAATTTACAAGTGGAGAGGGGAGGAGGGTTATTTTATTTCATCCATCGCTATCAAATCCAACAATTCCAAAGATGTTCCCTCTTCCATGTCCAGGGGATTGGGCTCCTTCCTCTGCCTGGGGGGAAAAACTTCAAAACTTGGAGCAAAAAGCTCACCCTGGTGCTTCCTAAATCCATGAGGGACTCCAGGCCAGTGGAACAAATCCTTAGGAAGCCACAACTTCCCAGCACCTGTTTCCTTGGGAATTTAGGAAAGATTTCTATGGATAGGAGGAAAAGGAGCTAAGAATAAAGGAAATGATCCTCCAGGAATATTTCCCTAAGCAAACCAACACCAAACTTTAATGCTGCCATTCCCAGCTGGAGAGGGAGCTGTGGAATCCAGAGCACAAATCCCTAAAACCTCCCTTTAGGGAAATGCCAGAATTGCTTCTCCTGCCTCCAGGGATTCTGTTTCCCTCTCTGGAGCTGCCTTTTCCATGGATTTTCCTAAAGATTCTGCTTCCCTCTGGGTCTGTCCTGACCAGATCCCTGTTCCCTGCTGCCTTTTCCATGGATTTTCCTAAAGATTCTGCTCCCCTCTGGCTCTGTCCTGACCAGATCCCTGTTCCCTGCTGCCTTTTCCATGGATTTTCCCTGGAATTCTGCTCCCCTCTGGCTCTGTCCTGACCAGATCCCTGTTCCCTGCTGCCTTTTCCATGGATTTTCCCCTCCCAGCCCGTGTTCCTTGCCCCCTCCCAGCGGGATGGCTTTGCTCTGAGCACACCGGCTGTCTCCTCCTCACATTCCCGGTGAATATTTCGGGATGCCCCGGGGGCGGTGCCGCCTCCCGATCCTTCTCCCCTCCGACCCCGGCCGTGCAGGTGCGGGAACGGGGCACATGTGGCAGCCAGATGTGCTCGGCTAATCCCGGAATATTCATCGGGAGCTGCTCCTCGTTATTCGAGCCCCAACCTCGCGCGTTGCAGCCGCGGCAGATGGGGAAAAAAAAACCAAAAAAAAAACCGCGGGGAAGTGTAGTTAACATTCCTGCTCGTTCCTGCAGAAATAATGAGCCGGTGCCACGTGCCAAATGGGAGCCTCATTTCCCAGTCCTGCTGGAAGCGCAGGGAGAGGAGCAGGCAGCTGTGGGGAGGGACTGAGGCTTTGGAGGGGCTGGCAGGGCTGGATGTGATGCTCTGGATTTATCCTTGCTGTATTCCAGGCTCTGTGATGCCCAGGATGCAGCTCTGGGCTCACAGGGAGCAGCTCTGGGCAGGACTGAGGCTTTGGAGATGCTGGCAGGGCTGGATGTGATGCTCTGGATTTATCCTTGCTGTATTCCAGGCTCTGTGATGCCCAGGATGCAGCTCTGAGCTCACAGGGAGCAGCTCTGGGCAGGACTGAGGGTTTGGAGATGCTGGCAGGGCTGGATGTGATGCTCTGGATTTATCCTTGCTGTATTCCAGGCTCTGTGATGCCCAGGATGCAGCTCTGAGCTCACAGGGAGCAGCTCTGGGCAGGACTGAGGGTTTGGAGATGCTGGCAGGGCTGGATGTGATGCTCTGGATTTATCCTTGCTGTATTCCANAGGGGTTGGAGGGGGTGGCAGGGGTTGATGGGATGGCCCGGGGTTTATCCTTGCTGTATTCCAGGCTCTGTGATGCCCAGGATGCAGCTCTGAGCTCACAGGGAGCAGCTCTAAGGCAGGACTGAGGCTTTGGAGATGCTGGCAGAGCCCTGGGTTTATCCTTGCTGTATTCCAGGCTCTGTGCTGCCCCATCTCCTCCACAAACACCTTTGGAAGTGTTTGCTGTGTTAGAATAAGGCCCGGGTTTAATTGCAGCGGGAGGAGGGGGAAAGGGATCGTTTCCAAAAGGACACAACACCGGGATATTTATGGTCCCATTCAGAGCTCAGCTTTGCCTTAAAGAGGTGGGGATTTCCATGTGTTAAGTGCTCCTACAAATCTCCTCTACCCTTTCCTGGAAAAGGGCAAGACAATAATAATTGGTGAATTTATGTGGTGAGAAATCTGTACTGCAGAGCTCGGCAAAGGGAGCTGCACCCATTCCTGCCTCTGCTGGAATCCCTCAGTGCCCCTGATCCAAGGGAGAGGCTGCTGGGACAGGCCCAGACAGAAGTTTGGGAAATTTCTCTGTCTGCAGCCTAAAGTGAACCAAAATGGAATGGATTTACCAGGATGGACTCATGGAGTCCTTTGGAATGCCAGGAATTGAGGGTGGAAGAGACCTCCAAGACCACATCCCCAGGGCAGGTAAATCCCTGCAGGAATGGGGATTGTGCCACCACTGCCACATCCCCAGGACAGGTAAATCCCTGCAGGAATGGGCATTTCAGCTCTGCCAGTGCCTTTTCCACGGAGGAATTCTCCTGAAATCCCACCCGGAGCTGTGGGAGGCGTTAATCAGCCGCTAATTGATCTCTGTCCCGAACTCCTCCCGATCCCTTGGAGCCGGGCTGGCGCAGGGAGGAGCGGGCTGGGAAAGGCGCTCGCGTTTGTGCCGCGAGCCCCGGAGAAAGCAGCGCCTTTCCCGAGCCTCCTCCTCCGGGAGAACGGCTCCTTCCCAGCCGAGGCGTGCCAGGCTGACATTCCTCACAGTTTGGGCTTTGGAATTGCCGCCTGCCTCCTCTCTGAGCTGCTCTCGGGGGCGGCCAGGTACCTGTGGATTGGGGATGCTGAGCTGGGGGATCTGTGTCAGGAGCCCTGCCAGGGATGCAGGGACAGCCGCAGCTCCTCGGCAAACGTGGGAATTGCTGCCCTGCATCCCTTCCAGCCCTGCCCTCTGCACCGGGAGCTGTGTGCTGGCCGTGTCCCGGTCCCTCTGCAGCTCTCCTGGAATCCCCTCAGGCACTGGAAGGTGATGCCCGGAGTTTATCTGTGCTGAATTCCAGGCTCTGTGCTGCCCTGCACAGACACCGAGCAAATCCCGCTCCTGCTGCGCTCCAAGGACAAGGGAACGAGTTCTCAGGCACAAAAGCACAAAAAGATGGGACTGGAGGAGGAAAACAGGATGGATGGGACCTCAGAACCCAAAGCTGCAATTGCACAATTAAACCTCAATATGCAAATGGATCAAAAATTATAAAAGCGTGAGACCTGGTGACCTTTTGTCCATTTTTGTGTCCATTTTGGGCCCACCTTGGCTGTAGCCCTGGCCAGGCTCTCGTGTATCCTTTCAATAAATCCCTGCTTTATTCTCCAGCTCTGTCCAGTCTCTGTTCCAGGCCAGCCTTCCCTGAATCCTTCCCCTCTCCAGTCCTGCCCTCCTCCAGGATTTCCAGTGTTAACAGAGGGAGCCCCAAGGTACAAATCCCTGTCATTCCCCCTATGCTTTGCCCTTCCTACAGAGCTTTGTGCAGCTGTTTGCCCCCAAATTCCCCAAACCCATCCTTTGCTGGGCACATCCCCATCCCCAAATCCCACATCAGGCAGAGCAGAGGAGTTCAGGGTTAAAGGCAGAGGTGTTGGAATTCTCCTGATGATGCATTCCCAGGCTGGGAGCTGGCACTGCAGGAGTGCAGGAGAAGCTGCTCAGGAGCTGCTCCAGGATCTGAGGGACTCCCCAGGTAACTTTGGGCTGTTCCATCCCCAATCCCAGGCTGTCCTCTCCTCCCTTTGCCTGTTTATCTCCAGTCTGTCTGTTTAGATTCCTCCCAAACGAGATGGGAGCCCGCTCCTCATCCATCTGTTATTTACATCCTTCGTTTTCCTGAGGTGTCTCCAACAAATCCTGGCTGGATGCTCTCTCTGTGTTATTAAGAAAACAGCTGTAAAAATATGAACTGCAGGGTCTGATTGTGTTCCCTGCCTGGAGCCAAAGCCAGACCGGATGGATGCTGGGCCCTGGAATGTGGCTGCTCTCCAGAGCCCTCCCCTGCTCCCTGCTCTGCTCCTGCTGCACTTCCAATCCTGCACCCAAAGGCTCCTCCTTAAATCCTGGCATTTCCCCCACCAGGGGCCTTTTTAGTCCATCTCGGCCCTGTTTTGGCTCGGTGCTCCTCCTTTTGAAGGGGATGAGCAGCTCCTTGCAGGGACACTTCCCCGAGGATGTGATCTGGAAACTTTCATTTGGGGGATGTGTGGCTACCCAAGCTGCCGAAGGGCAGCGGGAATTGGAGGCACGGTGCATTTTACCCTGAGCTGTGCTCTCCTGGGAGCCGGAGGCTGAGTGTTTGTGGCATTTTTGATGTTTCCATGGGGATCGCTATAGAAACAACTCCGCTACCCCTCGGTTTATTAATTTACTTTGTTAGGGAACCAAAGGTAAAACCGCGGCTCCAAAAGAAACAATGCCTTGAAAGAGATTTCGCCTCGTTTTCCAGCGGGCCGAGGCCTTGAGTTTGTGTTTGAAAGGACAACATTTGCAGCTAATTGAATCCAGTCAAAGGAATGAGATTCCACAAGGTTTCCTTTGAGACCGCAAAACAACAGCTGATCTATGTCACAACACATTACGGGCACCGGGAGCATCCTCGGCCGGCCCTGCCCGGGGAGCCCCGGGAGCTCCGCAGCTCCTCGGCCTCGTCCCTCCCTGCCCGCGGGGAAAGGATGGAGCACGGAGCAAATGTTCTTAGGGAAATTCGGGGTGACTGGGGAGCTGCGCTGCTCCTGGAAAAGCCTGGCCCTTCCCAGGTTAACCCCGAGCCTGCTGGAGGAGCTCCGAGCTGGTTTTGAGTTCCAGATGCTGCACGCTGATGGTGCAGCCCAGCACCCGGAGTGCCGTGGTACCCACGGGGATGCTCAGGAGCTGCTCCAGGCTCCCGAGGATGCTCAGATCCCTTCAGGAATGTGGGAGCAGCCAAAACTCCCCCCCTGACGTTTGAGAGCCGTTCAAGGCTGGCTGCAGAGCCCCAGGCTGGGCTCAGCCCCTTCCCAAGGTCTCAGCCCTCGGTGATTGTTGTGTCTCTGTAGCTCAGCTTGTTTTCCTCCTGTCCTTTTTATGGCATTGCTGTGCTTTTTCAAACAAAAGCAAAGAGGCATTTTCCTCTTTTCCTTCCAGGCTGTGCTGAGAGCTCCCTGCTCCAGCCCAGCTGCAGGGCAGAGTGTGGGGAGGGATGTGGGGCTCATCCCTTCCTTCCCTGTGCATCCCAGCCCTGCAGGATCCCAAATGCTGAGTGTGGGGCTCATCCCTTCCTTCCCTGTGCATCCCAGTCCTGCAGCATCCCAAGGGCTGTGTGTGGGGAGGAATCCCAGCCCTGCAGGATCCCAAATGCTGAGTCTGGGGCTCATCCCTTCCTTCCCTGTGCATTCCCATAGCCTGGGCACACAGGGAAGGTGGCTCTGGGATGGCAGAAGGTCCCTGTGCCCTGAGCAGTGCCAGCCTTGGCAGCAGGAGCTGCTTTTCCCTGCAGGCTCACGGGTGACAAACAAGGTGAGCTGGGAACAGCTGCAGGCCTGGGTTCTGCTCCATCCCAGCAGAATTTGGGCTGGGAATGCTGCAGGACCCTCCAGGGGAGGCAGAGGGGATAAAAATGGAGAGAATCCCCCAGGATGAGGAGCTGGAAGGATTGATTGGATCTTTGATGGGAATGTTTTAAATCCAGGGTAGCAAATTCTCTCAGTGCCTCATTTGGAGAGTGAGACATCCACTGGATTCTCAGGAAGGTTCCTGTGTCAAATCCAAGGGAAATCCCAGGGCAGGAACCCACCCTCACTCGGTGAGGGGATTTCTCATGGGATGATTTCCATGGGGAAAGGACCCTCAACCCCTTCCAGCAGCCCAGGCTGCTCCAAGCCCCATCCAAGCTGGCTTTGGAGACTCCCAGGGATGGAGCAGCCACATCCTCCCCATCCCCAGGGATGGAGGAATCACAACCCCTCTCCTTGTCTCCAGGAAGGATCTGCAGCTCTCTCAGCTGAACACACGTTCCCTGCCCTACATAAAATTGGGGCAGATTTCCAAAAGTGTTTGGGTGTTCCAAGAGGTGACACCTGTGACAAGGAGCAGCCTATTTCCAAGTGTGTTCCCAGGTGCCTGCTGACAAAAGGCGCTTCCCGAGCGCAGCCCCCAATCCTCGCCGGTATTTTGGGACCTCTGAAGCCAAGAGCTTGGCCAGAGCTGTTGGAATTTGGGGGGAATTATGCAATGTTTTAGGTTGGAAGGGATTTTAAGGATCAGCTCTGTTTTACCAGGGTGCTCCAAATCTCAATGTCCAGCTTGGCCTCGGGCACTGCCAGGGATCCAGGGGCAGGCACAGCTCCCAGGCAGGAATTCCTTCCCCAAATCCCATCTGAGCCTCCCCTTTTCATTGCAGCACCTGTGGATTGCTCAGGAGTGAGGATGCCACTGCTCCTGTGCCCTCCCCAGCTCCCTTTGCCCTCCTGAGCACCTCCCTGTGCCCTCAGAGCTCAGATGTTCTCTGTCTGACAGGGCACCAAGGATTTCCCAGAAGTGGTCACTTCCCAACCCTGCTTAGATCCTGTGTGGAACCTGAAATGTCCCTGCAGGGTGGCACAGCT
>WEIU01024475.1:1056-12953 GCA_013389925.1 Aegithalos caudatus
GTGGTTTAATAAAAGAAGAACAAGTACTGCTCGGTTAAATAAAAGAAGCTTATTCCACCGAGCCAAGGAAAAGATGTAACGAAGTTTCTAAAATATAACAGAACCACAGTAGTTTGCAATAAGCTACAACAAAATGCTTGTTTTGAAAGAAATGATCTGATTCTGATGTTTGAATCATTAATTCTATCTGCTGTCTAGAGGCATGTTATTTCAATCTGATGGTAAAAATATTATAAAAAGTGTATGCTTATCACTGTCTGGGGATACACTGTGTGCTGATACACTGCACTATCTGCTTTCAGCAGGTGCAGAAGTCCCTGAACTGCCTGTTTCTTGTTCTCTTTGAGCACAGCTGAATTTCTAGACTGGAATTACCGATCTTGGTTACTGTACAAGCAATCATTTCTGGCGGAGTAGCAGTGACACCCGGTGGCCATTACATAAATTTGGAAAATTCCCAGGTGAATTCCACCTTCATCTGCCTGTCTTCCTGCCCTTGGTGCGTTTGCAGGTACATTAAATACACAGACCAACTGACCCTTGCATTAGCAGGCAAGTCTTTAACCACAAATTGTCTGATCATCAATAGATTTTATCCCTTTTCATTTTGAGAAAATTATGTCCAAGCAGGAGAAATTCTACAAAATTACAGTCTAAGGTGGCAGATTCTGTGCAGTTTCCCTCGTCTATACCAGTTCAAGGAACTGTTGAGGCTGTCATACATCACTTCCACTCCAACACCTCTGCCTAAGCACTGTCTGTTGAAGCAGGTTTTCCAGTACTGTGTCCAGTGAGATTTCGAAGAGCTTCAGGGCCTGAGATTCCAAACTTCTCTGAACAAACTATCCCAGTGGTTGAGCCACCTTACAGCTAAAAAATATGCTCTTGTGTGCAGTAGAATGTAATGTGTTTTAAATTCTGTCTGTTGTCTTCCTATCAGCATCACTGAATAGAGCTTTGCTCTGTCATCTCTAGTCCCCTTGTGAGGTATNACATGACCTGATTCCTAAATTTCCTTAGTGGACATTTTTTGACTCTTTCCTGTATGTCCATGTCTGTCTCGTACTGTGTAGCTCAGAGGAGGATACAGTACTCCAGGTGTGGCACCACCAGCTAAGTAGGGTCAGGTGCTCAGGGTTATTCTATGTCAGATGAAAAACCTTGCATTTCCCTCTGTCGAGCAGAATTTTTTGCTGTCCCATTTCTCCAGTCTGTGTCCCTCTGTATGGCAGCAAAGCCATCTCATGCATTAGCTACTTCTCACACTTTTGTCTGTTCTGCAAACTTGATGCAGGTGCAGCATACCTAATTGTCTAGAGCAAAATGAGGATATTAAACAGTATCGGCCCAGCAATTTTACCACCCCATGGAATACATGACTGACGATCAGCCTCCAGATAGACTTTGACCTCCAGATAGACTCCACGACCTTCTGGGCCAGCTCTTTGACCAGATTTTAATCTTCAGTACCCACTTATTTAACCTGATTTTTTTTTTCCTAGTTTCTCTTTTAGAATGTTGTGGGAGACTGTGTCAAAAGCCAGCCTAATACAAGATAAACAATGTTTACTGTGCTCCCCTCATCCATCAAGCTATTCACCTTGTTGGAGAAGCCTATCAAATTAGTTAGATATGACTTCCACTTTGTAAGTCAATGCTGACTACTCCTGATCACCTTTTCATCCTTCATGTGTCTAGAGACAGTTTCCATCACCTTCTAGGGACTGAGGAGAACTGGTCTGACCTGGGCTTCTCTGACTCATTCTTCTCTCCCTTCTTGAGGATAGGATTCACATTTTTTCCCTGCCGATACTCTGATACTAGCTGTCCCATCTACCCTCTAAAGACAACCAAGAGTGGTCTTTCAATATTGCCAGCTTCCCTCAGCCCTTGTGAGTGCAAGCTGTCAGGTTTCACAGACTGCTGCACATCCAGTTTATCTGTTTTCTAAAGTCTTCCCAGCTTGAATTTTCTTTCTGGTCTCAGAAATCTAGGATTCCTGAAGTCTGATTTTACCAGTAAAGACTGAGGCAAAAGAGGCTTTATGTACACTGGCCTTTTCCTTTTGTAACATGATCTCTGCTCCATCTAGGGATAAGCCCACATTTTCTTTGTCTTTCTTTCATTTATATACTTGCACAATCCCATCTTGTTGCCCCTCACATTCTTGATCAAATTCAAATCCAGATAGCCTTTGGCTTTTCTATTCCCACCCCTGCATGATCATGTGGCATATGTATCTTCATCTTTGGTCATAATTCCTGCTGTTCCTAGTCATCCTCAGAGAGGAGTTTATCACTGCTTGAGAGGAAGCCAAAATGAATACTCTTAGCTCTGATGAAGCTGGTGTTATACTGAGACCCCAGCTGTTGAAACTTGCTATATAAAAATATTTTGCTGCTGGCCCCCAGGCTGTTTCCTTCCTCAGGCTTAAATGTTCTTTAGGACTGAGGTGATTTTTTTAATGGTTTTATATTACAAGGAACAGTGAATAGAATCACTTGTTGGTGTAGAGAAACAACAAGCAAACTTGTTTCTTTGTTCTTGTTTTCACTTGAATCATAAGGAGAATGACATTTGTTCATCTGTGTTTCTACATGGAGTCATAGAATCATCAAGCAGATGTGCAATAAATGCAATAAAGGTCCATCTTCCGTCTGTGTCCAGTTTTGAGCTCCTCAGTACAAGAGAGACATGGAGGTCCTGGAGTGGGTCCAGTGGAGGGAAACAAAGATGATTAAGGAACTGGAGCATCTCTCTTATGATGGAAAGGCTGACGGAGCTGGGCCTATTCAGCAGCTAGAAAAGATGACTGAGAGAGGATCTCATCAATGACTATCAGTATCTGAAGGGAGGGTACCATGAGGGTGGAGCCAGGCTCTTCTGAGAGATGCCATGCAAAAGGACAAGAGGCAGCAGGCAGAAACTGCTGCACAGGAAGTTCCACATGAACATGAACAAGAAGTTCCTTACTGTGCAGGTGACCATGCACTGGGCTAGGCTTCCCAGAGGGGTTGGAGAGTCTCCCTCACTGGAAATATTCAAGAACTGTCTGGATTAAATCCTGTGTAATGTCCTCTAGGATGACTCTGCTTGAACCTTGAGCAGGGATTTTGGACCAGATGACCTACTGTGGTCCCTTCCATCCTGACCCCCTCTGTATGAATACCAGAAGGAGGAAAAGGCTGAAATGCTGTGGTGTGCCTGGGAGCAATTCCCAAACAGTTCTCCCAGGCTCCTTTAACCTCCAGGGCAACTTCCTTTGGGATTTTTCTAAGCAGGTCCCTGAACTGTTCAAATTCTGTTTTTCTGATGTTCAGGACTGTTTTTCTTCTCTTTTTCATTCCTCCTAGGACCTTGTATGCTGTAGCCTAAGAATGTCCTCAACCTCCTTACCTGTAACTTGTTTAACCTTGTTTGAAAGTTGCAGGTTGAACAGGGCATTTTTTCACATCAAGTCATTGGCCACATGCATCAGAAGTTCCCTTCAGCACATTTTGTATATCTTGTGGTTTCTTACCACCAGCTGTATTGCTGTTTAAGCACACATCAAGGAGGTTAAAGTCATCCATTGAGATCAAGTATCTTTGATGGTGAAGATTTCTCAAGCTACCTAAACAACATTTCATCTGTCTCCTTTTACTGATTAAGTGATAGCAGGCACCTACTATTATTATCACGCCTCCTGATTTCACAGAATCATAGAATATTCTCAGTGGGAAAGGACCCACAAGAATCATAAAGTCCAACTCTTTAGTGAAAGGCCCATATAGGAATCAAATCCACAGCCTTGGCATTATTACCATCATGCTGTGTTCACAGACTTCTAATTCCCCTTGCTTCATGATTCTTGCATTAGTGTGCAAACATTTGTGGTAGGCTGCAAGTCATACTGCTTTTAGAGTGGAAATGCCAGAGTGCTTCCCCTGTCATGTTGGTCCTCCATTTGTCAGCCCCTTGTGTCCCCTCTTCCCTTCATGTTAACCCTCCTAGGCCCAGATGGTTTTAGAACACCCCTCACTAGGCTGGCAAGTCTGCTTACAAGGACAACTCTTGACCCTTCTCTCAAAGGTCTGTAATCACTCCTGACATGGTTTGGGTTAGTTACTCCGGCAGATTAAAATATTTCTTGATTATATGGTTTTTCAGCTTAAAATAGTCCAAAAAAATATCATAAGATTATGTTTGGGAAAAAAAAAAAAAACAAAAAAAACACAAAAACCCAAATCACACTACAACCAAATTCCTCAATATCTCTGTTTACAGTGGAAAAAAAGAAAAGAAAAATCTCAAGCCTAAAAAGCCATCACTATTAGGCTAGATGAGCAGAACATGACTTTAATTATCTATAAGCTGTGCAAAAGAAAAAGAAAATAAATTTCATCCACTATAATATTTACTCTGAATTATTGGATTTGCTCCATAGAGGGAGCTGATATTCCTTCTAATGCTTTTTAATATCTGCCTGTTATTGCTCCCTGCCAGAACTGTATTTCCAGATATGAGTAACTATTTATAGTGTAAAATCTATATAATAAACTCATTTCCCCCCCACTCAAGTTTATGACTTGTCTGTGAAGTGATAATGAAAACCTCATTATTTTGGCATGAGCTTATGAATTTTCTGTACCTAACCTTGATTCACTGTAGATATTCACAGCCCTCTTTGACCAGTCCTGAAGGCCCAATAACAGTATTTGAGTTTTTTCTCAGGTGACTGAAGTAGTGAATAGAGTTTATGAGATTTGAGATGATACACATGAATGTTCTCTGAAAAGAAAGATTTAAAAATAGATCATTACATATAGGAGTAAAAATTAATCTCCATAAATGGAGTTGGAAGGCTGATCAAGAAAATTTATGGAAAAATAGGTTGAACTTTAATAGGTTTTCACAAAATATGTTGTAGAAAATTGTTGCTGAAATATACAGAATTAATTAGAATAACAAACTCTCAGGCATTTGTGAAGGATTGTGGGCAAACCACAGAGATGATATTACTTGATTAAAAGGGAACACCGAAGTATTTGCTGTGGTGTTTTAATTTTGTGTCTCACCCTCTCTCCCAGCCTAGATCTCTGCTGTCTGCCTTTCTTTCTCTTCATACCCTGTCTTTTTCTCTTCACTTTTTCACTCTTTCTAACCTGTGTTTCTATCTTCCTCTGTCAGCCTATCACAGACTCCTTGGCCCCTCATCTTTCCATTCTCTTTCTCCACTTACTGACACACCTTTCCCCTCTCTCTTTCCCCCTTTCTTGTCTCTGTTGTGTTCTGTCTCTTGAATTGACTGTTGTAATGTGAAGAAGGACTTGTCCCCAAACCTTCCATTTCATGCAGTATTGTGGTCTAATTAATGATATTTTTTTCTTGTCATGTATTCTGCCTGTCTAAGTGTAGTGTAATGAAACCAGTAGTCATAGATATTTTAAACCTACAGGAAAGTCAGAAACAACTATTTCAGTCAAACTACCTGTCTTAAAGAGAAAATTCCCAGCCAGCAAGGAGCAAAATGCTACAGCTGAATTAAATTGTTTAATGAAAACTGCCATGACAAAATGGACTTTGAGAGGAAAAAGGCCTCTTTCTTTATATCTGATAAAGCTAAAAAGCAGTGTATTGAAAAGTCATTTCATAACTCACTCATGAACTAAGATAAACCTATCTGTTGAGGCCAAGGGTGCATTGTTAGTTAGAACTGTTGCATGTTTACATGACTGAAGAGTTATCAAAATCTATGAAGTTCAAGAAAGAGTTTATCAAAACCTTTGGTGTATGATCCCTTGCTCTCACTTTGCATGTGAAGGTCAAGTTTGAATAAACTAAACACAGCAGATTGAGAATCTTGCTGCTGATCAAGTTGTTTAGAGGACCTTCACTGCCTTTGTGATAGCTTTGTTCAGATTTGTGCTTCCTCACACAGCTTTGAGCTCAGAGATGTCTGAAATTGGCACTTGAATTTGTGGAAGTGAATTGATGTTCTAAAATCTAACTATTATAGACACTCTAATTCTGTCTTTTTTCCCTATCTTTCTTATACAGACTTTTTTTGGTAGGCTTTTCTTAGATAAACCACTGAGATATTGGTTGCAATTTCACAAACATTAAGCTGGTCTAGACTGGGACTCAAAGCTGAAGTGGTTGTCCAAGACCTAACCACTCTCCTGATTCTAATTCTCCACTGTTTGAAAGCATGCTTTTTGCTGATACAGTGAAGGAGTCAGTTTTTATGATGGCAGCAGAAATTAAGAAGTAAATGGGTGGTTTCTTTTAAGCCCAAATTTTGACACATAATAATCAGATTTAATTCCAGACTCTGATCATTTTGACTGTGATGTAGGCCTTGAAGCAAGCTACTGTGTTCTCTCTGCAATGTATTGTGACAGTTAGTTTGTCAGTTCTTAGATACTGTGATCAGGGCTAAGCAAATGGTGAAAGATGACATAAGGCTCATTTCCCTTCCATAGAATTAGAAAAGGATTCAGTAGTATGTTTTCCCACTATAGCTGGATTGATTTTGATGATCTGTGAAATACCCTTATGTGTTGTGTTTCTGTAGCCTTGAAAGGTACACCTGCAGAGATCTGGCCTCATATTAGGTTACAAGTTTGTAGAACTTGAGTCTATTGACAAGAGGGGTAAGAATGATTATCTAGGGAGCCAGACCAGAACTCAGTACTGGTCAGGTAAAGTCCCAGGTGACTGGCAAAAGGGGAACACTGTATGTATCTTTAAAAAGGTAGCAAGGAGGACCCTGGAAACTTCTGACAGATCAGCCTCCCTCTGTGCCTGGGAAGATGATGGAATACATCCTCCTGGAAGCTGTGCTAGGGCACATGGAGGACAGGGTGGTGATTTAAAATGGCCAGCACTGCATCACCAAGGGGAAGTCCTGCCTGATCTTCTATGATGGCGTGACTTCACTGGTTGACAAGAGAAGGGCAATTGATGTAATTTATCAGGATTTTTGTAAAGCCTTTTATGTGGCCTCCTACAATGTCCATACATTGGAGAGAGATGTTTTTGATGAGTGGACTATTGGATAAGAAGGTGGTTGGACAGTCACATCCAGACTGTAATTGTCAGAGTCCCAACTGACATCAGTGACAAGTGGTCCCTCAGAGATCCTTCCAGTACCAGCATTATTTAATATCTTCACTAACGGCATAAACAAAGGAATTGAGTGCATCCTTAGCAAATTTCCAGGCAGCACCAAGCTGAGTGATGTGGCTGAAAATTCTTAAGGATAGAATGACATCTAGAGGGACCTGGGCAAACTCGAGAAGTGGGCCCATGGGATTTAGGAAAGGAAGGTCCTGCTTGACCGACCTGGTCTCCTTCTATGACAAAGTGACCCACTTAGTGGATGAGGGAAAGAATGTATATGTTCTTTGTGTGGAGTTCAGTAGAGCCTTTGACACTGTCTGCTCCTGGAGAAAATGTCTGTTCATGGCTTGAATGAGTGCACTCTTCTCTGGCAGGATTTAGTTCCATTCATCACCACTCTCTGGGCTTGGCTGGAAGTCCAGGCCCAGAGAGTGGCAATGAATGGAACTAAATCCTGCTGGGGGCTGGTCAATACTGGTTCTCCCCAGGGCTCCGTACTGGGGCCAGTCCTGTTTAATGTCTTTACCAATGATCTGGATGAGGGGATTGAGTGCCCCCTCAGTCAGTTTGCAGGTGACAGCAAGCTGGGTGGGAGTGTTGCTCTGCTGGAGGGCAGGGAGGCTCTGCAGAGGGATCTGGACAGGCTGCATCAATGGGGCAAGGCCAAAGGTATGAGGTTCAACAGAGAGAATTGACAGGTCCTGAACATGAGGCAGCGGTGTGTCCTGGTGGCCAAGAAGGCCAATGGCACCTGGCCTGTATCAGAACAGTGTGTCCAGCAGGACCAGGGCAGTGATTCCTCCCTAGTATTCAGCACTGGTGAGGCCGCACCTCAAGTCTTTGTCCAGTTTTGGGCCCTTAACTTCGAGAAGGACATTGAGGTGCTGGAGCATGTCCAGAGAAGGGCAACAAAGATAGTAAAGAATCTAGGGAATATGTTTCATGAGGAATAGCTGAGGGACCTGAGAGTGCTTAGCCTGGAAGAGGCTGAGGGGGACTTTACTGCACTCTACAGCTATCTGAAAAGAGCAAGGGTGTCTCTTCTGCCATGTCTCAAGTGAAAGGGCAATTGGAAATGGTCTTAAGTTGTACCAGAGGAGGTTTGAATTAGATACTAGCTTTTTTTTTCATGGAAAAAGTGGTTAGGTGTTGGAATAGGTTTCCCAGGGAGGTGGTGGTGCTACTTTCTCTGTAAGTGTTCAAGTGGCATCTGAATGTGGCACTTCTAGCACCTGAATATAGCTTGAGATGATTACAGTAGTGCTAGGTTGATGATTAGATGGATAATCTTGAAGATCTCTTCTAACCTTGGTGATTCTGTGATTTTGTAATACTGGTCACTGTGTAATTCCTATTGAATTGGAAATCTTTTTCTCTAGTGGTGGTTTTGTGATCTCCGTCTGAAGTTTGCTCCTGGCAGGCTTGTGTCCCCATTGCTTCTTACTTCTCCAGGCACTAGCCAGAGTAAAGATCTGGACCTGGCAAATCCCTCCCCAGATAAGTGTAATCCTGACACCAGTCTGTGACTTTGCCACTGGTGAAAGAGTCAGTGCTCTCAACCAGGGCTCAAAACAGTATGGAAATTGTGGGGTAACCTAATTTCCTTCCATCTGACACTGTTGCCTCTGTGAGATATTTGTTTGTGGGAGGGTGATTCCCTTAGCTTCCCCTTTGCAACAGGGTAGGTTTATGCCCCCCTTCCTGTGAGGAGCCTAAATAATCTCCCTGGATGATTGCATCTTGACAAGTCAAGTGCCAAGGCAACTTAAGCGTGAATGTTTCAGTTTGGGGATATTTTGGGAAACAGCTGCTCCCACACATGCCGACAACCTGTTGTATGTCCCTGAGTTAATCTCTGCCAGGAAAGGACATGAGTATTGAAGATGTCTTCAGGAACAGAGTAACAGTCCTGTGAAGACCTCATCCTTCCTTTCATCTCTGCCCTGGTCACACAGCATTGGGTGAAACAGCACAAGATGAGACTCTCCTTTTCCCACTCACCACACCACACCACAGGAGAGGTTGCTTTTTTATACAGAACTGTTGGGACATAGAGCATCAGATTACGACTGGCTTTTAAAAGGAAACTTTCCTGTCTGATCATCCAGGGACTACTCTGGAGTCATGCTTTCACCACCTGAGCTGGAACCAAGGTGCTTTCACAATGGGTGGCTCCAGTGACATGATAGGTGCCTTATTTGACTCCTTACACCTCCCCCGCCTCCCCACTCACACAGCTGGACATGGTTTCCTTACTGGCTTGACCCCATGTTTCCCACAACAGAGTTTCAGACCTCTGGATCCTGAATTTAATCCTTGTTCAGCAAAAGAATCACAGCTTGAACTGGTGCCTCCAAGGAGGGACCTCAAACAAAGGAAACCCTGAGCTTTTATACCTCACAGTCTGTGTGTGTGAAAATCTGCCATCATCCTACTGGCTCCTCAACTCCTGCAGTGCCTTAGTATCTGGTGTCCTGGTTAGTGCCAGAGGTCACTGTGCCCTTTGTTGTGCAAAGGGTTGGCAATTCCTGGCCTCTTGCCTTGGGATCCCACCCAGAACTCAACCTGCAACTCTCCTACAGCTGCACCCTGAGCTACCTGCACTATGTTCCTCACCAGCTTGGAAAGAGAGATCCTAAATCTTATATTCAGTGAGAGATTTCTAACCTGTATTTCTGTTCCTGGTAGCAGCCTCACTCATGCTGGCAAATGTCAGACAAACACGCAGCTGTTACAGCCATGGCTATGTGCAATAAATGGATCAGCCAAATTAAAACTCAATAAGGTATTTATTGATAATTTGTAAAGATCGAATTTCGGAACAGCCACAATCAAGGACAGCCCTGAGCCCAGGATCGGAGCTGAGTGAAACTGAGATCAGCCTCTGGCTGCACTAACCTAAATTGGCTTTTGGTGAGCCAGACTTTATACAGTTTTTCAGCCCCAAGGCTAAGAAACCCTTAGTTCTTTCTTGAGTCCTAGTTAGTTAGTATTCATTTTTAGCTGCCGATCCACTGATGCGATTTCTGAACAGGAAAGGGTGGATGAATAGTCCAGCTACTGGTCCACTGATGAGGTTTCCAGAAGGAAGGGTGATTGAATACGTTTACTGGAACCTGGACATTCAGATTCACAGTCTCGATGGGCGAGATCAGATTGATATCTTGTGTTAACTGCTGGGTCATTGGTGAGATAGGTGGGACTGCTCTGCCTTGTATCCTTCTGTTTCAATTGTAAATCACCCTGTTCCTTGGTTTCCAGCATTCAATTTTGCAATCACTGGCAGGTGGGTTTGTCTTGGATCAGAAATGCCTTTTGCATTATTTTATATCAGTACAATATAACACGAATTATACACCACATTTATAACACTATGCAAACTTGAATTTGGCAGGAGCCTCTCCTGCAACCTTAGCTTTGGTCATCCTTCAGTGGCCAGTCTGGAAAGTTCTACCTTGGAGAGTTCTGGTAACACAGAAAGATTTGTATCTTCAGTGAAATTGCTTAGAGGATGTCTAACAACTTTGTGAATTTTTAAAGGAGATGCATCATTACAGAAATCTGGATTAATCCTTATAGTACAGTTGAAACTGGTATGACTGATTCCTACCACCACTATACATGAATCCCTGGCTTTTCTCTGAAGGGAAACAATAGTTTTTCCCCAGCATCCCACTTACTTTTTCAACTCAAAAAATCTTGACAATTCTTTCAAAAGGAACCGTTATTTGTTTTGCATTACTATTCTTCAACTGAACTATGTAATAGATTTTTATGTTGTGAGCAAGAAGTACAAGAGTTCTGTGAAGTCTTTTGACAAGGCAAACTTTGTGAAAACTCATAGACTCAGGATGATAAGATCTGTTGGCAGGAAGCATAAAGAGGAGATTTTCTTCTTTACAAAAAAAGGGGATTGGGATTCAAGTGCGTTCATTCTATTATTTTTAAGCTACAATAGAAAATCAGAACAGACAATCTGAAA
Organism: Aegithalos caudatus; assembly: GCA_013389925.1. Lineage (NCBI taxonomy): Eukaryota > Metazoa > Chordata > Aves > Passeriformes > Aegithalidae > Aegithalos > Aegithalos caudatus. The sequence goes on from WEIU01024475.1 coordinate 12,143, forward strand.
AAAGGGATTTATTTAACACAAAGAAAAAGTGGTTTTTAAGAATATCTTGCTCTGAAACAGCACCTTACATTGCAACTTCTGAATCATTATTCTCAAGTTGCTGCAAGTGCCCAGTGTGATGGAAAGTCACCATGACAACCACCACACCTTATTGTATTTTTATATTGAGGGCATTAACATCCTGCTATGGTTGTGATTTTTGATACTTGGGCTGATATGTGAAAATACTTTGGATATAAACCACCTAATTCATGGACTGTGTCAAGCTGCTTTTATAAGAACTAAAAGTTGTGTTCCTCCCAGGACATCATTTGTTGCCTGAGAACAAAGATACAAAATGAGAGACATTCAGGTCATTTGTGATTTGAGTCACAGAGAGAGATTCCTTCTGAAAGAAAATTTTGAAACATTGAATGTGCTTTGAAAAAAAGAGGAGAAGATTGGGACTTCAGCAGCTTGGGATCTTCAAAGACTTTGGTTAATCTGTCTGCAAACACCTGCAGATTAACAGGAAAATATAGGCCCTGGCTATTTCTGCTTGTTGTTTCTGCTGAGGTGTCGCTGCCTGTTGGGAGCATTCTGTCCAAACTACACATGGGTTAAATACANGGTCCTCTTTTGATGACCTCCCTGACACGGGAAAGTGACACGGTTGTTACTATTTTCCACTCCTGAAAGAAATATAAGTACTAAATTTGAGATTGCTCCTTCACTATCATTTTCACTGAAAGAGGAAGCCTAATGTTCATGCCAGCAGCCTTAGGATGTGTAGATTTTATCGTTGGAAACAAAATCTAGATTTTGTTGCTGG